>JH598246.1:150605-213096 GCA_000173235.2 Hyaloperonospora arabidopsidis Emoy2
TCGTCGTCGTCATCTCGATATTGGACTGGAGATTGACATAATGGTGAGCAAAGAAGTGAGGCTAATGTATAGCTCCTGGAATCCGTTTCCCGTGCTTCGACGCTCCGTTTTCGCTTTCTACTTGGTCTCTCAGCACTCACCGGTGCTTCGACAGGTGTGACTTCTTGAGTGCAAGAGCAAGCGGATGCTGCCACAGCTGACAACAGGGCGTCGTGCTTCGTGCCGGCGTCTTCACGTACCTGCGCAACGAGACCCGGGCATGACTTGACGCTGGCTTCCACAGTCTCGAAACGGGCTTGGAGGCTCGTGAGCACCGCTTTCACGCCCGCTGTTTCGTTCATCACTGCCATGCGGATCTCTTCACAAATTGCTGTGCTATTGCTACGACTCTGTGGGTGGTGGAACGCAATAACATGAGTATCACTAGCAGCAGCAACTTTGGTCCAGCCCAGCTAACAGTGTCATAAACCTGCTCACGAAGCGCCGAGACTGTCGCCGTCATGTTGTTCATGCCTGTTGCAAGCTCCGCAACAGCTGCGTCGTGTTTGTGCTGCGCTTCAGTGCATAACACGAGTTTCTTCTGGATATCGTCCACTGACGTTGAGAGCGGACTGAAAAAGTCCGTTAGGAGCTGCTGCTGTTGTTGCTTCTGGTCGAGCATTTGCTGGGAAAGAACCTTGGCGATACTTTTCTCAAGCTCTTGTAGTTGTATGCAGCAAGTTGCAGGAGGCGGCGGGGGAGCTGTCGGCAGCAGCTCTGGCGCCCGCCACAGCTAGAACCAGTGAATGCCACAGTCAGTAACAAGACACTGAAGAAGGTCCCACCCGTCATGACAATTTCGTGTCCTCCTCACCTGATCTCCCTCTTGACTCGACCCGAGCAAGTTCTGCGACTGGAACTGCGACACGGACGACTGCGACATGGACGTCAGTGCACTCAACTGCTCGCTCTCCGTCTCGAACGCTGCACAAACAGTCAAGCAGACCGTCAGTCACGCAGTACTACAAGTAGTAGCAGTGGCTACTATTGAATACTGCTAATAAGTGAAATGTAGCCATCACCTTCTTGAGACATGGGTGCAAACACGGAGCTCGAGCGGAGACTCTCTGGCTGAGAAGCGGACGCGGCATCGCGCACGCTCTGACTGAAGCTCCGTGGCTTGTCTGTGAACGGCGTGGAGCTGATAATTGGTGGTCGACTGTCTCCGATCTTTAGACCTTGATCCGTCAGTCGTGGCTTAATTAGTCTTTGTCTTGAGGTTTGTAAGGCCAATGGCGGCGGCGGGCCGTGAGCTGTTTGTCGGTGCTGTCGACCGACACTGGAAGGCACAACATTTGGTTGATTAGGTAGCAGTTGATGCGGAAGTGACAAAGCGAGCGCTTACGAGGAATCGTTGCGACGCAGAAGCTGGGAGAGCGAGACCACTTCGCGGCGGACCGACATGCTCTTTAACGGACTTGAGGCGCTTGGTGCGGATGTGCGCGCGCGGATGCGGAATCGAGAGTGACGGCCACTTCAACTTCAACGTGGGGGCATTTTATAAAATGTGTCGTTGTTGGAAAAATGCGCTTTTTGTCGAAAGTGATAGTCAGGACGCGCTTTTTTGGGGGGAATTGTGGGTAGCCGATGAGTTACAAGGACTGGAGTGGGGTGGTCAATGCAAAAGATAGATAGTGGTGCGGGAAGTTGTTTCTTTTTACAGCTTTACACTATGTTCATCAAACCATTTTGTGGGGACCTGGGGACCTAGTGATCAAGCCAAAAGCTCAGAGAACTGCGAAGACAAAAGAGTAAGGCAAAATATAAGACTAGAAAATGAGCTTTTGAAAACAGGATTTTGTATTGTCTTCTTCAATGACTTAGCGAGAGCCAGCAATCGAGGGCAAAAGTCCAGTTTGGTATCGTCGATCAAGGATTGAGGAACCTGATTCTGAAGGATGAGCCGAGAATGATCTAGAGTCCAGGAATGAGCACAAAGACGGGGTTGAAAGTGCGATGCGACGTGATGAGAGGAAGCAGATGCACTGTGTTTGTAGTGAGACGTTAGACCGCGTGGAGGAAGCTAAAAGTGTATGTTAGAATGTGGATGACTTAAAATGTATCGGGATATTACTTGCATGGAAGCAAAAGGTGTATGAAGAGAAGTGTATGGAAACTTTGATTGTAAAGTCTGGTCCAGTAATATATTGACAAAAACAGCGGACGTCGCTCCGCCCCAGCCTGCTGCAAAAACTAGCTAGCTTGAATCGATGAAAAGTACAGAGTTACCTGCGCGAGATTCAGTCATACACCAGAACTTTGCCTGTAACATGTTTTATTGACCCTCCACAGTCTGAAAAATACGGCATGACTGTCGTGAATATGGTTAAGTCTGCGTATCGTGAGATACCTATTACCAATCGAGAACAGCTTGCGCTTTCATGGAATCTTCTCGATTCAAAGCAGATGGTCCTGCTAATTTGAATCGAGCTCAAAACAATCTGGTCAGCGAACATCGTCAGGCGCACAGAAGACCACAATCAGCTACCTAATTTACACATCCACATATGTATCCAGTAATTTGCTTTACGCATAATTAGCGTAAACATTCACCATATCATATGGGCGATTCTGTTGAAGTCAAGAGACGAGGAAAAGCGGCATTCGAGCATTAGTTTATCTGATCCGATGGCTAGTGGTAGCGGCTATCGTTTGCTCATGCCTTGTATCGCTCCTCCTCCGCATAATATTCCGTAAAGCCCACAACGTCCTTTACGTGTCCAAAGTCGCACAGCAACTGGTCCAGCGCCGCACACGGCGTGGCGTTTTTGGCAGAGCCTTCCTCTTTCTTTTCACCTGTCTGGTACTTGAGCAGCTTCAACGCCTTTTCCATCGCAGAGATACTGGCGCTCAGCAACGTAATCGGATACGCCACGAGCGTGTATCCCATTTTCCTAAGCTCTTCCGGCAGTAAAACTGGCGTAAGACCATTTTCCACCATATTGGCCATCTTAGGACCAGGCACTTCTCTGCAGTACGTCTCCATCTCCTCGATCGACTGTGGTGCCTCGAGGAACGTAATGTCTGCTCCGAGGTTTACAAACTCTTTGCAGCGAGCAATCGCCTCATCCAACGAATGGGTTCCACGGGCGTCCGTCCTGGCCATTATGACAATGTCAAATTGACCTTCTCGACGAGCGTCTACCGCCGCACGCACGCGAGCAAAAGCTTCGTTTCGCGAGACCACCGCTTTTCCAGCAGTGTGGCCACATCGTTTCGGCGACACTTGGTCTTCCAGCAGGATACCGGCCATACCTGCCTGGGCATATGCTGCCACTGTCCTTTTTACGTTCATGGCATTACCGTAACCCGTATCAGCGTCACCAATGCACGGAATGTCACGTAGCGACTCGCAGATAATTCCAGCAGTGCGACTCATTTCGCCAAAAGACACGAGCTACAAATAGCAGGATAAAGGGTTAGGAGGGGGTTAGGGGTGGCAGAAGGTATAAGTGTATGCGCCAAAAAGTGAGTAGCTTGTGTATACAGATATACCTGTGTATCCGGCAGGCCATGGACGGCAGACACGCCAAACCCAGTCATGAACGTCACTTCGAAGCCTGCGCGCTCGATAAGCTTCGCACTCAGTCCATCGTAGCAGCATGGCATGACAGTAACCAGATCGTGGGCGAGTAGGTTACGAAGGCGCGCCACGCGCAGGGACTGCGTCGATCTGGATCGCGTGCTCATGGGACTATCCTAGTTGTTTCGTACACTGGATGATTATGTATGTATACAGACGCTCGCACGGTCTCGTATCTTCTATTGTCACTTCGATGGAATACCTTTTAAAGAACATTCTCTTCCAGTTGATGATGAGTACAGTCTCACTTATTTCTTGTTCCTGATACTGAATACTTATATGGATGCGTTACCATGTCACAGGATTGTCGCCGTATGTGAGGTATACGTATACCTCCTCCTGTCAAAATTCTAGTTCCGCAGCCGTTGAGATTTACTTGCCTGCCCATAATAGATCGAGCTGCATGGCCAGTTTTTGTCCAGTTCATTCGGACAAAGCGCAGCCCGTGCGACTCTCCCGATCAGTTCGTATCAGGCTTTTATTAACTATCGTAGGTGTCGATTCCCTCACTTCGCGTGCTTTTCTTGTCACACGTGTATATCGACTTGCGCAGGTGCATGCCCCACCCATCCACGTTCAACATGTCGCTTGATGCGACCAACGGGCATCATCCCAGAACAAGAAAAACCAAAAAATGAACTCAATCGAGAGCTCATTTCGAATTACACGGTCCAAGACACAGGACCCCCCAACTTCCGTGAATTTACGACACGTGCTTCAGAAGAAGAAAAAAAAGTTAAAAGCTGCACGAACTTTGACCACCAAGTCTCATATAAAACCGTCAGAAGAACCACTGGGTTGCTTGCAATGACGGACAAGACGCACCATTCTCTACCCCGCTTACCCGCGATGCCTGGATTTGTCGGAGAGAGTTCTACCAACGACGAGTACGTGAGTGTACTGACCCCCGACCACAAGGTGCAGACCCCGAATACAGCGTCAAATGCCTTTGACCCCAATGGGTTCCGCATGAAGGAGTGGACGGTCACACTTGACGATGGCGATTGGCACACGGCCTTTTACTGGTGGGTCTCTTGCTGTCCGTGCTTTCCATTGGCACAGCTCGAGACCCGCCTGGGTCTTACTAAGTCGTACCCTTTTGGGTTGTCACTAGGTCTCCTCGCCTATGCGAGTCGCTTGGTGCTAGTTCTATTGACGATCATCGTGCTCTTGAGTGGCAAATTCGTGTCTTTTGCCATTTGCCTCTTGCTTGCGGTGTTTAGCTTTGTAGCTGTTGGACATCGCGTGTCCCGAGTGCGTAAACACATTCGGGACAGTCTCGAGATCTCTGGCTCGGGCAAGAACGACCGCACGATGGGTTGTTTGCGCAGTGCCAGTGTGATTCGTCAGATGGCTGTTCAGCTCAAGTGCGACCAAATCCACGCTGGAGCGCCCGCGACGCTCCAAGCGTATCAGGTATAAGCAGCAAGTGACTGGTGGGGGGGGGGGGTAAGAGAGAGTAAACCAGGTGATGAGTTTAGTTGCTGAAAACGACACAAGAGAGAAGGAAATGGGTATGAACAGGATAGTAACGAGCTTATTGTAGTAACGTGAGAACAGAAGGAAAGGGGGACACGACGACTATTGACGGTATAAAGAGCGATGGTGGACAATATAAGTCTTGTCAAACGGGAGCACAATGCTTAGTCGAAAGTGGTGGTTAATAATGGTAATAATAGTAGCTACACATGTTGAAGTTGTTGATCAAGTGCAGAACCAAATAGGTCTAATCTTGACCAGTGTCGCATGTTGATACCATACCCGTGCTTCTAGTCCACTGCGCTCATGTCCAGTCGAGAGATTCGTCGCTTTGAGAAAAACGTCGGCTCCGACGGGTCCACCGTGTGCATCTTCGCTGCCCAGTACACATTATCCGCAGCATGGCAAAGTTCGGCAAACTGAGCGAGCACTTCTTGCGTCGATGCTCCTGCTTGGATACGAGGAATTGACGACTGCGGTACATGCGAAATCCCACCAGTACATCGGTCGCCTTCAGACATTGACAGTAAACTAGACCGTGACGACGGAGGTGATGGCCACGCAGTTTGAGGCTTGACCGGTTGATAAATCACCGGCGAGGGGACGACTGCCCCCCACGCATACTGCTCCACCGCTTCAGGCAGTAAGTCATCCGGCATCGGCACTGTAGCAGTTGCCTGTAAACCCACGACGTAACTGCGTTCGGCTTGTACGTCAATATCGAGACTCTGCAGCTCTCGATCCTCGAGCACAGGACTGACGACGTCGGGGTCAAGAAGGATCTTTCTGCCACGATCACTTTGCGTTGATCTGTGCTTCGTACGAGGCTGTACGTTGACGAAACGATTCGACTGCTTCTCATCATCATCGTCATCGTCTTCCGTGTCGGCGTTGTCATCACAAGCTGCTTTTGTACTTGACGTCACCTTTCGAAGCGAACGTGCCCGAAGTAGTGGTCGACTTGCCCTTCGCACCGGTGCAGAGCGAATATTCCGCTCGGCTTCAGCTCTCAACTCGTCTCGATCATCGTGTCTCGTCGATCGATTCTTGCCGGTATTGTTCACCCGGCTATTGCTACGACGACCAAGGCTTCGTGACGTTGCGTCCGTGCCGTGATGAAGCAGCTCACGTCTTCGACCCAACCGCTCACGCTGAACAACTTCCTGTCGTGCAATGTCCAGCGAAGCCAACCTTCGCGCATGCGTGAAGCAGTGCGTACAGATTACAACCGAGCGTTGCTCCACTGTCTTGTGCCCGGAACCCGAGAAGCTCAGCTTCTTCTTGACAAAGCAGGTATGACAGGCTCGAGCATCGCAAACGCGACAGGTGTGACCTCGCGAGAAGGGACCGATGGGTTTGTACATACGCAACAATCCCGAGCGCTGTTTCTTCACGTTGATCTTGTCCGGTCGAGTTGACTCACCACTCTGCGTCTCCGCTGTCTTCGGGTGAGCAAGTAGCCACGACAACTTCTTGTTTTGCGCACAGATACCCGACTTCAAGCAGTACGTGAGACTGTTTACCGCAAACATGAACGCGACGCTCTCGTGAGCTGATCCATGCGGCTCAAAGTTCGTCTTCATGTGGACATCCACCGTGTTTGCCGACGTCTGGCGATACAGATAACACGACGAGACCTGGCCACGGACAATCCGCTTTCGTTCCAGCGGACCAAAGCCTTTTCCGAGGTCGACCGAGTGCATCAAGTGATACCCCACCCGTTCACCACTTGGACGAGTGAGCACTCCAGTCGATGCAAGGACGGTCAGGTCTCGAGGCCAGACAAACGCCTTGACCGTCGACGAAGCGGATCGGACAACCCACTTGAGTCCAAGAAACCGGAACGGTTCCTTTCGGGTTGGCCCCTGAAGTTGATGCAAAGTGTCGGCATCCACGACCTCTTCGTCCGTGTACGACGAGCAGATCAACGACCCAACTGCGTCAAAGGAAGTCAAGCCGTACATGACGTCGTCCAGCGTCCCTTCAATGGTTCCGACTTGCAGCAACGTTGGCAGCGTCCACTCTCTAGTAGCTGTTAGGTTTGATCCTCGCTTCGGAATCGTCCACGACGACACTGTGACGGACTTTTTTGGTGGAGCGGAAGACACCGAGTCGGTGGTTGCTGTCGTCGCGATTGAAGTCGTGAGAGGCAAGTCGATGCCATCCAGGGTTCGACTCCGTGTCCGGGGCTTCGTTCTGGATGGAATCGTCACGACGGCATCGTCTCTCGGTACTTGACGATAGACAGTGAGTTTTTCACAGGACTTGACAGGTTTCCACATTGCTGGATGCAATTGGTGCCGAAGACTCGGGGGTCGAGACGCCTGCCATCTCCGGTACTTATCATAGTCGTGCAACGCCAAGGTGAGCTTTTGTTGGGCCATGTCGACGAATTTCGCCTTGGTCGATTCGGACAAGTGCAGCGGTGGGAACACCTTGTCGTGCATTGGAAATCGGTGACTCATTTGCTGGTGGTGAAAGTCGACAAGTCCAATACTAATCGGGTCTTTAGGACAGTCGATTGACTCGCTCGCTGTCTCAATCAGTCGACAAGTTGGAAAGTGAGGGTAATAATCGTCCGCCGATGTGACAGCAGTTCACGATGAGATGTCTCACTCGATTAGTTCCTCGTCTTTGTTTGGACATGTGCATCAGCAAGTAGACGGTACCGCGAAAAAAAGCAGGACATTGGACGAGTCCACCATCTATTAGCGGAGACTTATGTTACACATGCCGCCCGCCCTTCAACATCCCATCTCAAGTCTCTTTTTCTCTCGCTTACTGTCAACTGAATGTATTTTTACAGCTACGAACATGCCCGGGTCCCCTGCTACTACATACATCCGTGCAAATCCTTTCTTCACAAACGAGCGGGTCGTGCATGGAGAGGAGAGATGGATGTAACATGTGTGTGTGTCATTAGTTCTTCATGAAACGATTATCCCGAACCCCTTTTCAAGGTCGCGTGAACGGCACTGACAGCGAGACGTGGGCGTTGTTGTCTTCTAGTACTTCTTCTCGGTCGACGACGGTAAGTAAAGGAGAATTACGGACCTTCATAACAGCTGTGCTTTGTTCATGTTTGCCATCTCTACTGCGCTGCCTTTACAAAGGTTGCAGCAGTGGCGGCTTGACATAATCATTGCTATCAGGAGTTTCGTGATCATTTTGCACCTTGTCACCGCCACGGCATGTCGGCGTCTGCTACATGTGGAGGAAGGTAAAGGCATGACGTTGTAATCATGACACCACTTCGTCGCGGTGGTATTTTAGCAGGAAGATGACGGAATGACAAACTGCTTGCGAGACTGACAGTTTTTTTTCACGTTGGAGCAGGATGCACCGCATAGGACGTTGGTGTTATTGCACACCATCGATTCAGGGACTTTGTAGTTTGTAGCGGTAGATGACAATAACAGCAGCATTTTTTCGACGTACACCTGACTTTAGGAGCTTTCACGATGACTCGCGTCTATAACCTGGAAAGACACTTACACGGAGTAGCTTGAAGGCGAACAGCACATGCGCATGGTAATAAGTATTGCAAAGAAAATCGAATCGAATGCCTAGACTATCCACAAGCTTGGCTGTTGACGTCGTTGCGCGACAAGATCAATAGCGTTTTTCGTGCCGGGCTCGTACAAGTTGTAGTAGTCTATAGTAGCTAAATCCAGTAAGGCGGAACTCGTTCACGTCGTGGTAGGTAAGTGCCGGGCGCACATTACCAATCGGCAAAACACCATCGAGTCGTAGCAAAACGTGGTCAGACTTCACAAGTACTTCACGAAGTCAAGCTTTTCATCTTAACCTCGTGAAAACACTTGTGAAGCTGTGCTTGCATCGCTTCAGAGTTTGATGCGACCGATCGCACGCCTTGGTCACGCGTGAATTCACAGTAAACGGATGCCGGCTTCTCAGCACGCGATTGTATTGACGTGAGCGTATCATTTGTTGGGGTACCATCTCATGGCACTCTCTCGTAGTTGTCTGATACAAGCTATAGCTTCTACTACTGTTGCTTCGCGCACACGTCAACACGAAATGATTTGCGCGGGTATGTCGCGGTAAAGCTCAAGAGCGCTGGATGATGCAGTGGTACGACAAACCGTGCGCGTTCTTACCCAAGTTTTCATATGCTACAGCAGACTAGCAAGTCTCTCACAAGAGCAGCTATCGACCACTTTTTCTTGTCAACCGCCATGCAAAGGTACTTCCTTCACAGCAGGCGAGCTCTTTGAAAGTATACAGTGTAGCAATAATCGAGATCCATGTGAAAAACTAACCACCTTTGTTGAGATACGTTCAAGGACGTCATGGAGCTACGTGGTACGCCGAATTCTCCTTTACAAATACTGAAATTGTCATGAACGACAGAGTTTCAGTGTAGAAGAGACCTTATTTTATTGTTTACCGTGCAAGTGGACGCACACTATGGTGCAAAGTAGTGGTGGTGGTGTCTTCTAGTAGAGACGCGAGATCAACACGAATAACAATTGACATTGCTGCATCGGCAGAGGGGTTGGACGCTCAAAAACTGCTGCTGCCATCTGTCAACAGATCAAATGAGTATGACATTCGTTTTTATGGTGACGCTGCTACTGTCCGTGTCACTTGTTGTTCCTCATTCACCCTCAACTTTATCTCAGCGTCAAATGGTTACCTTATAATACTTGGTGGAACCAATTGCCGAGGCAAAGACACAATGAGTAACAAAGACAGCAATAAAAACTCGATGTCAAGGTTTACAGGTCGAAGCCGTTTTCTACCTTTCGTTGGCGTCAACCGACTATAAGATGACTCTTACAAAACGTTTCGATATACGCTGGATAATAAAGACTAACTTGAGCCTCTATTAAAGGCTCAAGTGCATTCGAACCATTGACCGTGGTCCTTCCGCTAGTATAAAAATGCACGACAGCGCAGGTTTGGACTCATGTTACAGGTCAAAGAGCACTCGATCGGGTCAGCCATGGGACCATATACGATCGAAAGATGTGTAGGAGTCATCCAGGCTTGACTTGGCCGAACGTACAAGCCTGTCATGGCATGACTTTTATCCATGACACATCTTGAGGTAGATTTGTACGGGTATAATAGTGGCTTACCTCTACTGTAATCTCGAACCTCGCAACCGTAAATTGCTCCTAAAGAGACTTACATTGGGGTTCTCTCCTCCCGGCTCTACTGTACCGCGGTCAATCTGCAAAGGACAAGCAAGCATTTGAAATACCAGGTTAGCTAGCATTGAGTTGTTCAAGAATCAGGAGCTGGCACGCACTATTGGTCTGGCTTTCATCATCTTTGACATGACAAAGTCGCGTCTGTTGTCTAACATGTGCTCGAGTTTCTTTGGCTTCACTAACGGACCGTAGCTCCGTCTCGGATATGCCTGCGAGGTGCGCTTGTAAAAATGTCAATGCCGTTTTCGTTATCGCTGTATGCACTTGCATGTTGTCGCGCGAGAATGCGTAACCGGAGCATTGCCAGCTCGAAAAATTTAGTGTCCTTGTGATACTGCAGTTGAGCATTCTTGCCCATTTCTCTTCGCTGATCCACCGTGTAGTCGTTCAGTAGGTGCTCCACTGTCACACACAATTCATCGGCTGTGAATATAGCCATCATGCCTGGCTCATCTCGGAGGCCAAGTTTTGTTGAGCTCATTCCACCCAAGAAAGCGTCGTAGTCGTGCATAGATCGTGCCGGCACTTTTAGCCCTATCTCGTCGCTTTCGATCAATTCCTTCATCGGATCCAGATCGGTCGTGACAATAACGCCGCCAGATGCGCGCGCCTGGTTTAAGTAGTGTCCGTACCCTTCTAACTGACTTGGACACAAAAAGTAGGCGCTCTGAGCGACTGCCTTGTGAAACGTGCTGGTGTTCAAGTTGTCAGTGTTGAGCCGGATCTGACTGCTTACAATGCGCTTGTCGTACGCGCCTTTGAACATCGTTTCGTACAGATCACCTCGAACGTACAGATCCAGCGGAGGAAAGTGAGGTCGAGACAACCAGCACTCAATCACCTGTCGCGTACCTTTCCAGATACTACCACCTGCAGTGTGAATAAATTGCACGTCGGTGAAATTCTTCGCTTTCACTTGATTTCCAAGAACGCGCCGAGCATAGCTTGCATGGTCTGACGACGTGTGTTTCGTGTAAATGACCTTGGCGTCGTTTGGATTGCCTCTTTGCTCGTACCACTTGGTCACCCGTTCGTTACAAATACGCGTCTTGCACAGCACCACATCCACTCTCCAGTAGTGGCTTGACTCGAGCTCCCACATTTCGATATTCGGCATCAAATACATTTTCTTCTGCCGCGGCCATCGCGACGACGATGGAATGTTTTCCCAATAGTGTTGGAAGAAAAGCATTGGTGTCTTTGGACACAGATCAAAATAGTCCACAATGCGTTGCGACTCGGGGTCATACATCTTTTTCGTCACAGCCCATAGTGGCAAGACTCTTGTGTGAAGGTACTTGGTATATGCCATGGCATCCTCGCAGTAGCCATAGCCCCGCAACTTGGACGGCAAAAACAAGTCTACATCTGGACATTGCTTCAGTTTCTCGAGCAAATTTGCATCGTCTTCATTCACCAGGGTACCCAAGCGGTACGCCTCATCATCCTGATGTGGTCCTGGAGCTCCAAATTTCCACGAAACAATAGCGTCCGTATAGTTTACGCACGCTCCATGTAATAAACTGAGATGATACAGATCCGCAGACGTCACTTCTTGATCGTCTTGAATATTGTTCATCGCATTGTTTTCCATACTATGTAGCGACTCTATTAGGGTGTCTTGCTCGGTATCTTTCTCGGTGATCCTCGAGGTCAAGTCTGTGACTTGTTTTTTGTATGGACGAATATTTTGCTGGAAAAATGCCAGGCGTCGAATAGTATCTAGGGAACCATTAAGGGTCATGATCTCAAGTACTAGCGTACATACACCTGCACCTATGATTAATGAGAGGATAATTAAGATTCGTACACGGACTGAACATCGATGCGTCTTGATACGCGGCTTGGTATTGTCCATGTGGGTTACTGGTGCTGGTGCTCTATGGCTGGTGCTGTGATTCATAACTTGTTATGACGGGTATGAGGATTACTGTAAAACCTGTTTCATAACCTCACTGGGGTTTCGCCATAACCCCACCCTAGAGTAGATTATTATTGGAGGGGAGGTCTTATTTGAGATAAATGAATTGGAATAAGATTGAACGGAAGGAATTGGAATAAAATTAGGAGATTGAACTTGGAATAAGATTGACAAAAAATTGGAATAAGATCGAGAGAAGAAATCGTGATAAGACGACGTCAAATCAGACGCCAACATAAGTCTCGTGCTTTGAATTTCTCATTCTGCAAAGTTCCTCGTGGTGAGCAAACGGTCGGGTCTCATGCCCCACGCGCTAGTTCGCGGCCCGTGGCGAAGTAAGCCCCCGTGCCGTTTAAGACGTAGGTAGGCCCGGCTGTGCGCATCCTGCAAGCAATATGTAGAAGCAAAAAAGCGCCTCTCTATGAGGTATGTGCACACCAATGGAACATGTATTGAGCAACTTACTCTCTGTTTTCCTCAGTGTTTCCAAAGCAACAAGACTGCAATCAAGCCGGAGTGACTTGAATCTGATATGGTACGTTCGACGTAGTTTCACGCTGGTCACCAAATCTCACGTTGCACTTCTCAGGTATGCGCTCCTAAGTAATCACAACTTCAGATCTGGAGCGTTCGAGAAGTCAATCTCGTCGTCGTCGGCGATGTCCATGTCACTGCTGCTGTTGTCATATAGGAGGAGTAAGTTCGAGAGCGAGTCGGCGATGTCGCTCCTGAACACAAGTCGCTGGAAATGGAGTCCGTACTCTTCGTGACGCCAGAGCGCCAAATCAGCGTTTTCTCCAAGAAAGCAGATGCAAAAGCTGCGGCGAGTTGATGGCTCGCTAATCTCCGACCACGCGGCCTTGATCCAGTCGACGACCGTTGAAAGCGACGGAAGGCGCACATTTCCACCTGCCGTGTAGGAGTGAGGTCCATGCTCCTTCCAATTGTCGATCAGGTCAGGTAGGCGCTATTTCAAGGGCTTGAAGACGCCGTAATCTCAGGTCTGGATGAACGACGTCAGCCCGCTGGGGATGACCGCGTACAGGATCTTACGAGCCTGTAGGTGAGTCTTCACCATCTTGCTCACGTGACTTGGTGCGGAGTCGAAAACGAGCAAATTCTTGGTCGGCTCGGGAAACGGAAACATGTAGTCGACGTATCGAATAAACGAGTCCGAATCCATCCATGATTTGGCGTTGGTGATAACCGGGATCCCTTGCTCCGTCGAGATCCTTGACTTTTTGCCCTTGTCTAGAACACATGGCTTCAACTTGGTCCCGTCGCCGCGAACAGCAAACACAGCAGTCAAGCGAATCTTCTCGAAGCCGAGGGACCTGACGGGTACGTTGGTGTCCCCGCGCTCCGCCAGAGTAGTTTCCTTGTCATGGTCAGCAAAGACCGTGGTCTCATCCAGATTGATCACGTTTTGCGGCTCGATCTTGCATTCGCGGACAAGCTTGCGCAAGTGCAAGATGAAGTTGGCACCGCGCATGGCGATAACTTCAGCACTCAGTTTCGGCTTGTTGGTTATCTTTCGCAAGACTAGATTGTGTCGGCGAAGAAAACACCCAAGCCAACCATTCGAGAGAGCGAGGCCGGGCTGCTCTGCCATCGTCCAGAGGATCTTTGCCGCCATCTCCACGACCCGGCGGCGACACGGAGGTACTTGGAACGAACTTCACGAACTTCAGCAATGAGAAGAGAGTCCAGTTCTTCACAGGCAACACGGCGACCGCCCCCGCCAAGACGGAACCTTCTGGGCGACTCCTCGTCAAACGCGCCAGCATTGTCTTGACGGACCCAGTCACGGATGCAGCGACGGTCGACGTTGTACTTGACGGCCACGGATCATAACGATGCCTTCTTTTGCCGATAGTGTGGCGTTGGCGCCCCATGGTTGATCAGGAAATGAGAAACTATGCTGTGTATTACCAGTAGCTATTGGGGAGAGCATGCTGGAGCGTTATCACTTTGGCGTTGTGGTTCTGATAGGTTCTAGAATTCGATTAATACTGCTCTTAGTTGCTTCGGGGTGGGGTTCTGTTAGAGAGGGGGGGTCAATTGGAGGGATGGGTTTGTGGAGTGACTTTCAGGGGCACATGTGGTTATGTTCAAGGGGAGGTTCAAATTGAAGGATTGGGACTTTAAAACAGGTTTTTACAGTATTATTGTTATTTTAGTTCTTATATTTATATTACGATTGGAAGTATTCTAATTGTTATGTGCTGATGCTGCTGTAGATCGTCGACGGCGACAACGATGGACGGACTTCTCTCTAATTGGGAATAAGCACGAACGACGCGTGGAGTGAATTGGACTCAGGGTAGGGGTGATGTGGTCAGAGACGGGGACGTCAATATTGACGGGATATGTTGTAATAAATGATTACAACCTGGTGTATTTGTTTGTTATTTGTCCAGAAGAGGAAATATCAAAAGAGAGAAACGTGCGTGGCCGTGTAGGGTAAATGGATTCCCAAATTTGCTCGAGCGATGGGTAATGTCAAGTAGTCTATAGATTATGTTGGGTTAGCCTCCACCGTCTACAATATAACACGGATTAATCGCACATATCGTCTAGTAGATGAGCGTGGTAGCGTTGCACATGACTCCGTAAAGAGAGGATACTATACGTTTGTTTAAGACACCGAGACAGACATGCTAGAAAACACAATACCAGAAGACTGTGGCAAGCAAGCTGGCAGAGCTGAGCAAGTTTCGCGACTGTGGTCGTACATGAGCCATATCCGCCACCGAAGTAGCACATTGCGGCGGTACATTGTAGCTTCTTGGTGGTCGTTTATGTAGACTCAGGTGAGCGAGTTTTGCAATTCTGGATGCGTTAAAGTGTCTTTGGATGGTCATCAGTTAGTTGTGGTGGTCTTTGCAATTTTTGTCGCTAACCCACTGCACGTAGAGCGCAAACTTATTGTTCATCTTACCATAATTCAATAAGATGTGTCAGCACCAAAGCCGCGTCACGCTAAAGAACAGATTCTTGACACATTATAAATGTCATCGCCGTCTTCGATGTGACTCGCTTTACACTTATAAAATTTGTTGTGTACTATGCTTACGATCATGCGACTACAAGCGTTGCTGTAGGGCTCGTGATTTCTTTGGTGACTCTGTATTGACTCGATCGTAGAGTCGCTTAGCCTGCTCATTGCTCAAGCGTCGCCGACAAATGGATGCGTCTGCGCGGAGCGGTAGTTATCGTAGCGGCCTAGTGTCATAACGAGACGATAAATTAAAACCCATGCAATGAGATCGAGTATCTGGTCAGAAGCATGTGTTCAGAACATCTACGCATGAGACCTTGGCAGATCATATCGGCTTTGGGAGCTCGTCTGTCGGCATCTCATCGTATACAAATGGTAATTTTGTGCGATGGAATCTGAAGAAACTAGGACTTAGTTGTGACGTGGTGGATGCCCGAGTGTAAAACTGCATGGAGGCGAATGTTCGAAAACGCATCTACACAGCGTCTTCCCAAACGGTCGAGTGAGTAGTGGATAATGATATAGTTTATGAAGACTCAGACTTCGAATACTGCCGATGGAGTTTGTGGTCCACATTTAGTCATGAGCGAAGTTTTGCACTCAGTCCAATCCACTTATTATTCATATTGAAGCACGCTTGGAGTCTCAACAGGTCCACGTAAGAAGCTACTTCGGTTAGTGTCATGAAAAACTGGTAAGTCGCACACCTGATATCCTCTTCACTTCATATGCACTGACACAGCGAATTAGTTGCCGTTGTCTGGCTAGTGGTGGCACATATCATACCCTTCCGCATAACATCGATCTCGAACCATAGGAAACATAGGCAATAAAAGCTAGTGGTACGCCAAACAATGACGACAGTAATGTCGCGACGAGACAAAGTTCACTGCTGGGAGCCGTAGGCCTCCCCAGTCTCGTCGACCAAGACCAGGCAGTTAAACAAAACAGTTAGATTATCCTGCTTATAGAAGAATTGAAGCAACGCTTTGTGGAATCGATCGTACCGACTGGATCAAACCTCTCATGCAGTTATTGGACATGCAGCAGGCGAGGACTATATCACACTGGTCAAGCGCATCGAATGATGGTTTAGATAATCGATACAAATGCCACCAACTAACCAAAAGGCATCAAACTCAATCAGCATGTTATGATATCGAGGTGAAGCCCACTAGCGGAAACTGAAGGCTTAATCTGAGCTCGCAAACTTGCCCAACTAATCGTTTTTTGGCAAGTGTCGGAACCTCAAAACGCATTAAACAATCAACTTTAACAAGACTACTACAAATAAGCGTAAATGCGTTCACCCCACCGCCTTGGGCTTGTGCCCCCCCCCTCTTTTGTACCAATCATCACCGATCAAAAGTCGACATATAAAACAACTAGAGTCGTTAATAGCCGTCCATATTAATACAAGCCCCACCCAGTTCGCCATCGCGACATCTGAAATACTCGACGTCATGACCAAGTTGAGGGAAGATGAACGTCCTCGAAGGCTCCAGGGCCGGGTGTGTCTCATATTAGCCCCAATCTTGTTGATAATGGCTCTTATATTAATTACAGAGACGATAACTTTGCTAGGACCTCTAGGGGATCACCTCGTTGGACTGCGTCAGATGGCGTGGCCTCATCGCCTCCCGACGCTGTCACCGGAAGAAACGGTTCCCGCTCCAGATTTGTTACACTTGAGTTTGCTGCATGGAGTTTGTGTGAACGACATCAATGCTTCTGTGTCGTGGCACTTCGGGGCACCCGGGCACCAACTTGTGGGTGGAACAGCCAACAATTCTCACGTTCTGATCCACAAAGACGACAATGATCTGTTGCAGAAACTTCGTCACTGTCCAGAAGTGGATATCTTTCTACCCCATAAATTACATACTGCTGGCTACTGTCAAGACGCAGCGGCATATGTCAAATGTTCGTCTAAAGTCATAGTTTTGTTTTAGAAATACCACCCTTTTGATGTGGTTTTATTGGCACTAATTTTGGTATCTCTTGTTTACTCTTGTGTAGATTTGGGGTCACGCTTACTTCCTGAATGGGTTCTGGATGTTCAGTTGGACGATCCTGACCTCGGACGTCAAGTTGATTACTTCAGTCTATGTCCCCGGACCCCCGTGCTGTTCCTAGATCATCACTGGAGTAGCGTGGCCATGACGTCTCGGTGGCCAAGTGACAAGCCCATTTACATGATGCCTAACATTGAAATCATGGAGCTCACGCCCTTGCACTTCCTTCGGGTTGATGCAGTGTTGTGCAAGACCCGGGTGTGCTACGAACGGGTGACGAAATGGTATAAGCAAGAGGGGAACCCGCGCAATGCGTCTGTGTTTTACACAAAACACACGTCTTCTAGTCCATCAACGCTGGTTCGCAAGCGCTTGGGAGAATACGCCGTGGCGTCCAAGGACTATACTGAGGTGAAGTTTACTCACCTGGCTGGTGTGAGTTCTTCGAAAGGCACAAGAGAGGTTTTGGAGTGTTGGCTACATACTTCGGACTTGCCTCTGCTCGACGTGTACATTGATCGCAAGCCGTTCTATCGCTTATTCTCGCCGTCGTTTAAATCGAAAGTTGCCCACAGTTTGAGCCCCGTGAACATCCAATTGGGCACGCATGACCATCTAACCTTTAGCAAGGTCGTAGCTGAGGCTCTATTCATGGTAAGCCCAAGCTACGGCGAAGGCTACGGCCACACTTTGAATCAGGCACGCTCTTCGGGAGCTGTTATTGTAACGACCGACTTGCCCCCAATGAATGAGTTGGTGACGAATGAAACGGGCGTGCTAATCCCGGTGAGTCGGGTCAAGCATCCGATGGTTCTGATGGGTGGCGACTACAAAGGAGAACATGGGTTGAAGGACGTGGAGGGTCTCGTGGCCTCGTTCGAGGCGTCTGACGTCTGCAAAGCAGTTCAACGCATGATGCAGTCGACTACGGCTGATGAACGTGCCAAGCTGGGTCTCAATGCCAGTCGGCAGTATCATGCCGATACGAAGTATTTTGCAAAGGCGATGAAGAAGCTACGCAAGTTTGCCAACCCGTAAGTAGAAAAAGCGTAACAAATACAGTGTAGAAGGTGCTTTGGTCTAGTAAGGAAAATCACATTTGTATGGTGCCAGCCCATGTCCAGGAATTACGCCGTCATCACGTCGGTATCATTTTGTAGTGCATCGATATAGCTGTTCAGATAATGGAACTATTAGTTTTATTGACGTACATCGTACCCATCTTCCACCTCGTTTTCCGAAACACTACACGAAATCGCGTAAAGATTCGATTTCCGATAGTCGAACATGGAATCGATTCTCTGCGCATGGTCCCGTGATACTCCTACGAATTTTGTTCCGCACAATGATGCAACGTCTGTAGTCGTCCCGTTCCCATTCGATTAATGCTCAACATTCCAGCAAAGTAATAGATACCTTGAAAAGTATTGAGAACCAAAGACGCCTCGCTTTGACCAGCAGTTCCCATTTGCTGTCTTGACGTCATATGAAACTATCTAGACGGTCACAGAGGCCACTGAGCAGGCGCTCTCGCTTGCTGATCGCTTTAGCAGCTTTTCTTGTATTAGGGTGGATTGCCCTCGTAGTGCAGATGATGCCGTTATTCGGATACTTTCCGGAATCTGGAAACCAGCGAGAAGTAGGAAATGTCTTACGGATGCAGACTTTTGATGAGGAAAAGTTCAGTAGGAAGGAGGTGTTGGATGCAGATCGACTCCACTTGAGTCTACTGCATGAAAATTGTGTCCAAGATCCCAGTGCCTCACTGCCGTGGACATTTGGGAGTCCAGGTCATCAACTCCCGAACGCAACAGCAAGCAACCCAGAGGTATTGATGCACCAGGATGACCCGGACATCTTGGCAAAACTTCGACAATGCCCCGACGTGGATATTTTTCTTCCAGTTGGTATACACGGAAACGGGTACTGTGAAGATGCCGTGGCGTATGTAAAGTGTGAGTCTTTCTTCTCATTAGAGAGATGATTGTTCGTCCTGGGTTTATCTAGTTATCAGACAATAAGACACTCTCTCCTCTCAACTCACGACTCACGACGTCCTGTTGTTGTGGCATAGATTTAAAGTCGCGACTGCTGCTGCAGTGGACACTCGAAGTCAAGCTCTTTGATCCGGATCTTGGGCGCGAAGTCGACTACTTTGACTTGTGCCCGAAAACGCCCGTGATTTTCTTCAACCACTACTGGGACGGAGTGCCGTCGATGCCCCGTTGGCCCAAGGACAAACCCATCTACGTGATGCCAAACATAGAGATGTTTGAAATGACGGCCGACGATTATTGGAAAGTGACTGCGGTGCTATGCAAGACAGAGGTGTGTTATGACAGAGTGACGAGATGGTACGAACAAGAGGGGAACCCGCTTGATACAAGGGTGTTCTACACGAAGCACACGTCGTCAGATCAGGCTGACTTTGCTCGCAAACGCTTGGGCCAAGACGCCATTGCCCCGAAAGATTTTTCCACCATCAAGTTCATCCACACAGCAGGCACTAGCAATCTCAAAGGCACAAGACAAGTGGTAGAGTGTTGGGTAAGTGAGCCTGATCTGCCTCCCCTTGACGTGTACATTGACACGGGGGCATTCAATGCAACGATCAATGACGGCTTGAGGAAATCGATGCAGCACAGTCGTAGTCCACTTAACGTCAACGTTGGTATGATCGAGCGCTCTGCGTTCACTAAGCTGACTGCAGAGGCGGCATTTTTCATGTGTCCGAGTGTCAGCGAAGGCTACGGCCACTACATCAACCAGGCACGTGCCGCTGGAGCTGTGGTTATCACCACTGATCTACCTCCGATGAATGAGCTCATTGTATCGAGCAAGACAGGCTTTCTAATCCCAGTTGAGCGACGTGAGGAGTCGAGGCAGATTATGGGTGGCGCTTACGAGGAGGAGCATGGTCTGAAAGGCGTTGATGGACTGGTTGGATCATTCGGCGGTCCCGAAGTGTGCAAAGCTGTTCAAGAAATGGTCAAGTCCACGACAGCTGAACAGCGGGCTGCAATCGGAGCCAACGCACGCCGAACCTATAATGCAGACACGTTTTTCTTTGCCAGTGCCATGGAAGAGGTTCTTGAATTTGCAAGACGCGGCATGGACGTGAACTAACGTCCGTAGCTTTTAGCGGTCAACCGCTCAGCTTGGCATTATCGGTGAAAATGAACGCCAGGCAATGTGACGGAAGCGCTCGGACACAAAAAACGTGTCCTTGCTTTCAAAATGATCTTAGCAACACCAGCGACTAGGACAGGACTTTCATCTTCGCAGCACGCGTTTCCTTCACAGCGTTATGTACGCTTATCAACAATCCCAAGTGGTGGCCGAATTCATTTTTATTGATCGTTCTTTCGAATGAGGAACTCAAATCTCCAAAAATAATGTAGCAACAGCACCTTTTGTGCTTTGTCAGACGATATGCATGGTCTTTCTCAAGAGGTCTTTTCTTTTAAAGTAGGTGATGGTCTGTTTCACTGCGACCAGGTACAACTTGATGTTGCTATTTGTAATCAGTTGCGATGTTTGATCAATGATAAATGGAGCAATCGTCTAGGCCTAGGCGCGTGCCCATAGTGGACGAGCCAATTGTGGGAAGCAGTTGTGGAGGTGTCATGCATGACTACCGGTTAAGTGTTGCAAAATAGGTAACGTGATGGATGAGATGTAGGGTATTTACAAGTCAAAGGTCCGACGGATAGTGGCCACTTGCTGAAAGAAAGGAATCAAAGCCCTTTGTTAGTCATCCTTTGCGTGTGATGGAAAACAATAGTACTCGATGGGTAGCTGGCCCTGACAGTGCATCGTTTGCAAGATCATGAACCAATTAGTGTTACGGAAGGGATCACCAGAGCGGTTTAGAGACAGCTTTGACAATCTTGTGGATCTTCATGTGTAGATGGTCTGTTGCCATATTTGACCACATCATCGGAAAGAGACAACACAACAACGTACATGGATAGTATCATTAGAGATGAGGTAAGGCTAGAAAAGCTGATGTGTTGTGAGTATATCGAGACGTATAGTACACTTCATTTGTGTCGTCACGCGATGCTCTTTACGCATCCACGCCATCACCGCAAATTTTTTTTTTGCGGTGATGGTAAAAAAAAAGAACCTTTAGCTGCCGTAAATTGATAGCATGACCCGCAGAAAACGAGATCAACGGCATCCAGTCAAAGTTCTCTTCTAATGCGAACGAGAATGATACCACACCATTAAGAGCCACTCATTGCATATGACATTTAGAACTCACGCAACATATGGCCAATGGAAAAGTTAGAGGTTGAGGTCAACAAGATTGTGAGCGCATGCCGTTATGCTCCTGGTATCCATAAGCGCCATTTCGCTCAGTCGTCAATCAGATTGGACAACGCACTTCGATACCTATCGCTGCCATTATTAGCTTTTAGATGGGCATGTTTCCATCCTGCATAAATACGTTACACATTGCGGTAATAAGTGAGTGTTAAGAGCGAACTACTATCCAGTCGATGGAAAGATTCAGCCAGGACTACGTCGCCGTCACCACCAAGATGTACCACATCCTTGCCTCTATACGTGCAAGCAGCTTGCATTAGGAATATATCATTCGAAAAAAAGATCGACTGCCAGTTATGGAAGCAAATGTGTACTTGTGCTATGACAGAAAAGATAGAACCTTACTGTCCATAGAGTGGGTCATATATAACCTTGAACAGATGTCGTTTGATCTGGTGACCAGCGTCTATTTTGATGAAGATCAGGATACTGTCGTACACACACTTAACACCCACAGATATACTTGGAACCAACACCGATCAAAAGTGACGTCTGGCGAGCAGCAGTCCGTTCAAACAATGGGTCATACGAGCCGCCCACAACTTTGCAGCTTCTTCTTTATGTTGCGTCATCTGGTGCTTCGCTCCGCCATTGGAAGTTCATAGTCAACAGCAGCGCGCGAACTTCGGATCGGGTTGTTCTGTCCCCTCACTCCTGCTTTTGCAACCTATTTGACAGACTGACTACAGTCTGTCAAACTGCAGCTCCCTCGATGAAACCAATCAAACATCCGTCAGCGATGCTAACCAGATCCAGGATATTGCTCCATAGAGATGATCCAGCAAAACCTATCTTCGGATGTCGAGGAAGCATGGCTCTGGTGCTTGTGGCAATACTGACGGCCGGAGTCGTAGCTTTCGACGTCGTCATGGAGACCAATATCGTATCCAGTCGATTCGAATCCCTGCAACTCCATACCAACAACACCAGCGTCTACAATGGATCTACTGAGGGGTCAACGTGCAGTCCAAGCGTAGTCAATGTGAGTGCTATCGAGTACCACTCCGGTCATCGATACTATCCGCTTCTCCAAAATGCAACTCCTCTTGCCCCTCCTCGTTTCCAAGACGAACACGCTTTCCTATGCAATGAAAGTCGTCAACACGATCTTAAATACAGCTACTGCTTACCAATCTCTGGACGCAAGGACTCGCCATTTTGTACCGGGGCTGACCGCATGGACCTATTGACCCCACATTCGGCCCAGTCTCGATGTTACGCTAGTGTGCTGCACATGCTGTTGATCGAAGTATACGAGGAGCTTCATGCCTTCGGACGCACTCCAGTGTTAGTATATGGCTCCCTCCTTGGTGCCGTTCGTAACGGGTCTATGATTCCTTTTACTGAAGACACTGATATAGCATACAGTGGACAACTTGACGTTGATGGTGACATTGGGCGTGCATTGGTAGCAAAGGGTTACCACTTTTTCCATTACGGCATCTGGCGGGTTTGTGTGGCGCCTACGCATCCTCTTGCTGCGAGACTGTACGATCCGAGCCTTCCGATCACGTCAAACTTTATGGTGCCATATCTCGATCTGTACGCAATGGACAAGTTGAATGATACCGACTGGAGCATGGAGTGCTTCAGTGACAGTACACTACCTCATGAAAAGATACAGCCGTTTTCTCAAGTGAAGGTCAATGGGCTGTCGTTCGACACGGTCGCTGATCCAAATTACTTTTTGAGGAAAATGTACGGCGAAGACTACATGACCCCAACGCCGCGGAAGTAGGAGTACTGCTGACAGCAAGAGAAAATATGCTTGTTACGTGTATCTGCGGACAAGGGTTGTTGCCAGCTTGAACAGCTTTACATCAATTTTACGTCTAAATCTTATGCTGCTATGCTGGTTAGTCTTTTGCGCTCTTTTTTAGGTTCGTCATTTGAAACATGGCTCTACATTGTCACTGACTTCTTCGCTTTGCTTTTTGCACTCACTACACATTGCTAACGCATTGGTTAGTAGCATGATCGCGGAAAATCGAACAACGGCGGTGATGCGACACATGGATCGAGACCCCACCAGCAGATGACGGTCTGTTGATGGCAGTGAGTTTGTTGAGAAGGGTGCTTTGCGTTGTCAATCGTCAAAGTGGCTGACAATATCGAAAGGATCGAAGTGGCTTTGAGAATATGTTGAGAATGCCTGTGCAAACTGATCACTCTATCATTAGCTTAGCTTGCCTCATTTACGCAATTGTATCGAAAAAAGCAGCCAGCTGTTTTGCGTGTATCGCCAAGTGCGTCATATAGATGCTGCCGAACGAGATGCTCGTAGTACACAGGCATAATGTTATAATCCTGTCTTCTTGTTTTTACTGTTATCTTGTTGATCGTTCTATGGCAGTGCTACTGACGCTCACAAAAAACGCAAGCGGCGCAACTGTCACTGCGCGTGTGCCAATCTTACAATATATAATCAAGTGGCGTGCCCAAACGGACTGGTAAGCACGTAAGATAGAAGGGGTAACCAGGGGCTATGTCATGGACGAATAATGTGAGGAAGCAAACAATAACAAATACGAGGATTTGCTCGCTAAATGGCATTTTCTATGGTTTATTTGCATTTCGGTTCATCCAGGAATCAACCCTCAGAAACAATCGTGTCCAGGATTTCGCAATAAAGTATGAGGGATCTACGACCTTTCTCAATTTGCTTTAACATTTTGCATGCCATCCTCAATCCGGCTGTTATGTGTCGTATTCATGCTAGCTTGGACAATGATAGTTACCCATCCGTTCAAGATCGTCACAGCTACACTCGCTCTGCAAACGGTGCGAATGCTGTCACTTGATCAACAAAGGGTTGCTGAACAATCTCATCGTGCGCTAAACCTGTTGTGTTACAAGCCCACTACGACCTGTTTGCTGGCTAGATTAAATGTAATGTTGCAAGTGTGGCATACGGCTAAGCTACATCATCACCTTCAACCAAATCGCCTTCACGTCGCTTTGCTAACAAGACTACCATATATCGTTGAGTAAATGGGAATCGCTATAAGCTCCACCTCGAATTGTTCTGTAGCTCGTGTAAATATGGTAACACGGAGGCCTCTGCGTGTGTCGTGCTTTGCTGGTAAATGCTAGCATATTTTCGCTCTGGTTTGTGTGCTTTGGACGAGGTCGATGTAGGTCTACTGGCTGATTGAATTGCTTGCCGCACCGAGAGTGGAGTATTCAAACTTAGCAACGAGCGCTAATAATCGAGATAAATTGACGTTGGAGGCTGATGCTTGGCCGTTGATCATAACAGCTGAAGCCTATATGTTAAATTACTAAACAGGTTAACATGTCAATGAGTCACAATTATTTACAAGCTTAAAAGCACAGTCAAGAGTCGATCGATTCTGTGTTGCAGTATACGCAAAGGAAACTTCTTTTCACGCACAAGCTAAATCGTTACAATAAGCTATATCGATGATTCGCATGATGTCACCTGAAAGCACACGTTCAGATTTCGTGTTATAACCTGTAAATGCAACGATCACTCTTGCGCTTTGCGAATAGTGTGATCATCAAGTTGCTATGCAACACTTTTCACATAAATCTACTTTTGTTCCAATTTATAAAGATAATATACAGAGTAGTCATGCAACGAATGTACTGCGGCAAGAAGAAGCAGTCAATATCGAAAACAAGATGCACTTTTCGGAGCGATGAAGGGCTTCATCTAGCAATCTAATGGTGGCTTTTCTTTCGAGTACCAAAAAACGTGTTGTATCGGTACAGGTGGCTACACGACAAATACTACTAAACAGTTGTACTTTGTGATCACACAAAAAAGGGGAGCGGTTACCAGACACTGCACTTACTCCTTTTTTGCTTGCTCTCATCACTGCAATCACCAAGTCGCCTGATATCGCAGCAGCTACGTCAGGGTAGAACATCCAGGTGTTGTTATATCGGAGCGTGGCAGCTAATCTAACGAATTGAAGGTGGCTCTGTCAAGCATAGATAAGCTACCTATTTGAACGAATATAATCCGATGGTGTCACCTACTGCTCCATCGCCAAATTTCTGCTTAGAAAGCACTTTGTCGCTGTCATGGTAAAAGTGTCCGCATTCATGGAATTTAAGTAAAAAACCACTAAAAGAACGAAAGAAGTAAGAAATCAAGTAGCGCGTGAAAGCATGGAGTGACCGTCGAGCTCGTATACGTAAAGTTGGAATGGAACGCTTGAGGCTTTCCCATTTCTAACGCCGAACTAATAAATTGTACTTATCTGTGTGTCTGTAAATAACCCTAGGGGTACCATAAACGTCGTACTAAGTCCGATTCCGATTTAGTTTTTTGCCTCCTGTGAAGGTGAATAACGCCTAGTGAACCTTACTCGTCACACTAAGTGCGATGTAGCCTGTTGCCTCCTTGCATGTGTCTGCAAATAGACGCTAGGTGTATCGTCGTACCAAGTGCGATGCGGCAGTTATCCCCTCATCATTTGTCAATACGCATCATTGTGAGCCTGAAGGGTGAAGCTATTAGTGACAGATCGAAAGGTCACGAATATACAGAACTTGATTTGGACTGAATTTACTAATATCAAAGTGCGAGCTCCAGAGCTTGCTCCCTCATCTTAAGAAATCAGTATAACTTTCGCTTAAACTTGTACGCAGAAAACTTCACAGCAGTTGGTATTACTATACAATATATAAGTCTTTTTCACGGCCGAGTGTAGCTGGTAGAAGTTATGGTTGCGCTCGTTATTTAGTACGAATTCGAGTTTAAAATAGAGTTTTATTTGTAACGATTCGAAGTTGGTCTTTAATACATATTGTTTTCCTTAATCAACTGCAGCCAATGACATCCGGCTAGTCCTTTTCCACGACTTGTTGATCTCGAAATTCCTTAGCCGATTACATGCGGTTTCATCATTTATCTCGGGTGTCGCAGAACTACAAAACGTAGGCGGGCTAACGAAAAAATAACTTTCTCTCGAGTTCTTCCCCGAGTTATTTCGCTGCTGTGGCGCACTTTCTGAGGAGTAGAAATAACGTTATTTGATTGGAGAGCAATTCAAGTTATACTGACTACTGATGGTGACACTCTGAAATCCTGCACGGTAGCATTTAATCGTCGTGCGTCGAGCCACACGCATTGACAAGACATCATTTCAGCCAATGATATCGTCCAGCTATCCCACTCCAAAAATCTAACCCAGTCCGATTAATCCAGCTAAGTTCGGAATACGTGGTTCGATCGTCGCCGCGCCACCCTGTCCTGACCTCATTCTGATACATTGAGATCAATCATGGAGGTCGAGGGGATCGGAGAAGAGGTCAAGGAGATCGAAGAAGAGGTCGATGAAAATTCTCCAGCTCTTCCCGTTGACCCCAATGAGCAGGTTCCAGACCAACACTTTCGCACGAAGAGAATGTTACTACCAGCATTCGTATTGTTACTGGTCGGAATTGTGGTGCTCGGGTGTGTCACGAAGACTCAATTGATGGTGGGGGTGCCTTTGCCGGTCGAATTGAAAATCTTTACTGAAGATTGGTGCATGCCCAATGTCTCAAACATCAGTGAAATTGAGTACCACTCGGGCCACCGCTTCTATTCAGCGTTAAAGGAGATGGGTTCACTTGAAGCACCAACATTTCGCGGTCCCCACAGAGTGTTATGCGAACAAGAGGGGCAAAAGAAGCTGGACTACGCCTACTGCTTGCCGATCTCAGGAAGGTTGGACACCCCATTTTGTACGGCAGCTGATCGAACGGATCTGCTAAATGTGCGTACACCCGAGTCACTGTGCTACGCTAGCGTGCTGCACATGTTACTTGTCGATGTGTACGACGAACTGAAGGCGACGGGAAACTTTCCACTCATCATATATGGCTCGCTCCTTGGTGCCGTTCGAGATGGATCCGTCATCCCGTACACGGAAGACATTGATATTGGATACGTCGACAAAATTCGAACGACACATCGAGTACAAAAGGCGCTTCGAAAAAAAGGGTATCACATGTTCAATTACTACATTTGGCGCGTGTGTGTGGCGCCAACGCATCCGCTGGCTTCCCGTCTCTATGACCCCAGTTTGCCACTCACGACGGAGTACAGCGTGCCGTACTTGGATTTATACAGAATGAGGAATAGCTCGAAAGGTTTCTATGATGTAGCGATGCTGGAAGGCAGCCACGGTTCCCTACTGGCGAGAAAAAAGGTCGAGCCGTTCTCGCAAGTAACGATCAATGACATGCCCTTTGACACGGTGCACGACCCGCACTTCTTCTTGACAGAGGCGTATGGACCTGACTACATGACTCCGATACAGCGAACGAAACCGAGTTTTCTTTTGGAAACATCATCACCATCCGAAACGTGACACGACATTAACGGCTTCGTCGTCTAAGCTTTGTAAACCCGAGACAAAAAAATAACCATCACTGTCGTTGTGTTTGACTTGTCGTCCACTTGAACTCTGTAGAATATAAATAGAGAAGTTAATAGTCCGACCTGACTGTTTTTTCAAATTTTCTTTTGCCGTAAAACCGAGGGACTGGACAGCCGGCGTCAACATGCGTATACACGTTTGTATTTGCTCGTGTGTACACCGTCGAGAGAGCAATCCTATTATTAGTTCTAGATTTACACCAAATTTTCAAAGCCAGTACTAGTCCCAGACCAGTACTAAAAAAGAACAGGATTAAAGTCAACCACATTCGTTATTGTTTTAGAGTAGGGTATTGCTAAAGGGTATTGATAAATACACCCCACTTTTATCTAAATACATCCCAAACACCACCACACGACAAATGATTTGTACGACAAATATCTCGCCACTATATAAGTACGACCACTATAGCACAACAACCTGTCGTACAAATGTTATATGATTTACCAAGTAAACTTCTTTTAGCACGCAATGGACGGCTGAAGCTCTTTGTCTTCGTAAACGACTTGATCCGCGATCACGACGCACTTGTCACTACATGTCGAATATATCTAGGTTGCTATTTGTATCTTTCAAAAAAAAGAAGCAGCTAGTTTTTAGTCGAGAAAGGTACAAAAATGAATGAAACAAAGGTTTACGTTTTATCGAACGTAATCGGATACATCCGTCGCTGCGATAAAGTACCTTCTTAGAACAAGAAATTGTATTATACAGCTAGATGTATTTCTGATCGAGCCGATCCTGGATCTGCGTTGATGTAACGAGGCACCGGAGCAACACACTGGACAACCAGTGTGGAGCTACTATCACCAATAGCAGTGCTAGTGGTGTCTCGCTATCTCTGTGCAAACGTGCAGAGGAAGGTAAACGACTAGAGATAGACTAGTTGTTGGTAAAAGTAATACTGTATTAAATATAATTAAGTCCTAATCATTAACCTATGCCTTAGTCCTAACTTAATTATATCTATCTGCAAAATTGTATGCTTAAGCCTTGCTCACTCATTGCGCGCGTCCATAGTTGATAGGACCGCTAGAGCTGGCTGATATGATGATCCATATCAGCCAATCGGTGAGTGTTCTGAATATTACCCCTTATGGTAATATTCACGAATATTATCAACCTTTATGATAATATTCTAGTTAACAAGTATCAAGGGTTAATTACATGTAATAGGCTCACCCCGTTACAGTTAGGACCAGGCCATTGCCTGTCAAAGAAGGATTGGTTGGTCAATCACTCACCATATGTACGATGGACGCCGATTGCTGTGCGATAGTGGTCGTACAGAGGTATGGCTGGGCGGCATTTGTCGTACAAACCATATTGTGGTGTGGTATGGGTGTGGTGTATGGGTATTTAGTAAAACGTGGGGTGTATTTAACAATGAATAATCGATAAAATACACCCCACTTTTTGTTGCACACCCCATACGCCACACCCATACATCAACACAATACCGTTTGTACGACAAAAAAACGCGCCATCGTACCTCGGTACCACCGGCACGCGCAGCAGTCGGCATCTATCATAATAGGGGAGCAAGCTCTGGAGCTCGCCCTTTGATATAAGTAATTCAGTTCATCGAACTGAATCAAGTTGCAAAACACTATACGACAGCAGTGACTGAAGAATGAGTATAATCCTGTTGATGTCTGTATTAACCTAGTACGGTATGGTTGGGCAACGCGATCGGCCTGTGCTTATGAGCGTCTAGTAGTATTTGCTTATGTGATCATACCTTTGACCGATTTTAAGCCAAATCTCATGCGTGTATCACAATAGTGACCTATCCAAAGAGTGACACCTATCATGCTAATCGACCTGTGAGGGAAGACAGGCTAGATCGTAATTAGTACGAGTTAGGTACACCTAACCGCGTTATTTACAGACACACAGACACACACAGACAGATAAGTACAATTTTAAGGTTCGGTATTCAACCTTGCGCACACTCACTAATAGCTTTACCCTTCGGGCTCGCAAAAAATGGTCAGCGATTTAACAAATGATCACTTTTTGACACGCCATCGACAACTCAAGGCTCTTTGTCTTCGTAAGATACTCGACCATGACCACGACACACTCGTCTATACACGTCGCAAGGTGCTGTGTCCTTTTAGTAGGAGCGACGATCCATGGTGTTGTATCTCCGGCCGCTTCATCGCTAGAGAAGACAAAGTACGCGCCTGTCTCTTAATAAAGCTGTATTCACTGCGGATATTAGAGACCACAGCGACGCTCAATTCTTTGAGAGTGAAAATAACGGCAAATTCTGGCGGGCATTATGACTTCTTTCTGAGGACTGTGAAGTGCAAAACAAGCTGAATGCAGGTTGATGAACAAGGAAGTAGCAACTGGTTTCAGGAATGCAATTGAACGGCTAAGGATCGATACACTTAAGACGACTTTTGCAGGTCAGCATTTCATGATGTGAGGGCGGTGCATAGGACGGAAGGATGAACTTGACTATGCGTGTGATATCTGGATTATGGGGAAAGTAGCATTCGTCTCGCTTGAGCAAGTCCACTTGGGCAATTTATCCATGCGGGTGGCTGCACAATATTTGTCGGGCAGTAATCTGGATGGTTGCTGTGAATGTCTGAAAGCTTCAGCAAAACGCGTGCTAGAGTTCAAGCTGTATGCTATATTTACGACGCAGAAATTGACGATGCATGTGCATCAATGTGCGGGGCCAGAACGCCATGTGGTACAGATATCAAAGTACAGCTATTGAAATTAGTTGCAGCTGGATTTTATGTGCTGAGATAAGTAATTTGTGCCTAATTGGTGCTGGTGGCGTTTCACACGGTACAAAACGAGTTATGAACATTGACAAAACCTTAGTATAGAGTCGCCACTGTCATACGAGCGCGACGTAATCAAGTCGTTTTAAGACTATTCATCCAACTTTAAGGCCTTACATGGGAATCTGAAGAAATCATAAATTTAACGTTGTGCTTCGAAGGGTAACCCTATTCCGTTAAAAATGACTTCCGTGTGCATCCTGGCACCTGCTTGAATCAGGAACTTGTATCAAATGCGCCTGTATTGTGGTGCTTTAAGCCATGTACGTCTGCTCCAACGTCTAGCTGACGTGGGTAAGATGCCTTCGTTGATATGTGTACTCATTAAGAATAGCAACACCCAGGTTTGCAGTCCAAAAAACTCAAAACGGTTGAGGTAAATGTTTACGTTTCACAGGACGTAATCGGATGAATTTGTCGCAACGTAAATTATCCAAATGAACAATAAAATGGATTGTACGGCAAAAAAGTTGGTAGAGCCTATCCTAGATCTGCTTGAGGACCAGGCCATTGCCGGTCAAAGAAAGTTTTCTCGGTCAAATCGCATAAATTTTGTTTGATAGATACCATTGGTCAAACAAAATCGGTCGTACAGCGGTATCGTGGTGTGGTTTGGGTGTGGTGTATGGGGTATATGCAGTAGATAGTGGAGATTATTTAACAGTAGCCTTGTTTAGTGATTGGTCCGTGTGGGCTTAAAGCGCCAAGATAGAAAATACTGAAAAGAAGAACATTATTAAAATGTCTCTCGAAATAGTGGCTGTAACGGGTAATGTCTGTCACATGACATTGTACTTGAAGTGAATATCAAATATGATTATTATTTTAGTAAGACATTATATTCCTATTACATTTTCTGCGCAGATAATATTGCGCTGTAGTAGTAATACTCTGCTCATTTATAGAGGCTATAATCTAAAATAATAATGCCGAGCCATGACATACTTGTGCAATGATTAGTGAGCAGATAGTTACAATACATGTTTTATTCAGACGTAGATAACAGAAGATTAAATAAGAATTTATTGACAAAAAATTGACTATTATAGATATAGCTCTACTTTTTACATTTGTAAGTACATTTACTTTGTATCTAAAATCTTCCTCTACATGTACGTGTACGTGAAGTCTCGAGGCATTAACTTGCATTATGTCCAGTGCGAGTATCTTGTACCGTATCAGTACAAGAGGCCGGTGATCGAACAGCTGGTTGCACATCGTAGTCTATCCAACGACCATGGAAGTTCTATTAAAAATGAACATTTTCGATGATGAAGAGAAAATCTTTAACCCTACGCATGAAAGCAACTCCAATTGAGTAAATTGAATGGAATTACGTCGAACACGTGAGTTAGACGATACAAGAAGGCGTCGACGCAGTGCTGCCAGCTCTGGGAATAGACTGGCAAAATGTTCCCATTGACAAGTTCACCCACAGTATAATCGACGTAGAACCGGAAAAGCTAACCTTGCTCCACCGACAAGGCTCTCAACAGACGGAGCTGTTGATAGAACAGAGTTATCAACACATCGGTCTGATGAGACAAAATTAGGCTGCTTCTCCCAGGGCGGCGCACGCGTCGTCCCGAATCCTATTTTTAAAGTGACGTCTCCAAGTACAAGGGATTTGAAGAAGACTCCGTTTTAGGTTAGTTTGTCGAGTTAAACGATGCCATACGAGTTTCGCTACATCGTCGACGAAGCGAATCAATTTGCATTCGCTCATTCGAACTTGTCAGGACGGGCCGAGTCCTTAGATCTCAAAGCTCACGGCCCATATGCTTTGGATCGTTATAGTGCTTCAATTCCCGGCTCAGGCAAATGTATAAGACACCTTGAGCAGGGCTCATGGCTCGGTTTGAGATCCTAAACTCAAGCAGAGCAAACGTGATGTACATGTTTACATTCAACACATATGACCCTTGAAAGTTGTTTTACGACCGATCCGGTCGGCGAACAGACGTTAATTTCACAATTTATGCAACTTCTTGCCGATGGTCTTGTCAAGCGTTACCTGTTCCTCCTGAAATTGAAAGCTCTAGAAGAGGCAATTTTAACTTTGGAACAGAAGGACGTCATTGTGATACAGGATTATGTGAACTCGAGTTCGTATTGTCCATCAAGACGACAGGAAAGAGAAGGCTCATAACTGATTGGCCTCTCAACGCTGAGAGTGAGAACTTTCCCCTTAAATTTCAAGAAATTTTGAAAATGCAGTATGTTCCAGAAGACGGATGACAACGCATAAGAGTGTATTTCCCCACGTCTGGTGTCTCGAGAAGCTGGACGTAACCGTCGACAGTCCGCCAATAATAGACAGGGAAGTGGGTCTGAAGTTGTTGTGAAGACGCAAATACGCAATAGACCATAGAAAACGGTCACGTTCAGTAGTTACGGAGCGCCCTACTGATACATCAACGTCAAGTGATTTTGAAGGCCTTTTTGACGATAGATGCTCCCAAGACACAATCACTGTATGTTACTGGAACTGGTAATGAGATTTACATTATCACCTTGAAATCGAAGTAGCGAAGGATATGTCACTTCAGGCACTATTCGATTGTGGAGAGTCGAAAACCTTTGCACGACACCAATCTCTATATAAAGCAAGCTCAACTCCGCTGAGCGCGAGATCTCTCCACCAAGGATGACGATACGACTTTAAACAGGCGTACCAGTAACGGTGATGAAGTGTATAGTGGGGACTCGCTACACACTGAAAGAGGTCAAATATTACGACGACTTCATCATTTTGTACTTGTACGACAAATTTGATATCGTCCTAGGTTTATCGCAGCTGAGAAGATAAAGATCCTCATCAGCTGAAAGCGACAAACAATTGATGTATCTTCTGCTTGTTCATCATATGTCCATATGATGAACGCATTGGAGCTTTCACATGCGTGTGGTTGTACTCAAGTCGGGTCGATGGCCTCGGTTGTGGCTTAAACGTTAGGACGACTGCAAAATATCACAAAGTGGATAATCCTTACACTGTTTAGCAAGCTACCAGAGGGTGTGTGGGAACTCAGGTAGCGCCGAAGGCCCACCACTCGGACAATTTGGATGGAATGGGGTATGGATGCCTTCCTAGCGTACAGCATCCAGAGAACAACAGACCGGTTGTCAGTGACGGGCTATACGATGGTCCTAGATCTACTGGAGAGTCGTACGTTGAGGATATGCTGTGTCTGCGCAACCACAGCTCGAGGGCATCACAATAGTATCTCTCCTTGAACCTGGTGGAACGTTTCCCCTTCAAATTATTGAGACGTTTAATGCCATTATCAATGATGGATCGAACGTAGTCGCTCGTAAACTTGATCTAATCGCGCCTCCGAAGCTAACGCTGGAAATCACTCAATTGTCAACACTAGAAGATACGACGTTCTTGCTCAGTCTGCGTGGTGGCAAATGCAATCAGATCTGCGTAGTCGTCACAGAGGATAAGACTTCAGCGATATTCGGTCGGCAATAGTATTTGCCAAGAATCAACGAGCTCTCAGCATCTCATCAATGGACGACAGTGTCCTCAATGATAAAACTCAGATAGGCAATACACGTCGTAATTCTGGGAGTCGCTCACGACAAATCCTTTCTAAGATGACTTACTTGCATTTATGGATATTTTCCCGAGGCAGTACAGTGCGAGTTACCTAAGGATAGGAAACTCGTCACGAATCGACCTGAAACCAGTTTTTTTCTTTTCTAAGTACTGTGTCATGAAGCAGTGGTAACTGCCTCGTGAAAACGTACTTGCGATCTATAAATGCTTTGCCGACCGCTTAGCAGCCGGTCAGGTGAGAGAGGGACTTCCCCACATAGCTCTCTGATCTTCTGCGTGCAAAACGACACAGGAAACTGGCGGATAGTGCATGTATCCAACATGTTGAATGATGCAACGATACTGGATTAAACGCCGGAAGGACACAATCATAAATGGTATACCAAGGAGTACCATATTTTCGTCTGTGGACCTGGTGGATGGGTTATTTCGATTATCGATGCGTGAACGGTAGACCCCGTATACAGCAGTTTGCACCACAAACGGTATGCTCTGGGAATGCCTTGTTATACCACAAGGATTAAGCAATGCCCCTGCTAAATCCAACCTATGTGTGACAAATCTGATGAGATCGGTCTAAGACTTTGGATCTAGTAACTATGATGGAGTATTCGTCGGCAGCCGAGCTATAAAAGAGCAGACGGATGTGGAAGTCCATCGACTACATGTACAAAAGGTTCTTCCATTTATGTGCAAGCATAAATTGTACGCCAAACTCAAATAGCGTATATTTGCTGCAAGCGAAATAACACTTCTTGGGTGCATCGCTGGTAAATACGACATATGAACTGATCCTGAAATGATAAAGGCGATCACCGACTGGCTAGTGCCTGTCGATAGAGTGAGACTTCGAAGTTTTCATGGCTTATTGGCCTTTGCATAATTACCCGCGCAACATAGCAGAGATACTTGTTCATCTCTCTCGTTTACTAAAAAAGGAGTGAGTAGTTGGTATAGAGCGCCGAGTTTCAACGCTTTTTAGAAGTTATCCATTAAACATTGATACGGTAGACTGTGTGGGTATCGTAGACCAGGGCAGAACTATCACGTAGTCTGTGATGTCAGCAATTTTAAATTGACTGTGCCTTAACGCATTACGATACAGACGCCACGGAGCATGTCGTCGGTTGTCGATCCTGTTAGATGCAATTAGCTGAACGGGAACAAAGCCGTGGTTGACAGGAAAATCCTTGCCATGAAGTACGCACTGGCGACATTTAGAGGATAATTCCTGCATAGCCTATGTGGATCATTCTTCATTACATACGGCTTTCAATAGTATCACATATAACAAAGAATGGAGCGTTGTATGTCTTTCTTCGCGAAGTACATCTCCTTCGTGGAGCACAAGATAGGATGAATCAACATCGTCTCCGATGTAATCTAACGCCGGCCCTACTTCGAATCGGATGCGCAGCCATAATGTGGATAAAAATATCGTGATAACGACTTCAAGCACCCCGTTATAAACGCTGCCGGAAGAAATACGAAAGGTGCATGTGTATGATCCAGCGTTTGTGAGTCTGATGTATCATCTCTCACAACCTCCTTATCACACTTAAACCGTTCTCGGAGTGGATCGGCCTACCACGGACAGATACATCACGGCTCTCTTAGATATTTATCCGTTGCCGACGACTTGCCTCGTGTCGTCGTGACCGATAATGATGACTTGAGGTTGCAGGTCATCTCAGAAGACCACGACGCCCCTGGTGGTGGACATAGCGTCGTGAAAAAAACAAATGACACGGTGAGCCGGGACTATTACTGACCCCACCAGTATCAGTCCATACGCAAGTACGCTCGTGATATCGAAGTCTGCTAACATATTAAATATAGTCCTTCATTCCGTGCTCCGAGAAAGCCTCTGCCTGCAACGACAGAATGGTGGAATTACGTTTTAACCGAATTTGTCTTCGGTTTACCCGCAGACCCACACAAGTATTCTGGTATTCTTGTGTTTGTTGATAGATTCAGAAAGATGGTACTCCTTGCTGGTTTACTGAGTAAATTACAGCATCGGATCGTACTGGTGTCTTTATCTACATGATCTTTCGCCGTCATGTGTTACCCCATGATCTAGTGTCCGATCGAGACCCACGGTTCACGGCTTTGTTCTGGTGCAACAATCGGAAACCGCTAAACGATGTCTACATCTGATCATCCTAAAAAAGATGATCAGAAAAGATCCTTTGAGGAAACATCCACTCTTTCACAAACTAGAGCGAATTCTTGCCTATGGTGGAATTTGCCATCATCAATTTGGGGCACGAGTCGACAAAGCATATACCGTTCGTCATGAATTTCTTGCGCCACCCTCGCTTACCTGCCTTTTCAGATAGTGAATCTTGTTTGAGGGGGAGCCTTCGAGAAAACACTAATTAGGCTCTCACTTATCCCGTACTGACTATGACGCCACTATGCCGATGTCGATCACGTCACCTTTGGTAAAAATGAGGAAAGTAAGGGCTATGGTGCCCTTACTACCGAGCATACTAAGCAATTCAGCATCATACCCAGCGAGTCCGGAGACGCAATCACTAAAGCAACAACTGGTATTGCTGCATTGTACTCACAGTGCACACTGTTGCTAAATATAGAGAGCCAGCAGATAAGTTCGTACTGGCTCGCGTCCGCTTTGTACAAGATTGTCGTGGAAGCGGTGGATCGTCAAATCGATTGGCTGAAAAGAAGGCAAGTGCAAATTCTTTCTCATACCCAATGATGGTAGCTTGGTCCTACCATGTACGGAAACCTACCTTTACATATAGTGGCTAACGTGGGCAGCAGCAAGATTCTACCCGAGTTTATCGGTCTATAAAGTGTGCTGCACCACCTAGGCAACGCACACACGATTGATTTCCACGCAGGATGCGTACGCATTTTAGGTTTTATGTCGATATCCTCAGGCCGTACTATCCGTTCACGGCTTCTCAGGTGAAGTAAGCCCTCGCGCTCAAGTATATCCAACAATTGCTTGTGCTCGCGATGTTGACTCTTAACTGCGTCTGAAGCTCGGATGTATCTCTTCGAAACCAAAGAATATCCTGACGAGATCCATCAAGCTCGTCGCAAAGACAAAGCTGTGCCGCTCATTTGATAGCTGCGAAAAGGAAAATTACGACCGGTCTTTCTTCTGATCCTTGCGATGCCGATTCACAATTTCCACCTTATCAAGAAACATATTCACTTCTTGTTTGAAATCAGCACGCTAATCATGAGTTACGCGGTCGAGTTAACTCACAAAATCAGATTGACTCTGTGGTTCATACGGAGGATGTGCTACTTCTTCTGCCTTATCCATTAATTGATGCGCGCGGCGGTCGACGATTCCTTGAAAGCGCCTGTTGAACCACCGCAATCTGAAAATTCATCGGACGATGTAAATTGTCCGATGTCGCGGCTACCCACCTTGCAGATAGCTGGGATCCTCGCTCGCAACGTCGGTGGATGTGCTAGGTCTTGCCGAGCAGTACTGAAAGGAAAATCTAATGCCGAAGAGGCCATCCAGAAAAACGATTGCCCAGCGCGCTTGTAGAGGGACTACAAAATAGCAACCCCATCGTACATCTCAAAATAGACGTGCGCTCTTCTTCAGGAATCGTTCTAAGAGTAAATTTTCATGGCGGGAAGAGCCAATGATTTGTTATATCACTGGCAAGAATTTCCTCAGGAGGGACATGGTAACCGGTCTGTCTTGACAACCGACGCGGTTTTTAATGTACGCAGGTAGATGTTCAACCCTCAAACCTCTTGCGGAACACAATAATTTTGATAAGCCAGGCATCGCGTCCCATTTATCCGGCATCATGAATAAATGCGTTCCATGCTTGGATTAGCAAGGGAAAATCACGTTTGTGATTCTTGCTTTAACATCAATGTTTAAAATATACATCGTATTAAACGCGTGTTAAGTGCAAAGTTGCTCGCATCATAATCAATGAACTGAAGCTATGAAGAATAGGATAGCCTTATTTGTAACTATCGATTATTCGAAACGATAAGAAATCCAACACGCGCTGAGAAGGCAACCATACCTTTTTTGCAGGGGCAACACATTTAGCGCTGCGATATATAGAATCCTGCATGTTGTCAATAGACGGTCCAACACCAGCATCAACACGACCCTCCTGACTTGATGCATCCATAAATCACCTTCATCGACATTGCGATTTCCAGACCAACCGTTTCATTCCATGTGGCGCGAATGTGAACGACTTCATCGAGGAGAAGGATGGTCCAATTCGTCAGAAGACACGAAATGGCATGACGCTCGGCGTTGCACATGGGGTGCTCCACTTTTGGTTGAAGTAGATACAACATTAACCAAATTAACCACTAATCGCTGCTGGACGCGCGCAATGGGTAGTGAGTAAGAAACCCATATAGGAGGTTTCAGTTTAATATAGTTAGATCAAGACGAAGACGATTTACAAAGAACATAACTATATTAAATACAGTTCTAGTTTTTCCTTATACAGAGCTTTCTAGTTCCATTTACTTTGCTGCGCTTCCTCACGCCACGTGCACGTGACGTCGGGAGCACACAACCTCGTGTTCAGTCAACACAAAGGCGTGCCTCGTTACACCTGGTAGTACTTTGTAGTTCGTCCAGCGACCACAACCATCTCATCTGACATGAACATGTTGGATGAGAAGGATAGCTTTCACGCCACGCGTGAAGGCTTTTCCGATTTGAGTGACATCGAATGAGTGCGGTAGAACGTATGAGTTCTACCGTAGGTGAAACCGCCATTAGCACCATGTTGGAGTCTCTTGACAGAGACCAACAACATGCCGCTATATCCAGGTTCATTGAAAATGAAGTTGTCGCTGAAAGGGAGAACTCGGTGATCAACAGACAGAGCTGTTGAGACAGAAGCAATTCAATGCTGCTGTGAGCGGGACGACACACACGCGTCGTCCCGAAATCTTGAAGGTTGACATCTACAAGTACAGAGGAGTCGAGGAAGACTCCCTGTTGTTCTGATTCGTCGAACTAGACAGAGCCATAAAGGCACGTCGTATCGACGATTACCAAATGAAACTCACATTTGCTCAAGCCAACTTGACGAGATGTGCCAAGCCTTGGACCTTAGGGCTGGAGATAAGCGACCCATATGCTTTTAGGTCTCTGGAAGCCTTTAAAACTCGACTCAAACAGACGTTTGAGCCGCCACGGGCTGAGTTCAGGGGCTCGATCAGAGCTTCTGAAACTTAAGCAGGGTAAGTGTGATGTGCACACTTACGCTCAACACATACGACCACTCGCGAGTAGTATAGTTGCTAACCCAGTACATGAACACACGTTGATTACTGTGTTCATGCAAGGGCTCGCAGATGGGCCCGTCAGGAACTACCTGTTCCGCGTAGAGTTGAAGTCGCTTGAGGAAGCAATCTCAGCTGCGGAACAGGAGGACTTAAGCATGAGACAGGCTCATGCTAGCTCGAGTTCTTTTCGTCCTTCGAGACAAGTAGAGGCGGGAGTTACAAAACCAATGGACCTCTGCAGTGTCGAGAGCGAGAGACCTCGCTCTTCAACCGGTAAGCGATCGCAGAATTACAATTGCTGCCAGAAGTTGGGACACTACGCTTACGAGTGTAGTGCTTCACACCCAGTGTCTCGTAACACTGAGCGAAGTGATCGGCCATTTTTCAAAAAGAGCAATGGGCGTAGGTCCAACGCTGTTACGAAACCGCAACAGAGTAGCGGACCGTCAAAAACGGTCAGGGTCAGTAGGGGCGGAGCGCCCTACTGATCCAGCAACCTCAAGAGAATTTGCAAATCTCTTGACGAAAGTTGCTCCATATACACAATCATTGTGTGTCTCTGCACCTGATGATGAGGTATCACTCATCACCTTAGAGTTGAAAGTGATAAATGATTTGTCACTTCGTGCCCTAGTTGACTGTGGGGCGTCGAACAACTTTGTTTGTCGTCATTCACGTAGGCTCAAGTTTGTTGAGCGCGACATCCCTCCAACGAGGATGACGGTGTGCTTGCCACAGGCGCATCGATAGCAGTGATGAAACGTGTAGTGGGATTTCACTACACGTTAGAAGATTTGCAGTACAATGATGATTTCATCGTACTTGATTTGGATGACAAATTTGATGTCATCTCAGGGTTACCCTGGCTCAGATGGTACGATCCAAGGGTCAGCTAGCAACATCGGATCGTGAAGATGCCTGCCACTTGTTCATCAGATGGCCTTCTGATGAATGTCTTGTAGCGTCCACAAGCGTGTGGATGTACTGCGAGTGAGTGCGATGGCCTCACTTGCGGTACGGTCGTTAGTACGACTGCACAAGATCACAGTGTGACAACCAATCACACTATGGAGGAAGCTGCCGGCGGCTGTGCGGATGCACAGGAAGCGCCAAAGGTCCACCACTCGAACAAGTCGAGTGGATCGGGATATGAGTGTACGTCTAGCGGGCGGAATCCAAGTAAGAATAAACCATTTGCCCACACAGTTCAACACGATGATCCTAGATCTGCTGGAGGGTCGATCGTTGAGGACCAAGCTGTGGTAGCGCAACCACAGCTAGAAGACGTAGAGGGAATAAGCACCCAGCAGCCTGTGGAAAAGTGTTCCCAGGAAGAAACCGATATATTGAACGTCTTGGTTAATGACAAATCAAGCGTAGGCGCTTATACGCTTGATCTGGTTGTGCCTCCGAAGTTGACTTCGGAGATAACTCAGTTGCCAACGCTGGAACCGAAACGGTTCCTGCGTGATCTGCGTAGTGGCAAAGTCAAGCAGATCTGCATACTCGTCACAGAGGATGAGTATATAGCCGATATTCGGTCGGCAACAGTATTTGCTGAGAACGAACGGGGTTTCAGCAGCTCATCGATGGACGAAAGTGTCCTAGATGAGTGGACTCGGATTGAGCGATACCCGTCTCAATCTTGGGAGTCGCTTCAGGCAAATCCTTCAAATAAGGATTTGATCTAATTCAAGGACGTGTTCCCTGAATCCGTACCATGCGAATTGCCTAAGGATAAAGGCACTCGACATGAAATCGAGCTCAAACCGGGCTCGAATTACTTTGTCATGAAGCAGTGGCCACTGCCTCGTGAACAAGTACTTGCGATCGACAAATTCTTTGCCGATCGCTTAGCTGCGGGTCATTTGAGGGAATCGGCTTCCCCTCACAGCTCTCCGACCTTTTATGTGTGCAAGGCCACAGGAGGAAGGCGGATAGTGCACGCATTCAACAAGTTGAACGCTGCACCGATACCGGCTCAGACATCGATACCGAGGAAAGACGTATTCATTGATGGTATGTCAAAAATTACCATCTTCTCGTCCATGGATCTGATGGCTGGCTTCTATAGATTCTCATGCGTGAACGGGACATCTCGTACATAGCAGTTAGCACCCCCAGCGGTACTCTGTGGGAGTGGCTAGTGATGCCACAGGGGCTGAGTAAAGCCCCTGTCATATTCAACAGATGTGTTACAGATCTGTTGAGACCGGTGCAAGATTTCGCACCGAGTTACTTTCGAAATGTATTCGTCCATAGCCGGGCTATGAATGGAAAGATGGACGTAGAGGTTCATAGAACACACGTTCGTCAGGTTCTTACACTTATGCGGTAACATAAGTTGTATGCCAACCTCAAGAAGTGTATATTCGCTGCTAGCGAAATACCACTTCTAGGGTGCATCGTGGGTAAACACGGCGTACGCCCTGATCAGGAGAATATCAAGGCAATCACCGACTGGCCCGTGCCAGTCGATGTCAAAAGACTAAGAAAGTTCCTTGGTCTGGCGGCGTACTTGCACAAGTACTCGCGCAATTACGCCGAAATGACTGTGCATCTTTCTTGTTTACTCAAGAAAAATGTGAAGTGTTCATGGAACGATGACTGCCAGCGTTCCTTTGAAGGCATCATGCAGAGCTTGATGCAATATCCCATCTTGTCGATTGCAGAACAAGACAGACCATTCCATGTGGTCTGTGACGCCAGCGATTTCGCAATCGGCTGCGCGTTAATGCAGTACGATGCAGGCGGCGCAGAGCTCGTCGTCTGTTCTCGATCGAGTCAGCTAAGCGTAATTATCCAGTGCATGACAAGGAACGCCTTGCCATGAAGTATGCACTGGCAAATTTTCTCGTCTATCTCCTTGGGATAGACCGTTCGTTGTCTATACGGACCATGCGTTACTACGCACGGCCGTAAATAGCCCACACCTCTCGCAAAGAATGGCGAGGTGGCTGTCTTTCGCGGAGTACAACTTCTCCGTCGAGTTTAAACCAGGACGACTGAATGTCGTCGCGGACGCGTTGTCGCGCCGGCCCGATTTAGAGCCGGGCGCGCGATCCAACAGTGAGGAGAAGCTCACTGTTGCGATACTTACAGTCAGTGTGCCGTCGTCAACGTTAATTGACGATGTAAGAAAGGCCTACGCAGAAGATAAGGATCTTCTGCGCTTGATGGACCATCTGGTGAATCTAACTCGCAAATCGTTGAGAGATTTACCGGCTTTATACCGTTCCTCATCAGATCGGTACACAACATGCAACAGCCTCGTGTCGTCGTACCCGTTCATAACAATTTGCGCTTGTGCATATTGTATGAGTGTCACAATGTCCCAGCAGGTGGCCATCGTGGTAGGGAGAAGACTTACATTACGGTAGTCGTGACTTTTACTGGCCCCGCCAGTATCAGTTTGTACGCATGTACATTCGTGCTTGGGAGGTTTGTCAACGAGTGAAGCCTAGTCCTTCATCCCGTGCGCCACTACAGCTCTACCAATCCCGGCAGATTGCTGGCAGTCCGTTTCAATGGACTTCGACCTCAGTTTCCCCGAAGACGCTCACAAGAATAATGGTATTCTTGTTTCCGTAGACCGATTCAGCAAAAGGTACCACCTTGCTGCAGTTAATGGGTCAATCTCAGCACATGGCTGTGCCCGTGTCTTCATTGACACGGTATTCCGACTCCACGGTCTACCCCGGGAACTAGACTCTGATAGATATTCTCGGTTCACGGCGGAGTTTTGGCAATCCGTGTTCCGACCACTCGGAACGCGATTGAAGATGTCAACATCTGACCATCCCGTCACGTACGATGCCGATGTCGATCAGGTCGACATTGAAGAATACGGTCATCTCAATAATAGCGATGACACTATTATTGAGTCAGACGATGATGACGATATCTTCAGCATCGCCAATGACTATTCCAGCGAGGATGATGATACCCTCGCTGACGAACAGAAAGAGGATTGAACTCTTTCTGCACTTCGCACAAAGCGAACTGAACAAAATAATGTCTCGCCAGCAGAAGGATTTTTGTTGGCTCGAGAAGCAGTGGTCCGTTTCGTGCAGGACTTCATCGCTCACGCGGTGGTCCACGCAGAAACGGAACGCTGCCAAGAATGGAAGAGCAAATGTTCTTTCGTTTATTGAAGGCGATTCAGTCCTACTATCTACGGCAAATCTACCTAGACACGTAGTGACCAACGTGGGCAGCAGTAAACTACTGCCCAAGTACATCGGCCCCTTTCGTGTTCTGCGCCGACAAGGCAACGCATGCACGATCGAGCTGCCGCGTAGGATGCGTACACATCCTATGTTTTACGTGGGGCGTCTCCGCCCGTACTGTCCGTACGAGCCTTCTTCCGACGATGATGACAGCCCTCACGTTCAAGAATCTCCATCAGATTCTTGCACTCGCGCTCCAGGCGATCAGTCTGATCGCGTAGTGAAGAGACCTCTCCATTCAACTGAGAGATCTCCTTGCGAGCTATCGCCAGCTCGTCAACGAGGGAACGAACATCACTCTTGACCTGAAGCTGTGCAAGGGCGTAATCAGCACGATCTCTCTTACTATCAGCCTCACGATCCTTGCGGTGCTTCCGCACAGAATCAGTCAGAGCGAAGCGTCTGTCCCTCTCGTGCTCCAAATCCTCTCGCAATTCAACGATTGCGCGATCCATCTCGTATGGGTAGAGATGGTGAGTTGAACGACTTGGAGGAGGTCTTTCCTCCTCTTCCACATCCTTTGGTGGACTCACACGGTGTTCAACGCTTCCTTGTGGAGAGTAGCTTGAACCACCATGACGATTCAGGATCAAGTACGCGTTACTTCGTCCAGTGGTGGGGATATCCTGGGAGCCCCGCTCCCAGCTGATGATGGATGTGCCCGGTCTCGTCGAGTAGTACAACGAGACGAACCCTTTGTTGATGGAGGGTCATCGTCAAACGAACGCCTGGCGCGTTTATAAAGGGATTGCAAAGTCTCATTCTTTTGGTACTTCTCGGACGAGATGCGCACCCTCTAGTAGGGCTGATTAGGGGGGAAGGCCTCCCTAGGGGTACGAATAGAGTTGTCGACACAACTCTGACAGTTCTCTCACCACGAGAGGCAAGGTAAACCTGCCTTTTGAGATAACCGATACAATTTAAACCGATCACCGGTTGGCGACTTCTGCTTAAACCTATTGCGAGCTGCAATAAGTTTGTCCAGCCAAGCCTCGCGGCCAACATTTTCGATGTTACCGATGAAAGCGTTCCACGCCTGCGCTAACAAAACTTCGTCTCGGGTGCGGTTGCCATGGTACCATCGATGTCTGAAAAAGACATCGATGCAGTACTCATGCTCAGTGCGATAGTTTTTCGCACTGACGTCAAGACCATGGAGTCTTGACGAATCAAAGAGTGGTATTCGACAACCCCAGTAGTATAACCATACCACTCTCTCAGATTGCGTAAGAATGGCATCCATGGTTTGATCTCAGGAGCAGAGCGTAACGCGTTACGATCCTGCTCCTCTTGCGTAGTGCCGACAGAAAGACTGGCGCTACGATTGCCGCAATTACTGGTATTGCTACGGCTGCGATGACTCCGCGAAGAGTCATCGGTATTATCACGATCACTAATGTCCTCATGTTTAGCACTCGCATCATACGAATGCGAGCGTGATCGGTCCGATCCCCGCGACGAGTGCTCAGACTCGTCGGATGAGCCGAACATCTCACGGCGCAATTCGAGATTGCCACGAGGAACAGCATTTGTCGTTTCCGCACCCGCAGCGTTATGGCTGGGCTTTGCGGGCGCCTTTGAGTCGGACGATGAGTCCGACTCGCCCGAATAGTCAACCTCTAATTTGGGGTCGACGTCCATGAGACTACCACCCACAGCCTGCAACATCCAATGTTGCAGGCTGTTCATTATCAGCAGCAGCCGATGAAACACCTGCTGCCGAGTCTTGGATTGCTTGTTCCCCCTCTGCACGCATCCGTGCAGCCGATTCGGACGCGGTCTTGCTCGCGCAGCGCATGGACTAACTCCTCATGCGCTGAAGGTTGGAATGAGAAAGAAAATACCAACAAGTGCCCCCTTTCCCCCAGAGCGACAAGACGGTATTCACTCTGTCACCAATCGATTAAATCACTCTCTACAGTGACTGATGGTTAAGGGGGGGGGGTGATGTAATGGAATTAGCCCGTTACATAAAATTGGTACGAATGTATCAATTTTTGAATATTATCTATTTAGATGATATTCAATCAACACCACTTGAGAGGAGGTGATGTTGACAGAATATTACCTCCAGGGTTAATATTCTGGGGTGCTCCACTTTTGGTTGAAGTAGATACAACATTAACCAAATTAACCACCAATCGCTGCTGGACGTGCGCAATGGGTAGTGAGTAAGAAACCCATATAGGAGGTTTCAGTTTAATATAGTTAGATCAAGACGAAGACGATTTACAAAGAACATAACTATATTAAATACAGTTCTAGTTTTTCCTTATACAGAGCTTTCTAGTTCCATTTACTTTGCTGCGCTTCCTCACGCCACGTGCACGTGACGTCGGGAGCACACAACCTCGTGTTCAGTCAGCACAAAGGCGTGCCCCGCTACACCGTGCTTGTTCGTGAACGTTGTAATTTTCTCCGGGTCAGTACCGCTGCCCGAGTCGCTGGAGTATATGAGCTCAAGATCAGAGTCTCCAATGTCATGTGTTGCATCAACGCGTGAGCCTGCAGTAGCAACTGCTGCAGGATTATTTGCACAAGCCGAAGAAGGGTTGTTATCTGCAACTTTAGAGTCTTGTTACTTTTCTGATGCCGCTGCACGAAGTCGGCATACGCGGCTTTCGCCACACACCTCATGGGCTTGCTACCATACGATGCAATGAGATTTGAAAAAAAGGTTTGTTCCAACATTTGCCCAGAAGTGATCTACTGTTGACCTCCTCGTTCCGAGCCTGATCGCGGAGAAGCTCATCATGAGACTTACTTTCTGCCACTTCATGGCTTCGTGTCTCGAACGCGGATATCTGTTGTCCGAGCACGAACTTCTCAAACTGTCAAAGTTAAGGAAAGTGTTGCTCTGGTGGGCAACATAGCAAATTAGCTAGGGTTTGGTCACCAAAGTCCCTGAGCCATATTGTAGCGGGGTTACACAAACAGTTGTGATAACCAGGTACGCTGTTGTGATATACACATAAAGAGATCAGTTTCACTGATAGGCATTCTATTGTATCACATTCGCTAGCGGTAATACCGTACCTTATCGATTACGGATAGATGGTATCTATCGTAATATGGTCTTCAAAGGGACCGTATAGTTCTGGTGTGGTACACCCCTGAAGAACCTCCATGACGACTGCTCGATTAGGTAGCATAGTTTCAAGGTTAAAGACGTAAGTGATGTTTATTATCGCTATAAATCAGTAAATACATTCAGTTCCCCTTTTGATAAGTTTCAGACACGTGTCTTCTTAATACGTCTTGATCGTAAGAGTAAACTTGCTGCATTAAGGCCAGTACTCTTGGGCATTAGTGCAGCGTGATTCTTTGGAGTCGTAGTCCCCTGACCAGGACTGGAAGGTTACGAGCTTGTTAAAGTACTTAGAGATAAGTCTTATTAAGCCTGTAAGACTTGAGATCCTTTGAGTTTATAACCGTTTAGCTTAATACACTAAGAGACTATACGAGTCTAGAAGTCTTCCTCTGACAAAGGAGTAAGGGTAGCTCCGCTACACTTGGTAGCACTTGTAGTCAATATACACCTGAGTTTGTTAAAGACTGCTCCTCTGTAAGGATGGAAACAAAGATAAACCACTCAGAAGCCCAACGATTAGCGCTAAAATAACTCAGAGCACTAGTCGGGAAAGTACAAGTGGATTTAATCCTCGCACAAGGTCCTGACGTGATTCGTGCACGTCTTGACGCTTTTATGCAGTTTGAGTCCACTTTGATTGGGCAAGTACACGACCATTTGGCATCGGCTATGCCTACTAGGTATGTTCCCGTACCCGATGAAGAGCCAAGGGCTCGCCCCCTTGTTTTGATTGTAAAGACATTTTAGGGGAAAGAAGGGGAGAATTTCCTCCTGTGGATCAGAGAGGTGGAAATGGCCATGAACTTTGCTATGCTCCAGTCGGAGCAACCGCGAGTTGGGATGGCTATCTCGAAACTGGGTGGTCGAGCCAGAGAATGGGCTCTCACGTGTAGTACGTCGGTAGACGAGGCTTTACTTACATGGGATTTGCTAAAGCAGAAAATATCCCGGGTGTTTGCTCCGCCTAATTAGGCGTATCGAGTGCGTTCTCATTTCTTATCTGCTCGTCAGGGCAAGAAAGAACTATCGGACTATGTCCAGGAACTGAGAACTCTAATCGCTGCCATGCAGCATGATCACTTACCAGAAATGGTTTTGGTTACCATCTTCATGGAGGGCCTTTGCACGGGCGTCTCTAAGGAAGTCTTCTAGATACACCACCTCCTTTGAGGCGGCTGTGGATATCGCGTTGAACGCTGAGTTCAACTTTAAGGCAGCCCGTTTTGGCACCCATGGCTACAACGCAACTCGGCGAACTCATTTCGTTCATTCAATAGGCCGGAGCCTATGGACCTCAGTCTCGCCGAGACGAACAAAGAAGCAGAGCTTCAAGCTGTCGAACAACATTGTAACATTCGACGATGTTTCACGTGCGGAAGTACAAAGCATATGCGACCTAATTGCCCTTTGCGCAGGTAACGCCAGGATGCTTCAGGCCGAACTCCCGCCACTAACTAGAAGTCTGGTGCGATGCGGGAAAACTTAGACTCCCAGTAGGCGCGGGGCACCCTGCTGGGGAAGAACTAGGTTCTGTTGAGCCTCTAGGATGTAGTGGTGAGCAGAATTTAGCCCAGGGATTCCCGTGCACTATAACAAGGGACGTGGATACAAGCCAGGCTTGTTGGTCACAAAGGCGAATGTTAAGGGCTTTGAAAATAACCTCGTTAAGTTAGCTTTTAGAGCTCGAAGAGTTGTCGGTCGATGAGTTTGATCACTCACTAAAAAATGGAGACCTTTCAGAGGTGGTGGTAATTCAACCCGACATCATAGAGTTGAACTCTTCTTCACTTTTGGATGAAGCCGTTCTGGAGGACACAAAAGCAGCACTCAGTGCGCGTAGTGGGTAATCAATATTGAAAGACCCTCATGATCCCTTTTATTCCTTAGTCAAAGAATTTTAAGATGTGGTGTGCCACGATCCACCCTCTGTTCTACTTTAGAGGTGTCAGTCATGACATTGACTTAGTTCCTGGGACGAAATACTGTGCCACACAAAAACAGTGGCCCTTGACTAAGGAGCAATGTGATGTCATTAATGAATTCTTCTTTGCTAAGCACGAGGCAGGAATGGTTCGTGAGATGAAATCGCCACATTTGACACCGACATTTTGTGTCAAAAATCCGAAAGGCAAGTGGCGTATTGTTCATGCTTATAACAAGCTTATGCGGCTACTATTCCGGCACAGACACCCATTCCTCGAAAGGATGTTCTCCAAAACAACAAGGTTGGTTGTATTATGTATATCGCACTCGACTTGGTCTATGGATATTATCAATTGCTCATGCGAGCGAGTGATATTCCTCTTAAAGTAGAGAGCACCCCCAGTGGTATGCTATAGGAATGGCTGGTGATGTCCCAAGGGCTGTCTTATACTCCGGCTACGTTAAATCGTTAAATCGTCTCATGACGCAACTTTTCCGCCCACATAGGGATTAAGCACAGACGTACTTTGATGACATTTTTGTCCATAGTCGTGCCGAACAAGGTCGGTCAGATGTTGAAAATCACATCGGTCATTTGCGAGCCACGATTGAGTGCATGCGCAATAATAAATTGTACACCAACGCGTCTAAATGCATTTTAGGTGCAGAGGAGATTCCTTTTCTCGGCTGTTTCATTGGTAAGCGCGGCCTTCAAGCAGATCCCGCTAAGGTCAGGGCTATAGTGGACAGGCCGATTCCTAAGAATCAAAAGGACATGCGTAAGTGGCTTGGTCTTGCCAATTAATTACACAAATACAGTAAAAATTACGCTGATATGGCTCGGCCATTAACTGATACCATTTAGAAGGACATAGATTGGTGCTGGGACAACACCCATGCTGAAGCGTTTCGGGTAATAAAGGAGAGTCTCCTTCATGCGTTGACAAATCCTGAGTACCCTTTTTGTGTTGCCTGCGATGCATCCGATTTTGCTATAGGCAGCGCCCTGTTACAAACAGATGCTGCAGGCCGCGAGCGACTTATCATATTTGAATCACGTCAGCTGAAAGCTGCTGAAAAGAACTATGTAGTCCATGACAAAGACCTACTTGCTATGAAGTATGCGCTCGTCAAATTTAGAGTCCATCTTCTTGGCTCCAAGCCATTCTTCGTCTGTACGGATCATGCGTCATTACTCACGGCGACACAGTCGCCTCACTTCTCTCAGAGAATGGATCGGTGGCTTTCCTTTTTGCGGAATATAACTTCGAGTTGAAGTATAAGCCAGGCAAACCAAATGTGTTGGAAGATGCCCTCTCTCGCAGACCTGATTATGAGCTTGCTCATGTCACGACTTTGTCGTCTCCTATTGAGGAGTTCATGAGTGTGGCATGTCCACGGGATTCTCAGTGTGTGGCATTGTTCCATACCCTTGGGAGTGAGGAATACAAGAGCTCGGACAGTCAGTTATCGGCACGCTTGCGGGCCAGCCTACATCGATATTCCATCGATAATGGTCTCTTGTTATATCGCACAGATTTAGCGGATACCGCTCGCATTGTTGTACCTCGCGATGAGGATTTAAAGTATCGAATCCTCTTTGAGGCCCACGATACTGCCCTCAGTGGGCATTTGGGCCGGGAAAAGACTTATGGCTCTGTGAGTCAACACTACTGGTGGCCCAAACTCTACAAATGGGTGAGCACATACGTGCGTACATGCGAAACGTGCTAGCGGGTCAAACCCTCAGCACATTCGGCTGCGCCACTGTCCAGTTTACCTGTGCCCACGGGGGGTTGGGAGTCCATCAGTATGGATGTTGTATTTGGTCTTCCCAAAGACTGTGACGGAAATACGGGAATTGTGGTCTTTGTTGACCTCTTAAGCAAGATGGCTCACATGGCGGCAGTTCCGGATTCCATCGACGACAAAGGTACAGCTATGCTGTTTATCGATCGTGTATTTCGTCAACACGGGTTGCCACTGGCAATCATCCCTGATCGCGACCCTCGCTTCACAGGCAAGTGTTGGACTTCCATCTTCAAGGTGCTTGGTACGCGATTAGACATGTCCACAGCGGACCATCCGCAGACCGATAGTCAGACCGAGCGAGTTAATCGCGTCATTGGCGATGTTCTTCGCAGTGTTTGTGCTGAGTCACCTAAGATTTGGAGCTCGATGCTCCCTGTCATTGAGTTTGCGTTGAACAACGCTGTTCATACCTCGACCGGCTTTACTCCCTTCTATGTAAATAGCCTCACGCACCCCCGCGTTCCGCTCACGTTACCACTACGTGGTTATGGGCTTGGTGGGGGAGATTCTGCTGACAAGCTTGCTGAAATCAGCCCTACCACGATGCAGAAACAGGTGAGCGAGTTTCCCGCGACGCGCTTTAGTGTCTTAAGAAGCGTGAGTCATGCAATGGCTGATAGCCAAAACAAACATAAAGAACAAGCTGATGCTAAAGGCAGAGAATGTATTGATTTGTATGAAGTTGAAGACCAAGTCTTACTAAATGCTAAAAACCTACCTACAATTGTAGTGTCGGCCATCTTCAAGACGAGATTGCGTCCACGCTTCATCGGGCTGTTCACGGTCATAGCGAAGAAGGGCATTGCCTATACACTCAATTTTCCGCGCAAGTTGCGCACACACCCAGTGTTTTACGTTGGCTTGCTTAGGCCATGTCATGATCCTTCTCTAGTGGACCGGAACTCGCTTGCGATTGAACGAGGGACGTTGTCCCCGATAACGGCATCTTCGTCAAGAGCTCCACCTGGCTATCCAGCCGTGGCAGGTTGTACTTCACCTTCCGTAGTCGGTTGTCGACGGAGTTGATTGATCCCAGTCGGTTCATCTGCTCACGCAACTGAGCCAACTCATTTGATGACTGTTCATGAGCGCGGTGTATCTGTTCAAGGATCTACCGAAGTTGCTTCCTCTCAGTCACAGACTGTGTGGGTGCAGTATGCTCGTGAGAAAAAGACTCGCGAAAGTCGCTTCACCTCTGGCACCAAGTCTTCACGAGCCTGTGCCGCCACATGGACCCCCTCCTGCGTTGCTCGACGAGCAATGGAACTTACAGTTCTATGTGGAGAGACTTCTGAAGCGGCTTCGTCACAAAAATCAATACCAGTATCTGGTGAAGTGGCGTGAATACCCTGAGTCTGAGAACTCATGGGAGTTTAAGGTACCCCTTCGGCAAAATTTCCCTTAAGCCGTTGACATTTTTGAGGGTCGCGCTGAGGGTCAGCTTGCACCCCAACACGCTTCCCACCAATATGTCTGGGGGTTTAGGGCTCGCTCAACAACACCGGGTGACCCGCTACTGTCGGCAAAGTCGAAACGGTGGTGTTTTGACCAGCAAATGGTTTTTCATACTGGTTGCGATACAGAGAATGTAGCTGGACTTTGGCCTTCATCTTAGCACATTCATAGCGCAGTTTGCGCGCTAACCGAACGTCGGCCTTGGAGGCACTAGCTTGAACGGCATTCATGCTGGGCAAGCGACTTCCCTATGAGCTGAGCGAGTGAACGTTTGTTTTATCATATTCGGCCTCACTCTCGCCGGGGTACAAAACGACCGGGATCGTTCGCTGTGTTGTAACAGAGGCACCACGTGCTTGTTCCTTCAATTCGATTTGATACTCGGAGATTGTCGCCGCTTCGGGCGTCAAGTATCTCTCTCTGAGAGCACCTCGTTCGGCAATGTCGTCAGACGTCGTAGCCTCGCGTCCTGTGGGCCAAGTAGTCAAGGGCTGCCCTGCGAAATTTCCCAACAACTCATCAACGCTCAAAGGCTTGAGAAGATAGTCCGAATGCGCTTCGGCGATAGCTAATGTCTGAGATAGATGTCTAGCTCTCTCATTTTCCTCGATATAGCGTTGTTGTTGCTCATAGAGCTGGTTAGTGATGATGAGTTTATCAGGCGTGGTTGAGGCACGCAACGCTGTTAGCTCTTGAGCTGTGCTTCGTTCCGGAAATGGGTTTGGCGCTATGCGAGAAGGTTCGGGGGTTTCACCCTCTTCCAGGATAGTGTCACTGTCATAATCAACGATTTTCTCTTCTCGTATGATGTCTTCCAAAGACTAGAAGGAATGCGAAGACTTCGCCATTGACGTGCAAGGTGTCGTGAGCACAACCGTGAGGTTATCTGTTTCTCTCTCCGAGCTATCTCAATGAGATAGGTGAAGAATGTCGATTCGGGGTATCAACTGGTGGGGAGGGTGTAACGGTGTTACGCAACGGTTGTGATAACCAGGTACGCTGTTGTGATATACACATAAAGAGATCAGTTTCACTGATAGGCATACTATTGTATCACATACGTTAAGCGATAATACCGTACCCTATCGGTTATGGTTAAAGGATATCTATCGTAATAGGGTCTTCATAGAGGCGACGTAGGTCTGGTGTGGTACACCCCCGAAGAACCTCCATGACGACTGCTCGATTAGGTAGCATAGTTTCAAGGTCAAAGACGTAAGTAAGGTTTATTATCGCTATAAATCAGTAAATATATGGTTTTTTCGTAAGATGTGATACAAAAACGAAAATTTTGCAAGATGTAATAGAAGGTATTTTATAAGAGGAAATATATTTAAATTACAACGATCTGAAGCTATTTATGCAAAGATCTGAAGCTATTTATGCAACAAACTAATGCTATTTATCTCGATCTGAAGCTATTTATCACGATCTAAGGCTATTTATGACAGTGTTTTGCATCTCAAACAATGCTAGTGATTTTAAGTTTAAACGATCCGAAGCTAGTTATCTCGATCTGAAGATATTTATCACGATCTGGAGTCAATTATGAAAAGTTGTCGAAAATCAAGCAAATGCCTCCTTATAGCACTCATGCTACTAATTTAGTTTGCTCATTCCTGCACCAACGTAAAGAGAATTAATGGAAGACTTGAAGGCGAACGGATGGATTACGGGAAAGGCAGCAGTCCGAGCACTTAAAGATGTTGCACTCGCGCAAGGTAAATGCGCTGTAGTGTTTACGAGAGGTGGGACATATCGTTTATTACAGTGTAACAGTGCGGGCTCCGGCTGCGAATGGCATATTCGATTGGCATGATACAGGAACAAACATGGCCCAGGTGATTGGCATGTGAAGGATGGAAATCTGGATCACCAGAATTGAGTTAGTGTCGGGAAGCCTTCGACGGCTCAACTAGTCACCAGCTCTATAGTCCGTGGTGTATTGTCTGCAGAACCGACCACGTCCACAAAACTTTTAGTAGATCAACTTCGTCACCAAGACAAGATGACTGTGTCCTATCATGTGATGTATCGTGCCAAGGACATGATAAATGAAGAGCTGGTTTTAGAAGATTCAACGAAGATTACTCTTTTACCAAGTCTACTGTCGGAATTTCAGCGTCTAAACCCAGGAGCACTTACGGAGCTCCAGTGCGAAGAGAAGGGGAACTTCAACCGGGCAATCGTTGTGCTAAACCCGAAGTGGTTTTCAAATGACTAATGGATTTTTGGTGTTGATGCTGCTCACATGAAACATCGCAAATACAACGGGATTCAGATTGTATTGGCCAGTCGCGACGGAAATATTAGTAACAAAACTGCTGCAATTGCGCTCGTCCCTGTTGAAGACTACGGTAATTGCTCGTGCTTTTTTTTGCCGTGTTCTAAATCATGGTTTCCCACTGACTACTAGTCCCGTCTTCAGTGATCGAAATGCTGGCCTGGTATCTGCCGCCGAGAAGCTCAACATATTTAGCATGTTCTGTATTCGTCACATTATAGGTACGGAAACAGCCGAATTATCAGCAGTTTCGTTCTAACTTGTCTCATATTTATGCACAGGTAATATGAGAAATGACAAAATGGTATGACTATTGGTCACCCAAGCGAAGGATGCTGCAGGATATGGAGTGACGTTCAGTTCTGATAACGTAGCATTCGTCGCTCGATTCAGCAATCAACTGGAGCAACACCGTGTCGTCACCAAGAAAGCATCATGCTCATATGAAACATGGAAGCAGCACAAATTTCGTGCCGCCATTTGATCGCGACCTTAAGAGCGGTAGATAAGCCTAAGATTGCGTACGAGCTGATGGGTAACTGTTACAAAGTCGCGGCGTATCAAGCGAGCGTCGGAACGCTTGAGGTTGCTGAGGACCACGTGTTAAAGCGTGATTTACATTTCCTACCCGCAGTTTATTTTCGACAAGCCGGACGCCCGAAGAAAAGACGTATCAGGTCATAGGGTGAGTCTGGCGGGAAAGCAAGGAAGCCTTACAAATGTAAGCAGTGTGGTACATCGGGACACAACAAGGCTACATGACACTGTTATTGACGTTAGACTACCGAGATGGATCATCGTAACGCAAGGTTATGGTTTAAGATGAATGTAGTTGAATTCATAATTCAAGACACCTCATACTTTGCATATATTAAAGTAGTTTAAGGCGCCGAGCAGAAGTAAATGCGGCAACGACTTCTCAAAAAAAGGCACAAGCAATCTCGGCAGATACGCCTGCTGCTTGTCACAATCGTAAAAGTACTTTTCAGACTGTTCCCGGGCGAGATGCAAGTCCTTCATATCGACATCCCACAGAATTGCTTGCTTGCGTAAGAACGGGTACACCGGCGACATGTACACGTTCGTATGTTTGCCGAGCTTATCGAAGCGGTTTCCACACGTTAAACGCGACAGAAACTCGTCACATCCCTTGCGCCACGTCGGAATATGCACACGAATTTTGGACGCGTTTTGGTGCATAATCTGCGTCACACTCCACTTGTTGGACGACAGGTCCTTGACATCTATCCAGTCGCCCACTTTTTGATTCATATTCGACCACTTCGAGTCGGAAAAGTCCTCACTTGCAAGTCGCCAGACGCATAAATACGTCCACAGCTCTTCTATTCACACATGCAGCCGTCCTCAGCGCTCACAAGCGGCTCATTGAGCGCCTCAAAGCCTTCCGGAAGGTCCTTCATATCCCGTACGACGCAGATATCTTTCAATAGCATAAGCTGCTGTTTATTCTGTGCTGATGGCGACGCCGGGGCCTTAAATTGTGTCACTTGAAGCCATAGAAAGCGTCCATTCGGTCGATCGATCGACTTGTCCAACTTGATCCACTCGCCTTCTTGTTCGTTGCCAATACAAAGCTGCGTGATCGCGCGTGAGGACTCAGAATCAGAATTAGAATATGCCGTCTTCAGAGTCGGCGATGAGAGTTTGTATTAGAGATACGTGTGGGGCGACACCTCAGCTGCCACACCCTCAGCGGTCGTGACGCGGTGAAAGCCTCCGCCCGCTGCTAGTGCGTTGCCATACGTCACTTTTAACCCGCTAATGAATGCGCAGTGTATTCTGCAGCAGTAAGCACCTGCGGAATCAGATTCGAATAGCGAGATGTGCCGCGCCAATACTGGATCAAATATTCAGTAAATTGGGCCTTAAGATACCTATCATTTCGATCGTTGTAATTTACATATATTTCCTTTTATAAAATACCTTGTATCACATCTTGCAAAATTTTCGTTTTTGTATCACATCTTACAAAAAACCCAAATATATTTGGTTCCCCTTTTGATCAGTTTCAGACACGTTCTTTTTAAGACGTCTCTGGTTGTAAGAGTTAAGTGCCTGAGTTAGGGCTAATTACTCTTGGGCATTAGTGCCACCTGATTCTTTGGAGTCGTAGTCCCCTGAACGAGGACTAGAAGCTTAAGAGCTTGTACATACACTTAGAATTAAGTCTCACCAAGTCTGTAAGACTTGAGACCTATTAAGTTAATACCAGTTTAGCTTAATATACTAAGAGACTCTACGAGTCTAGAAGTCTTCCTCTGACAAAGGAGTTAGGGCAGCTCCGCTACACGATCGCTTCTGTGTTGCAGTACACGCTATGGAAACTATCGTTATCACGCACAGGCTAAATCATTACAACAAGCTATATCGATGATTCGCTGATGCACCTGAAAGCGCACTTACAGCTTCGTACTATATGTGTAAATGTCACGATCACTCTCGCGCTTCGTGATAGTGATCATCAAGTTGCCATGCAACACTTTTAACATAAATTCATCTTTTTTCGATATATAAAGGTAATAAACACGAGCAGTCACGCAACGATTGTACTGCAGCAAGACAAAGCAGTTCATTCTTATAACAATACACTTTTGAAGCGATGAAGGGCTCCATGTAGCAATTTCTTAGACTGATGGTGGATTCTCCTTCGAGCGCCAAAACTTGTTGTATCGGTACAGATTACTGCACGATGGATACTACTAAAGCATTGTCCTTTGTGGTCACACTGAAAAGTGGAGCTGTTACCAGCTACTATGCTTACTTACTTCTTGCTTGCTCTCATCACTGCAATCACTAAGTCATCGAATATCGTAGCAGCTGCTTCAGATTAGAACATCCAAGGTGTTGATATATTGGAGCGTGGCCGCTAATCTAACGAATCGAAGGTGGCCCCATCAAGCATAGACAACGCTGCCTGTTTGAACAGATATTGTAGCGGAGCTACCCTTACGCATTTGTCAGAGGAAGACTTACAGACTCGTAGAGTCTCTTAGCGTATAAAATTAAACGGGTACAAACAAAAGGGTCTCAAGCCTTTGCAGACTTAATTATACACAACTTAAGATATCAAAGCAATCTCGCAAGCTTCTAGTCCTGGTTCAGGGGACTAATGATTCCAAGTCATCACGTGGTACTAATGGCCAAGGGTACTAGCCTTAATACAGACGCTTAACTCTTACGACCAGCGACGTCTTCAAAAGACACGTGTCGGATACTGATCAAAAAGGGGAACTGAATTTATTTACTAATTTATAGCGATGATAAACCTCATTTACGTATTTAACCTCAAACCTATATTTACCTAATCTATATATCGTAATATAGGTCCTTCTACTTACCACGCCAGAACAACGACGTCCTTAAAATACCTATTACGATGGATACTATCTAACCGTAATCGATTAGGTACGGTATTACCGCTTAACGTTTTGAGTACAATAATACGCCTATCACTTTCACTGATCTCTTTATGTCTGTGTCACACGACACTATACCGGTTATACCAACCGTTCGTGTGACCCAGTTACAGATATAATCCAATGACGGCACCTACCTCTCCATCGCCATATTTTTGCAATGAAAGCACCTTGTCGCTGTCATGATAAAAAGCGTCCGCACTCATTATTTTTAGTAAACAACAACTAGAAGAACGATCGAAGTAAGAAATCGAGTAGCGCGTAAAAGCAGGGAGTGACCGCCACGAGCTAACTAGCAGTTGTTATGGTACGGTCAACGTTTCTCCATTTCTAACGTAAGTGCAGCATACCTTAAACCCTGCACGGTAACATCTTATCATCGTGCGTCGAGCCACGCGTCTTGACTAGACATCATTTCAGCCAATGATATCGTCTAGCTATTCCACTCCGAACATCAAACTCGGTCCATACGTTTTCGATCAATCCAACTAAGTTCGGAATATGTAATTCGATCGTCGTCCCCGCCACTGGCTCTTGACCTCCTTCTGGTCCATTGTGAATTATCATGGAGGTCAAGCAAATGGAAAAAGAGGTCAAGCAAACGGAAGAAGAGATCAAGGAGATTGAAGAAGAGGTCAATGAAAATTCTCCAGCTCTTCCCATTGACCCCGATGAGCAGGGTCCAGACCGATACTTTCGAACGAAGGCAATCTGTATTCCAGCACTCATGTTGTTACTGGTCGGAATCGTGGTGCTCGGGTGTGTGACGAAGACTCAACTGATAGTTGGGGCACCCTTGCCCGTGGAATTGAGCGTCTCCACTCAAGATTGGTGCATGCCCAATGTCTCAAACATCAGTGAAATTGAGTACCACTCAGGCCACCGTTTCTATTCAGCGTTGAAGGACATGAGTCCACTTGAAGCGCCAATATTTCGTGGTCGCCACAGAGTGTTATGCAAACGAGGGGCGCGAAAGAGGCTGGAATATCGCTACTGCTTGCCGATTTCAGGAAGGTTGGACACCCCATTTTGTATGGCAGCTGATCGAATGGATCTGCTCATTGTTCGTTCACCCGAGTCACTGTGCTACGCTAGCGTGCTGCACATGTTACTAGTCGATGTGTACGACGAACTGAAGGCGACAGGAAACATTCCGCTCATCCTCTATGGCTCTCTCCTTGGTGCCGTCCGAAATGGATCCGTCATCCCGTACACGGAAGACATTGATATCGGATATGTCGACAAAATTCGAACGACACGTCGAGTACGGAAGGCGCTGCGAAAGAAAGGGTATCACATGTTCCGTTACGGCATTTGGCGCGTGTGTGTGGCGCCAACGCATCCGCTGGCTTCCCGTCTCTATGACCCCAGTTTACCACTCACGAGAGATTACAGCGTGCCGTACTTGGATTTGTACGGAATGACAAATGGTACGGAAGGTTTTTATGACGTAGCTAAGCTGGCTGCCAGCCACGGTTCCCTTGTGGCGACAGGAAAGGTCGAGCCGTTCTCACAAGTAACGATCAATGGCATGCCCTTTGACACGGTACACGACCCGCACTTCTTCTTGACGGAGGCGTATGGACCTAACTACATGACTCCGATACCGCGAACGAAAGCGAGGCATCGTTCGAAAACATTATCACCATCCGAAACGTGACACGTCATTGCCGGCTTCGTCGGCTAAGCTTTGTAACACCCAAGACAAAACATAACTGTCACTGTCGTTGTGTTTGACTCGGTCGTCCACCTAAACTCTGCAGCTATAAATAGAGAAGTCAGTAGGCCGACTTGACTGTTTTTTCGTAATAAATTTTTGTTTTGCCGAACAGACAAGAGACTGGACAGTCGGCGTCAGCATGTGTATACCCGTATGTATTCGTTCGTGTGTATACGCAGTCAAAAAAAAGACGTCAACTTTATGATGGAAATCGATACAACATTGAACAAGAAAAGCGCCAGTTCTACCTCGTGTCCACCTCTCCCGCCCCGCTGACACTATTGCGATCTGATTCCCCTACCCCTCTTCCATCGATCCAGTTCTCTTCCCCTATTCTTTTTACGGTCGCGGTTACAGCTGTTGTTGTAGTTCTCTAACCAAGCGCTTAGTCTAGCACTATCCGCCATGAGAGTCCACCACCACCACGTCGCGTGGCACTTCTCAGCGCTGCTCTTGTCGCTGCAGCTTGGCGAGTTGAAAGCCGAGCCGTGCAATGATCTCACACAAAACGTACTCACGTCTGTGGGCTGCCCCTCACGTTGTGCCAGCACGCCATGTGTTCTGTACTCGCCCTCGCAGAAAGAATGCGTCGAGTTGGGCGCCAGTGGCCCGTGCTATAACGAGAGTGACTATGAGGTTACCGGGTCAGCCACGGAGTGTGAATTGATCTATCAGTGTCTGGACACGTTGTTATGGGACGGGAACCAGTGGCTTTTGGCCCTTGAAGCGAACGCCAATACGAACGAAAAGACCATGGCGCACGTCACGCAGATTTCCCAGTTGAGTTACAGCACGTCAACTCTATCCGTGTACGTATTTTGAATAGAGTCGCAGTTAGGGGGAGTGGGTTGATACTCTCGCTATGTATTTGTCATTATTTGAGTGACACGGTTGTTTTTCTTATCCTGTATTTGCAACCTATGTGTTTTGATTTATTCAGTCAAGTACAAGGATCGCCGAGCGAGTCGATCGATAAAAGCGTGATTAAGAATATCTCGCTCGACCAGTCCTTCTTTGACACCCCAAGTAGTGTTGTCAGCATGTTCTTGATCAGTGTCAACTTGAGGAACATTCTCTCCACCGTGTCGCTTGCGACAACGTACTCGACGCTGTTTCTGACCAACACCAATTTGAACCAAATTCCAGAGCAGTTGGGCACGTTTTCGGCAATCACGAAGCTCGATCTGGCACTGAACTACATCTCGGAATTGCCGGATAGTACCAATGGTGTCTGGACGGGCCTTGGGACTGTCACCGACCTCAACTTGGCCGGTAACACACTCACAGAGTTCCCCGTTGTGTTGAACAATTTGCAGACACTGAACCTGTCCGAAAACGCGTACACGTCGATTCCAGACAATGTGTACACGATGGCAGAATCAGGTGCACTTCGATACCTGTCTATGGTTGGCTGCAACTTGTCAAATGTACAAGTGTCAGACTCGCAGCTGGCGCTGCTGCAGAATTTAGCAGCTTTTGATGCCGATGTGACAATCACCGAGTGTGGCTCTGGTTACTCGGCCACGAAACTAAGTAACGCTGAAGTGCAGGTATGCGCAGCATCGACATCGTCATCGTCCAGTGGCGGCGGTCAGACACTTGCCATTGTGCTTGGCGTAGGATGCAGTGTGTTGGTACTCGCCATCATTGCGTTTGTGTGGTACCGCAAGAAACACGGTCGAACGTTTGCTACAAAAGGCGGATCGACGGTCTTTGGCACGGACATGGGCTCGAGTCTTACGGGTGGCGACACAACGTTTGGCTCGTCGATTTGGGATGATCCGGATCTTCTTGCGGTGCGTGTTGAGCACCGTGATGTAGAGGCGATCAAGCTGCTCTCTCGTGGTGGATTCGGTGAAGTTTGGCTAGGTCTATACATGAACGAGAATGTCGCTATCAAGCGGCTGCTGAGTGACAAGAAAACCATGCAGGACGCACTGGCGTTTGCGACAGAAATCAAGGTAATGGCACGTCTCGAACATCCTAAGATTGTCCATTTCATTGGTGTCTCGTGGACCAACGCACTGACGATCCAGGCAGTGACTGAGTTCATGGACTGCGGTGACCTCAAATCACTGTTGGACTCGAGCCGTGCTAGCTCGTTGACGTGGGCCAATCTGAAGTGCCAGATCGCCATTGATATCGCAGACGCGTTGGTGTACTTGCACACGCTGAACCCGAAACTTATTCATCGTGACCTGAAGTCTCGAAACGTGCTGATCGATGCGCAGAGCGGTGCAAAGCTGAGCGATTTCGGCATCTCGCGCAACCGCAGCTTTGACGAGACCATGACAGCTGGCGTAGGTACGGCTCGCTGGATCGCGCCAGAGGTCATTCTTGGTGGACACTACACAGAGTTTGCCGATATTTACTCATTTGGAGTGGTGCTGTCGGAACTGGACACGTGCAAGGCTCCGTTCTACGACGCAACCAATACTAATGGTGGCAAAATGCAGGACGTGACCATTTTGCAGCTTGTGTCAGCAGGGAAGCTGCAGCCAAGCTTCAACGAGTCATGCCCGTCCTCCATCGTGAGGCTGGCGCGTGCGTGTCTGTCATTTGACCCGGCCCAGCGTCCAAGCGCCATCCACATTTCCTATGAGCTGCGCAAAATCATGAAGGACGAGCTGTAGGCCGGTTGGGACCAGAGACTGACAGTGTGGTGCTTTGATAGGAGATCTTTTGTACACTCGCGGCTTCGTTCGAGTCTCTACATACCGGCGTACACAATGGTACAACATGCTGCCGGCATTTTCGATGAAGTGTATTGCAATGATTTAACGTTGAGTGTTGGCCAAAACATGGATGAGATGTGCTGCTGCAGGTCAACGCCCGTTAGACTATGTATGACATAAGCGACTATCGTGATGACAAGCATCACGCTCACAATGGCCACTATCATTCCTCAACGGCATAATCGGATTACTAGATTTGCGTGGAAGTCGGTCT
>JH598246.1:213476-300418 GCA_000173235.2 Hyaloperonospora arabidopsidis Emoy2
GGCTAATCGGATTACTAGATTTGCGTGGAAGTCGGTCTTGGTAGCAGACACGAGCAAAATCGCAGCTTTGACAATCACCATTTTTATTCAAGAGTCTGCTATATCGAAGTGAACGTACACACACGCATTGCCTGTACTCATTCTTTTGATCTGGTTTAGTGAATTTAGTCGTACAACTGCAAATCGGTCTTGTGACCAAGACTTAATTTTGCTAGACTTGGGATAAATACGCAGTCAGCCATATAACCAAGTTTTCTCGCTTAAACAATAACAATCCGCACCACTTTATGTATATTTCCTAAAGAGTCTTACTTACGAGCGGAGTCACAGAAATGATCTAGCTTGTAACGGCGTAGTTCTCGTATACGATCGGTCTCTGCAAAGTACAGATTCGTAAGATCCACTCGATCTTTTCTATTATTCTGCCTGCCACATCAACAAGAGCCGCAAACTATCCCAGAACGATTCTCACGTTTATGGACGGGGGCCGGCCATAACGGTGATGATGTTCAACATAATCTACTCGGTACACATCTACGCTGCACTCTTTGGCGACTACGACAGGACCGTAAACAATATGAAATGAGCGGGCTTACCATAATCAACGTGAAGGAGACCTCAAATCCCACAGGTTTGTGCTTCTCGCACTGGTGGTCGTGACGACCTCACCAACCCACAACGATTGGATCTAAAGAGCAGTATTGTTCTGCTCGACCGATGCTGTATTAATATGGAGCTATACTGGACGAATCGCTGCTCAATTTGTCAGTACAACGGGATCCAAATATCCACCAAGAAAGGTGGTAGGCATATGTTTGCGTATCCCTTCATACCAACCCATATCTATTCGATCTATGTATGGTACCCACGTTCATTCTGTCCAAAGGTGGAAGTTACGACCATATCGGCGTAGATTATTAGACTACCAAGTGTATCCAGCCTTAAAAACATCGCATGCAATAGCGTCAATTCTCTGGACCAAGTCACCGATTGCGCGTGCTTAGAGGATAGACATCCACTGTCAAGTGGGCGGATCATAACAATTGCAGCAGAATGATTCTCGGCCTGCCGCATAATACAAAGCGTATCAAAAAGTGTCACCGCAATCTCCTCCTAGGTTGTGGAAAATCAGGTACCGGGTAAATCCGATCGGCAGTTATTGATTTGTCTGCATAACAGCTGCAGCAGCCTTCTCGTCGTTTTTGCGTCTGTCATGCACCGCGAAGTATCTGCAACAATCATCCTGCCCGACTTTTTCTTCATTATTGGCGTGCAAATGTTCTCGGCAAACGGTCTACTGTACCAGCATCAGCAGCAATGATGGCTTGTCGATTCTGTGCATGACAGGTATCTAAGGAATGCACACTGAGCTATCGCAAAACAAGTACATTAACCTTTTATGCGGATACGGTCCAGAATGCGTCAGACGGAGTAGCGTCGAAGGTAGTGGCTGAACTGAGTTAGTGCTTACAAACTACAGCAGTCGATCTATCTACCATGGACAGAAAGAATCACGCCTCGGCATCATATCACGTAGAGGCAGGATCTCATCATCGACATACGCTCAGTCGCCGAGTGCTGAGGAGGGTGCGAAGGGACCAACAGCCGAAATACTTTATTCGTTCCGATCGATCTAGGAAAGGTAAACGATATTTTTGTGCTTGTGGCGACAAGATCAATCGTACAGATTACCCAGCAAGTCGCCGCACCGGGCACAGTTAGCATGTAATGGTCGCAACGATGTGTTACTACTGAAGAAGGTGGTGTAACAAGCCAGAAAGGCGGCACGATACTGCAATGCATTCCGCATGTTATAGATGAGTCATGAAGTAGCTAGCGCTTCTGCTCCAGTGCTTTGGGTCGAACCTTAAACGTCAGTCGTGTTGCAGACCTCACTCCTTGGAACAAACCTTGATCGAGATTTACATATTGCATCTCTGCCTTCACGAACAGACGAGAGACAACAGCAGAGAGGGATACTATGCCATTCATCTGGTCACAAGATGATGACATGCTTTGTCAAAGCCGTACGAAATGCATCTTATTTTTGCGTTGCAACAGCATTCTTTTCAGTTCCACCGGACGATAGATTATACCGTTATCCTTTTTTCAACCGTCAAATCGATGGTCCAGAAGTCTCACATCACCAGTGCACCATCAGCATCCCGTTCGTTACAATCATGTCGTTTGAGCTCGAATCTATGGTCTCAAATGAGCCGCCGCCGCCCCCTTCCCCATCCTACGGTCGCCTCTTTTTTCTCGAAATAAGTGATCCTCATATCCCTATGCAGCTGTTGAATCATCTGACCCTCCTACTGGCATTAAATCTGCACTTTACCGTCGCAGTGCTTCGATTACCACTAGCAAGACGTGGACCTGAGACCGTTAGTAGACCGACCAACTCTATCGAATTTAAAGATGTAGTGCACCAATCCAGTCGCACTCGTGTAAAGATTGACTATACGCTTGAAAACCCGAAGGTCCTCACCGACAATGGAGCCTTACGTCGTGGAAACCGTGTCAAGCTCCAGAATTTTGGCAATGTGCAGTACATTGGATCCGTGGGATTTGGGAACCCACCACAATACGTGGACATGGCCTTTGACACTGGCTCTAGTGATACATGGATTCCTGGCATACACTGTGCGAGTTGTAGTCCCCACCATCGATTCGATGTGTCAAAGTCGACGACTTTTTTCGATACGAGAGAGAAGTTTTACGACGAGGTTGGTGCTTATTTTCAGCTGGCCCTTTATTTCTTCTTGTCATACTTGGTACGGCATTTTTCTGACTTCGCTTTTTCTTGTGCGTGCTTGGTCGTTTTGCTCAGTATGGCAGCGGCTCCGTGTCCGGCACGGTGGGGGTAGACTCGGTTACTATTTCTGGTTATGCGGTAACTCACGTCCGATTTGGTGTCGCTGGGGCTGAAAGTACCCGACTTCAGACCTTTCTAGCCGATGGTATCTTTGGCTTAGGGTTTGAACACCTTGCTCGAATTACTCGACCCACTGCTTTTGCAGTACTTACAGAGCAACATGCTGACTTCGCAAATATGTTTGCTTTTCATCTCACGTCCGAAGCTTCTGTTATAGGCAGTGAATTGCACCTTGGAGGGTACGACTTGTCCGTCGTCGGTCCCAATGCATCTTTCCACTATACGCCTGTGGTCCAACTGCCTCCATTCGACTCCTTCATGTACTGGACGATCAAGATGAATGACTTTTCAGTGCTTTCCCGTTCCATGAACAAGATGGAAACCGGCGTCAGTAATGGGGACAGTCTCAAGAATGTAGCCACTTTCAAGATGTGCAATCCCTCTTGCTACGCTATCGTCGACACGGGCACGTCATTGATCAGCATCCCAGCCAGTGAATTCAACGACGTAATCCGCGAGATCACTGGCGACAATGACTGCGACGGCGTCTATTGCAACGCCGTATCGTTCAGGGACTTCCCCGTGCTGCGCTTTGGCATGGCGCCCGACAATGTCTTTTTGCTGCAGCCTCAGGACTACATCTCGTGTCTCGACTATGGCCAGTGCACGCTCCAGTTGGAAGAGACAAGTGATCCGTATTGGGTCCTCGGAGACGTCTTTCTTAAGACGTACTATACGCTATTTGATGTCGAGCACATGCGCGTGGGCTTTGCGTGCAACGGCAGCGTCTGTCAAGGCGGCAGTGGCGACATCTTTGGCGCGAACAAGGAAGATGACGCGTTCAATGCATGGGAAACCGCTCTCTTACTGAGTGCGTGCTTTGCAGCTGCGAGTATGTTCCTCGCGGTCTTTCGGCTCCATTATCATCAGTATAACGATGACCAGGAAGCAAAAGAGTCGCGTTTGCAGCAAGACCGAGGCGTTTGTAGCCCGTTTTTTACATGGCAACGACAGAAGAAGTTGCCACAAGAGACGACGTACATGCAAGAGAACTCAATGCTGCCGCTACTTTCCCATAACGACGACAAGAAGCGTCAGTACGCGGCCACGGGGCACGTTTACGTCGGTGGTATATAGGTAGCAAAAGGCGTGCGCTGTACGATCGACTAAGTACGAATGAGCCACTCTCGTCGTCCAAGTAACGTATCGACACGTTAAATGTCACCACAACCAACACGAGGCAGTTAGTTAGTTAGGCGATTGCTCACCCGTGACAAAAAAACGCACGGGTCCAAAAAAACTAACCCAAAGAAAGAAACAACCGAATAAAAACACACACAAAAAACACGAGACACGCACAGAAAGGCCAGCTCCCTACACTGTCTAACACTCGCGGTCCCCTTCCCCTTCCGCCATCATCCTCGTCTACGACGGGCACATCGTGCTGGTATGTCCCTTTTGCACCAATGACCACGCGTCGCACTGCCTCTCCCGCCCTCGTTTCGTCCAGTCACTTGTCGAGTTTCAGCACCCTTCGCCACTTGGCCCATTCGTTCGTTCCTCCCTTGACAAACGACGCGCTCTCTCTCTTTTATTACGACTTTCGGACGACCTCACGCAAGCACACGAGCAAGCAAGCAAGCGCGTTCTCGGTCAAGCGTAGCCACTTCCTCCTCCACCCTCTCGTCCCCTGTCGACGCCAGTCGCATGCGTCTGCCCTTCTCCTCCTCCGCGTCTTTCACGCGGTGGCTCCCGCCCGTTCTCTACGCGACGCTCGCCTCGTCCGTCGACGCCGCCAGCAGTTCGCTGCCCACGTGGCTTGCTTATGTAACCGGCGGCTTATTGGTCATAATTATCGTCTATTATTGCTGTCGCCGCGCGCGATTCGACGAAAACCTGCAACAGCCGCTTTTGGGCGGCCAATACACGGAAGACGGGCAGCCCATGACGCGCCAAGACGTGCAAGAGTCGCAGGACGAAGTGACGACGCAGTGGCAGTGCGAAGTGTGCGACTTCCAGAACAAGAGCTCGACCAAAGCCTGTGTGCTCTGCGGCACGGAGCGTGGCTTTAGCCTCGGTCTGCACTCGCCCCCAGCCCGTGCCACGACGTCAACGACGACGTCGTTTACAGTGGGGACGGACGTCCCGCGGGAAAAGAGTTTCAACCGCACGCGGTCGTTTGCTATTCGACGGCTCAATATGCTCAACGCCCGTCAACGGGGCGCACGGAATCGACAGGACTGGGTCCGGAAAGTTGGTACTGATGGCAAACGCTATTGGGCCAAGCGGGAACTGCCGTTCCCGTTGGGCAATGCCAAACCCTTGACGGACAAGACGAGTCAAGCAGTTTCGACTGATGAGAGTGTCCAGGTATCGAGTCTTCGGCTGGATATCTCGGTCACGGACGCTGGACTGCTATCGCCGAAGAGCGGGACAGGTGCTGCTGGTACTGTGGCAGGGACGACGGAGGCTGGAAAAGAGCTGGTTCATCAGCCGTCATTGGCGTTTGTGTCGCAATTGGCGCAAACGCCGCGTCATCCGGAAGGTCGCATGACGTTTAAGGAGTACCGGGAAGTGGATGCCCGTGTGGCGTCCCGTGGCTATGAGATTTCGGAACAGGATTTGGAGGTTCTGGAACAGGTGGCGGCGTTGCCGTTTAAGGACAAGTACGCGTGGTTCTTGGAACAGACGTCGGCGCTGATTAAACCGTGGGAAGATGGGCACTTGAAAATGCGCGTGCATCGCGAGAATATTCTCGTTGAGTCGATGGAGCAGTTGTTGGGTGTGCAGATGGAACACATTCATATGCCGCTTCGTATTGAGTTTATTGGTGAAGTTGCGATTGACGCAGGAGGCTTGGAGCGCGAGTGGTTCTCGCTCGTGACGGAGCGTCTATTTGACGAAACGATCGGGCTGTTCATGTGCGCGCACGTAGACTCGCTGGCGTATGTTATTAACCCGAACTCGGTCGAAGCCTCGGCTGACCACTTGTTGTACTTTCGTGGCGCGGGTCGGCTGTTGGGGCGTGCTTTGCTGGAAGGTCAATTGATGAAGGCTCACTTGGCGCTTCCTGTGTTGAAGCACCTGCTTGGTGTTCCCATTTCGTTCAGCGACTTGGAGTTTTTCGACCAGGAAGTGTACAATTCGCTCAAGTGGATGAAAGAAAACGATGGAGTGGATGCGCTCGGTCTGGATTTCACGGTAACCAACCGCAAGCTGAACGGTGAGGTGGAAACTATTGATTTGAAGGAAGGTGGCAAAGACATCGACTTGTGCGACGACAACAAGCAGGAGTATATCTACCTGCGTCTGCGCTACATCATGCTGGATTCATATGCTGAACAGCTACAACACCTCATGGCTGGCGTGTTTGAGGTAATCCCACAAGAGTTGATTCTCGTGTTTGACTACCAGGAGCTGGAACTGGTGCTATGTGGTGTGCCATCCATTGACGTGGAAGACTGGAAGGCGCACACCCAGGTCTCGGATGAGCTTCCCGAAGAGCTGTTATCGTGGTTCTGGGAAACGGTCGAGGCATTTTCGGACGAGGAGCGTGCGCGTCTGCTGCAATTTACAACGGGCTCGTCACGTGTGCCCGTACAGGGATTTAAGGCGCTAACAAGTTATGACGGGCGTATTTGCCACTTTACGCTGAAGGCCGTTGCTTTCCCGGAACATGCTTATCCGCGGGCACACACGTGCTTCAACCGCATTGACTTGCCACTGTACAAGTCAAAACGGGAGTTGGAGGACGTGCTGTCTCTGGTGATAAATATGGAAGTTACGGGATTTACGGACGAGTAAGATGGTATGTACAGCTAAACGCTTTCTTACCGCGCCTGTTCCTCCTCTGCGTCGCATCGCGTTGCACACGTCGTCGATTGGCATCTTGAGTGGGAAGCAGACCGGCTTGAACAAGGTACTGTGGAGCTGCTCTTATCGGTATTGAAAGGATGCGGGGTGCGATGGTAGTGCCACGCAGCTCGATGAGGAGAGCAGCAACACGCGGTGTGATGATCGGGGAGAAGAGGAGTAGCATGAAACAAGGCAGAAAAACAACAATCATAATGAATGCTATACATTGGTACTCGAGAGTCATGCAGCGTTTATTGCCGTGGGTGTATAGACGTTAAAAGACGTGACTTCCAGCACGCATGCGTTGTATACTTCTACTCACGCTACACCGCCATCAGTCCTATCACAAGTAAGCGCATGTCGCCCCTCCTCTCGCGTTTCACACTCTCATTTATATACCTGCTTGAATGAGATCTACGAGCCACACAAAGTCAGGAGGCACTTCATCCAACTCAAGTGTCAACAACAAGTAAGACGTCGCTAGAGATCCATGTCTTCCACCACAGTTGAAGAAGGCTGTGGATCATCATCAGTCAATTGAAACTTGGACGGATCACTGCTACCCGCCGTCGCCGGTGCCCCCGGCGTCTGTCGATGCTGCAACGCAAACGCCGCCGCTGCCTCGTGGGTGCCTATGTTGACAACAACCCATACCGGGTCGCCAAAGAATCCCCGTGAACAGTGCAGCCTCCAGCTACCAGCATAAGACCCTGGCTCCGACGGCATGCACAGTGGGGCGTGTAGATCTACCCGCTGTCCGACAACTGCCGGCGCTACATTCATTTGCTCAGGTCCTTGAAAGCTCGTGCCTTGTGCAAACACCAGTCGTGTATCCGTCGGCCACGCTTCATGTCCCGTATTCACAAAACTCCAGTGCTACCACCAGCACCAACAAAGCAATCCACAAGAAAGTGCTTTTTAGCACAAAGTCATCGCCTCCGAATAAGAATAAGAATAGAAATAGAAATAAAGTACCACCATCCACGACGGTCGACGTCCCCTTACTCACCATCTGCACTGGCGTCTCGGGTGCCAAGAGCGTGTTCTGTAGCGCTGACAAGTCGCTAATACATTGCGCCTGATACAAGATCGACTCCATATGGAGCTGGTTTGTTTTCCTTGATAGCCGCGGTGCTCTTTCGCTCTCGTCTTCCATACTTAAATCCTCACTTGCGTCTCTTGCGTCCACATTGTGGCCACCTCCAGCGGCTTCGACTGTAACCAAGTAGTTATTCACGGCCGTCTCGACATTCCAGTTGCACGACTCGAGGAAGAACGTGGCGGTCTGCATGTCCAGCTGCAGTAAGTGCGCAAACTGGTCAATGAGCTCGTCATGGTCACTCGTCGTGATGCTCTGGAACATCTGCAGGAGGTCGTCGGCCATGAGTGCGACTTGACTTCGAGGTCGCGGTAGGTAGAAAGGCACCCGCGTTAGAAATTTAGCTGGATGTAAAAACGACAGACGATTGGTGGATTTGGATTTAAGTAGCGACACCTGGATGTTTGCTTTGATTGAGGTGAATGGGTTTCTAATAGACCTGGAGATTCGTATAGCCTTTGGAAATGATGGTGTTTGCTGATAGAAACGCTCGTGTCGACTTACTTGAGAGGGGGAGAGTATCGGGACGATACTGAGAGAATACCGAATTGTTGGCGGTAACGTTGTGGGTCATGGCAAGGCGTTTCATGTCGGCGGTATGTGTGGGTGTAGCGGCTCGACGGCTTTTGGTCAAGAGTGGCTGGAACATGATTGAGGCCCTCTTTTTAGTGTACGTTGTTTATAAAATGTACGGAATCAAGAGCGACATTAGGCTGACTGTGGACACCAGTGCGAAGACATCTGACACTATACTACTGGTCGGCAAAAGTCGAAAGCGTGCTCACATTTTGATGGTGTGTGGTGTATAATGTGATAGCAATGATGATAGATAATCAATGCACATCCATGCCAGGAGAAGAGAGTCACCCCCTCTCACAATGAACTCGTAATCTGCAACTGCACTTGCTCTTGTGCGCCCCACACACTAGTCAATGTTGCGATCTAGCAAAGACTTCAGCCTCAAGCAAAACCAGCTAAAGATACCGTAGCTGCGGACGAGGGGGAGGTGGTGCCGGTTGGTTCTTCGTCGCCGCATCGCCCTCGGCAAAGGTCAATTGCAGCGTAAACGTCTTGCCGACCTTGTCCCAATTGCTAAAGAGCTTGCCCTCGCTCTTGTCCACGTCATGATTGGGGATCTTGAACGCCACGGTCTCGTACGGCTCGCACGCAAACAGCAGGTACTGCCACCGTTTATCTGGTGCCTCAACTTTTTGCTCAAAAGCCGACATGAACCGATGTCGAGGCTGCATCTGGTCGACAATTTCAGGGTACGCAATTTGAAACAACAGGATCCGTGCATCTGTATCCGGGTCCCGTTGTTTCGTGACTTTGTAGCCTGGCAGACCAATTTTAAGGGCTCGCGGTCGAGCCGCAGCTGCTGCAGCTGCCGCTCTCGCAGCCTGGAGATTAGCAGCAGCAGTGGAATGAGCTGCTTCAGCGGCCTCTTTTGCTGCTCGTCGAGCCAAATTCGTCTGATGGCGTTTGCCCTGCGTGTGGGCCAAGTAATTGCCCTCGTTATTGTGCAAAGTGAGGCACAATTTGCACTCGTACGAGCCCAAATGGTTCTTCATGAAGTACGGATCTTTCGTCAGGTCCACGGTCTCGAGCGCGAGCTTCCGCAGCCGCTCGCGACGGTCGACATTTTGCTGGGAGTCGGAGGCGACGCCCCCGGCGCCAGGCTTGGAGCCCACGCGGTTCTGGAAGTCCATGGTCGTCGCGGTGGAGTTACGCACGAAAAGAGCTTTAATGGAGGGTGATGCTAAAATGAGGGTGGGTTTGGTCCCGAGTGGAGCGGGATACTGACCGGTTTTGCGGTAACGACCATAATTTTGGGGTTGTAGCGGTGCGTTTATAAGCAGAGGCACAAATTGGTGTCGCGGTATTTGTGAAATGTGTTCGGGACTGAAGATTTTCGACACTTTTTTGCTGCTGGTATCATGATATAGTCCGACGTTTGTCACTTGTTGTCGATTAGATACGTTTTTGAAATGGCAGGTCCATTCGCCAGCAGTACAAGGCCTAAAGGCTGCTCTTTTGTTTTGTTTTAGCATTTGCCGTGTTGGTAACGTTTTTGCAGCGATTGTTTTGTATATTCTGGGCCCATGCACTCGCTGTCGTTGGCTATTGATCGCTTTTTTTGCCTTCGATTGTTACAGCTGCTCGTGCCAAGATTACGCCCAGCTATTAAGATCAGGTCATCCGCTGATATAAAGATGATCTTGTCATCGCAAAAAGATCGAGAAGCGAGTATCGTCGAAACGTCGATCTCGAGGCAGTGTATTCACACTTGACATCAGCATTTTATTCTGATACAGTCGAATAGGTACCGCATTGGATTGTTGCGGTACACGTACATCTACAGTTATGTTTGAAGGCATCGCTTCAGACTTGGTAACGCGCACCAGTACAAGTGGTGCGTGATACAGATGTCATTGTCATCTCGACCTAGACGCTGGCTTGATAAAGTGGACAGCCGGTAGAACGATTTGCAAGTATCACACTGCCACACACTAGTGTCCCTCTTATGCTGCACTATGATGCAACCAACGTAGTGAGAAGTGCGTAATCATACACCGTCATGTTCGCATCCTGCGAACTCATTCCAAATATTTCGATCATGAGACAACCATTTTTGAATCAGTCTTACTACTGCCCCCAAGCATTTTGCTATGCTGTCGAACGCAATGCTCTGGATCAACCCGGCCAAATCAGACTCGAGCACTTAAATCGGACCTGAAAACCGATGCGAAAACGCATTCTCGGTTGAGTGACACGCGTTTCATCGTTTATTCTTAAATCGAGGTCCCACTGACATTCCACTGAAAAACTCCTTTCATCGTTTATACCATATACCCTCCTTTACGCTTAAAAAGTCAAAACAATATAAACTTACCTTCTGTATCGTAGCCTCCTCATTTCTAACACATGAGATGTTTGCACGGCCACAGGATCCAACCCACGCTACAGCCTTGTACGGTGCACGATGAAAAGCCATCGATCTATTCGAACGTCTTATTCGCCAAAATACGCAGCATACTCTTTTGTCATTCGCTAAACCCATTTTTCGCACCTGACTGCCCGTTAACCTGTCGAACCGCATAATTATGAAAAGGGAGAAACTTTCGCGGGGCTCGGAGAGAACGTGAAAGTCCGCGAGTCGTTTGTGTTCACGCAAAGGCCGCCCAAGAGTGTCCTCCACCATAGCCGGTAAGCGTCCCTCCCTCCCCGTTCTATTCATCTTCTTCATCTCCTCTTTCCAACCGCGTGTCGCGCGCTTTCTGACTCGCTCTGGGGCCCAAGCTGTTGTTTAAGTCACTTGAACACGTCATTTGGACCTGTTCCCGTGCTCGGATCGAGAGAGGAATTGCTGCATTGAAAAGAGCAGCGTCTTGTCTATCGATCAAGCACTTTGTTGCATGTGAAAAGACGCATTTTCCCTCATTCCGCACGCGATTCTTGCCTCGACTCTGATACACGTGGCCACACCCTTTAATTTAGTTGCCTTTGACGTTTGAGTGCGTAAGCTGACGTCCTGTCTGCGTACTTTCTGCTGTGTAGATGCACTAGCGCCGCTAATGGGGGAGAAGCACGCAGCACGTACGACGCAGCAGTTAAACGAGGATTCGGCGAGTGATGGTCACTGACAATTTTTACCGGTATGGTACCGGTTTATTTTTTGTGTGGTCTTTTTGGTACTGCAGTGAAACCCATGATGGCGGGAAATAGTCGTACCCGAGACACCCGCAGCGTGGTCCTTTTCCAGTTGATTCGCGCCAAACTTGTCGAATATAACGAATCGCTTGTGCGGTATGTCGTGTGTGGACTACTGGAGGCAAGAGAAGGACGGTGGCAGTGCTTACAAAGGGTGGTTGAATGCGTCTTTGTAGACAGCTGGTGGACGAGCGAGAGGCGGTGCGAGCAGCAGCAGCCAGCGTAGCGCAAACGTCTGAGCATAGAAAGGAGGACGGCGAGAGGAGCAGGATCGAGCCAAAGAAGAAGGAGCCAGTGCTCGCTGATGGTGGAGCTGGAGCGTCGGTGCAAAAGCAGGCCGATAATGGTCAGAGCATCGTTCGAGCGGGTTGCACTTCTCTTGCAAGCCGTGCGATTGCGGAAATGCTGGAGCAAGTGATGGATGAACAGCCATGTGAAGAGACTGTCTTGAAAAAGCAGCGGCTGGCAGAAGCACAGGTGCCCGTAGAAGCTCGAGCCGAGATGGACCGAGCACTTGTTAAAAAGGCAAAGACGAGTCGAGAAAAGCACCAGCAGCATAATGGAAAGTCTGACAGGCGGGAAACTTTTACAATGAGCGCCACGGAGGACAAACTAAAAAGTGCTGCAATTGAACGCCAGCAAGTTCTGACCCAAAATACCTTGCACTGTGTTGCGCGGACATCGACCCCTCCGAGCAAGTATGTTACGCAGAAGAGGCGAGAAGAGGAATCTTCATATCGCGAAGCTGCTCGCTACCGGCAACAGCCAGTTCTACTAGCTTCCCCGGCAAGTACGAACGAAGTTATGCGTCTTGAACGTTCTCTGACAACGCCCCGAAGCTCTCTAGTTTCCGCAGATGTGAATGTGAAGTTTGAGCACAGGCTGCGCGAGTCTGTGCGTCTTCGCCGGGAAGTGAATCAACGCAGCTTGCCTGTGACGAGGAAACGACAATTGCCGCGCCTGATAACACCAGCGCGTTGCAAGACTCACTGGGACTGCTTACTAGAGGAGATGAAATGGATGGCGACGGATTTTACACAGGAACGTAACTGGAAGCGAGTGCTGCAATATCGGCTTGCGGCTGATGTGATGGTTGCGCAAAATCTAGGCAGCGTACGTCAGGAACTAGACAATCGTCAGACGACGCGTAGCGTTGCTATACAGATCTCGGCATTCTGGCGCACGATGGAACGGATTGCTGCAAGGTCACGAGTGCGACTTGAAGCTGCAGGCGATCGTTCAGCTCGTGGCGATTTGGATGATACTGTCACAGGTGAGCACGCCACAGTTCAGGAAGATCATCGCAAACCCGACGATCTTGAAATGGTTGGTGTGGGTGATGATACTTTACCTTTGAAGTACCATACCATCGATATTGCAACTCGCGGCGAGGTCTATGTAAGGAGTGATGGAAAAGAGGCGGTGCAAGCAGAAGCAGTGCTAGCAACTGCTAAAGCACATATGAATTATATCGTGAGTGCAGGCAAGCGAGCGCGCAGTGCCATGACCTCTTTGTCAACCGGATGTGCGAACGTAAATAGGTCTACAGCACGGTCTCTACGTGAGGTGGCATTTCGAGATTTGCAGGCGCGGTGTACTGCATCGCAGGTGAAAGGAGGGTCCACCATTATTCTAGCCGCTTTCCAGCTTCTGGCATTGAGGTGGATGTTGGACTTGTACTCGAGTGGCCTCAACATATTTTTGAATGACCAAGTCGGCATGGGCAAAGCAGCTACGATTGTTGCTTTCTTTAGCTTGATTGAGATTGTGTCTTCTCACAAGCATAGGCAGCAGAAAGAAAGCAGTTCAGTTTGTTCATCCACCACAGAGCGTGCACGGGCTGAGAACGCAAAAGGTCCGCATCTGATAGTCGTATCAGACGAAGAGCTCCACAAATGGCGGCATTACCTTCGGATCTGGCACCCAGACCGGCGTATTCAGCTTTATGATGGCGCTGGCAAAACGTTACGTTATAGGAAACGGCTACAACGGGAGTGGGAAACTAAGCTTCGAGCTCAAGCTTACAAAGGTGAAGACGATTTTCTTGTAGCCTCACTTAATGATGACGATGGTGAAGAATCGGACGACGATGAGCGTGCTGAACCTGTTTACTGTGTGCTGTGCCCCGTAAATGCATTCAATGAAGACCGACAAGCTTTTATGGCGTTTCCATATTGGCAGATGGTCGTTGTAGAAAACGAGCATGGTGGTTGTTTCGATGACCCAATTTGTGTGTCTGCGCTGCAACAGCTTCGGCAACAGCAGCGTCGAGTCTTGTGTAACGGTCAGTCGATTGAGAACTGGAGAAGCATTGCACTACGTTTGCAGTACGCAGAATTTTTGGTGCGAGAAGCCCCTGCTCTTGATGATAGCAACGTGCGTAAAAGTCATCAGCATCGAACAGAATGCTGGCCTGAACAGGATATTCAAGTGGAGAGGTCATCTGTGGCAGCGGTGATGGAAGCGTACGGCAAATCGTCAAGTGTTCGTAGGGCTTTGTGGAAGGCGTCTTCCCAGAAGGACGATACTCCGCGGTATATGAATGCTTTACTGCTGGCCATATCTTGCCTCAGTTTGCGGCGTGTTCGCAGTGAAGTCGAGCCGGAGTTACGCAAGATTGAGGAGATCAGCTTGGGTTGCCAACTTAGCCAGTCGCAAAGCATGCAATACCGAAACGAGCTTGCCGGATTCACCGCAACACTGGACACTGCCAGTGGCCGTGAACAGCGACTGAGCGTCTGGCTGCAACTTTTACTGCGTTTACGTCGGATCTGTAATTGCGTTGATCTTGTGAGCGATATGGACAAGCTGGCGCACGCTGATATACGGCTGCTGACTAGTTGTTCTGCGAAAATAGAGGTATTGGAACCAGTGCTACGTCGACTGGCGCTTCAAGAATGCAAGAAGGTGGTGATATATTGCCAGTTCCATGGCATGTTTCCTGTCTTAGAGCTTCTGCTTTCTCTGCTGAACATTAGTTGTGTGCGCATTACTGGCTCGCGCGCCATGCAACGTCGTGCGCTCTACCATTTTGCTGATCGCCCAGTTGTTCGTGTGGCGCTCGCGTCAACTCGGCTGTCCACATCGGACGGCATTCAGGCAGCGTCAGTATATGGTGGTGAAGCCATTGTAGTCGTTGATGGTGACTGGAATGCAACATGCGATGCAAAACTTCGGGCAAGTTGGGCTAAAATGGCTGCTTGTGGTGCGGACACTTTTCCAGTGTACCGACTACACTGTGAGAATACTGTCGAGGCATCATTGCTGAGCGCGGGGGCTTCTCTCACTGAAAAAGTATTCGGCGAAATGAGTCCATTAGAATTGCTTGTTGTGCCGTCGGACATGGCGTCGATGATTGAGAAACCTAGCTGGTGGTCTTTGACCAGTAGCAGTTCGAATGGGTTGACGGCCGGTGGGCCAACAGTCGACCTTGCCAGTGTGGCTGACGAGGTGGAAAGAAGCGAAAAGTATTGTGGCGGTCCTAGTGAGCTGGAAGTACCTCTCATTGTACATAACGTGGACTTGCATGCAGAGGAGCATCTTCTGCTGGCCAATACGGACGAGCTGACTCCTGTCGAATGGTACGCTGTCGACTACGTCCACGGTATTACCGACAAAAAACAGCAAAGAAGTGACGAGAGGAGAGCTGAGCGAGTCGTTACAAGTATTGAAGACGAAAGTGGCCCTTCTTGGAATGAAAGTGACACGTTTTTACAATCGAACCAGCGCTCATTTGAGAACCTTGCTGTCTTACAGGCAAAACGTCAGTGGCGAGAAGGTGATGCTGCAGCGCAATTTTTTTACAGCGTCAAATCTCGCTATGGTACAGTGGATAAAAGCGCGCTTGAAGAACTGTTCATGCAAATGCGCATGCAAGGCATGGAAACGTGTTTTGATGTCTACAAGCCCCCACGAGTACCTCGCTTGGGGGCTGCAAGATTACAGCCAGTGGTCCCGTCTTCAACAGCTGCTTCGAGCATCGACACTTGGATGACGTTTCGGATATCGTATCGTGTGCCGGCTCCTTTGCCACCAGTTCCTCACGTCGGAAAGTCGAAGTTTGATCACATTGTCGGCCAGCTTGGGGATGCATCTAGACTTACCAAGCTTAGCAAGAAACAGCGGGTCAGCCTCGCCGCTGTGGCAGGATCCCGAGCTAGTGTGCATGGGTCTATTCCTGGTTCGAACTTGACGAATCTGCCAAGTAACTCTGCCGGTGTTAAACGAAAGCTTGAAACGCAGTTGACTGGGATGAAGTCGGGGCTTCAAAAGGAGCGACGTGTGGACCTCGAGGGAATTCCTGTTCCTGACGTATCTGAATTCCCTGATGACGATTTTTGGGGGGACACGAACTTGGATGCTCTTGATTCCGCTGAGTGGGACGATCCTGCTCTTTATAGCGGCATTCTAGGTGCTAGCGTGGGTGCCCTTGAACCAACAGTATCGTCAAGAGCCTCTTCGTCTGGTACAGCGTCCGGTGGCGCAGGTGCGTCGACAGCGTCAACATCAAGCGGTATTGTGGGGAGCGGGACAGGAGCGCATGTGGAATCAGGCTTCAAGACAGGCTTTCAAAAGAGCTCAAAAAAGGCGAAGGTGGGAACAGGCCGAGCTCGAAAAAGCAGCATGTCTTTGCCCGACTCTGGGCGTGATGCCTGGACCGAGCAAGATGACATCATCCTTAAGAAACTGTTCGAACTCTACGGTGCCAACTGGACTCTCATCGCGCAGGTCTTCAATTCGACTACTGCAGTCTCTCGATTCGTCTGCAAAAAGCGCTCACCTCGGCAGTGTTATGACCGCTACGGCAAGATAATTTCTTGCGGTCTCGCTGCAGTTTCAAGCGGGGCTTCTGCTAGTGCAACGGTAGCTATAACGACTGAAGGCAAGCCCGGCGTTTCTATTAAAGTCCAGCGTGCTGCAAGTGCTGCGGCCGCAGTACTGGACACGCGCATCGGATTGACGCGTAACGAATTGCTTGTGAAGTTCCCACAACGTTATTCTCTGCCTGGTATACCGCCACCTTCTATCGCGAGCGCACTGAGCCGGAAAGGATTGACGCTCGCCTACAGACAAATACAAGTGGCGGCTGATGCTGATGCTGGCACAAAGGCAATATCTACGAATGCTGGAGGACTGGAGGACTTAGGGTCAATAAGAGCCTCATTTGACGCGATCATTCAGTGTGTGAAGCGCAAGACGTCGCCACCACCGATTCCGATTCCTGTCGAAGCTAGTTCTGCGACACCCGGGCCGACCGCGGCGCTACCTGCTGCAAGCTCAACGGACCTGGGTACAAAAGCTTCACTCACAGCTGCATCCTTTCCGTCTTTGCACACCTTGACTACTGCTGCAGCCCCATCTACTCCAACGAAAGCCAGCGCAAAAGTGTATAGAAAAGCTTCCGTCTCACCAGTAACGGCCACAAAGTCGAATCTTGTGGTGGTGCCGCCGCCGCACAAGTCACACACAGACATGATTGCGCTTCTTCCAGGATCGCTGCTTGGTCCAGACGAAGTAATCAAACGCAACAAAGTGGCGGCAGTTGTGGCTATACAAGCGGCGGCGGTCGTGGCTTCCACTGGGCGTGACGGGTCGCCACTTTCGGCGAGTGGCGACGTGATGCTGGGTGCTGGCTCGGGTTTTGGAGTCTCCGTGAGTACTTCCATGCCACGCCGCTTGCATGCTGCAAGTCTCACAAGCGAAGCGAATGCTGTTGGTGTAATGTCCACTTCGACAATGCCATCTACGGGCGCGGCGAGCGTAGAAGCAGCTGTTACCACAGCTCCAGCAGGTACCCAAGCACCAACCATAACAGCAGCGACAACAGCAGCGTGGGGTGGGGTGGTGCATGGTGTGGGTGCGAATGAAGCCAATGCGGGTCTGGCTGTGGATATCGCGACTGCCTCACGTGAAGCGCAGCGTAATGCACCAATGCCCGTGACCACGTCGACGTTATTGCATGTTCTAGACCGCATGCCCGAGGTAAAGAACAAGATTCAATTAATCCTGAACCGCACAGACTGTTCCGAGTCGCAGAAGGTGGCGATGATCGCTCGATTGTTGAGCAACACGAACGCTATCAACAACACGAACGCGCTCGGAGTGTCCGGCCCAATGCCTCTGCCTGATGTGTCGTCTGTGAGCAGCTCTGCGGTGTTGTCGGCGCTAACTGCTGACCTGAGCTCGTCCAATAGACCCATCGGTACGGAGACGCCAATCCCGATGCCAGCGTCACTGGACCAAACGTCGCCGACCTTGAACACGTCGTCCACACGAACTCCGCAGGGACAGATCCAGCAGCCACCAGCCAAGTAACCAGATCGCCCACTTGTATATGCGTCGTAAGCCGATATATATATACAGCAGTACAGATGTATGTCCGCCTGCGCGTGTGGACAGCTAAAGCATCCAACAAACAATAGACAGCCAAGTGAGTAGTAGGACAAACCTCATCGTTAGACGTGTGCAATGTCGGACACGAGGATGTGCTGACCGAGTATTTGCTGGTCCATTGTTTCCTGCAACATTCAACGACTCCGACAGAGCTCCAGTAACGTCGATACGCCCGCCGAGTCTGTTTCTAAAGCCCTCGTGTGATGTTGTTGCACAGTCACTATTACATGAGGTCGTAACGTACGTACACAATTAGGTCATCACAGAAGTAGCGAAGCTGCCCACCATGAGTGAGCAAGTAGAGTTTGGCACCGCTTTCATGGCTACATCTGCATGTTTATATTGTTGAATGATCACGAGTCATAACGCAAAGACAGGAAGCACTTTGGATGTATTACGTACCGTGCACCAACGCGTACCAAGCAACGAAACTTACCACGTGAGTGGACATCTCGTGCGTCAACGTGCTAGGGACTAGACGACGATTGTCTTGCAGAGCTGGGTCTGAGTTTTAAAATGATCATTTGTGTGAATCAAATAACAAAAATTGGAAGAAGTTCAGTTTTGCAATTTTGTGGGAATAAAACATTAGACCAAGAGGAACAAGAAAAAAAGTAGGGAATTGTTATTTTCACCACACTTTTTACTATTTCCACCACACCATAACTTTCATTTAGATGATCACAGGCGCACCACACCACCTTACGCTCTTGTATACGAATTTAAGGTGACTTTCACAGCCAGAACATTAAATATATAGTGTGGGAAATAGTCTGGAAGGAGCAGCTAATTCATTTACTTTATCACACGTACTACCTGTCCCCATATGGTTGCGAGCCCGAAGGGTGAAGCTATTAGTGACTGTACGCAAGGGTAATTGCCGAACTTTTAAATCGTACTAATGTCTGTAAATAACGCGGTTAGGTGTACTTTACACGTACTAAGTGCGATCAAGCCTGTCCCCTTCTCGTATGTATATAGGTATATTCAAAGTCACTCTTTGGCTTTGTCACTATTGTGACGCACGCACGTGATCAGCTTAAAATCGATCAAAGGTAAAAATCTTGCAAGCAAATGCTGGACGCTCATAAGCAAAGGCTGATCGCGTTGCATGAGTATATTCTGGGTTAAGTTAGACATTAACAGCATCATACTTCAGTGACTGCTGCTGTTGTATAGTGTTTTGCAACTTGATTCAGTTCTCCGAACTGGATTACTTATATCAAAGGGCGAGCTCTAGAGCTTGCTCCCCTATCTTATATGTGCTTTCAGTAGCCTACAACGAGTTTTGCACTCCAGAAGTCACACCATTTTTACATCATTTCGATATAATACTTGCCTTAAGAGAACGCCATCCACCGCTTTGACAGCCAAATTAAAATTTGGACGACAAGCACAGCTGACCATTGCTACCCGCCAGCGCCCGTCACATGAGAAACAAGCGATAGCGAGTATAAGGATGGAGAGAGAGACAAATATGAAGTGTGGAGGGTTGTATTTGCTGTAGACGATACCCTCGGTTACGTGTTTTTGGCTATAACGAGTGGGTGATTCAGGAACTTAAGGTGGATATAGTTACTGGTTTCGTATACGTGTACCAGCGAGATACATTCGCGGCAGAGCGAGGTGTTTACATCGTTGAAGGTGTGACGCCACATATAGGGGGTACTTTGTGTCCACTGGATATGAGGCTGACGTTTCAGCGTCTGGAGCAGGTTGAATCGTTGCAAGAGTTTTTGTTCTTTCAGCATCTCCTACCCAAGCGAGAGGAAGATCAGTTGGCTCTTGTTATGCTGTACAAGAAGTTTGCGTGAGGCAGCAAGTCCAAGTGGTCGAAACACGTTGATCTGCTTCCCTAGACGTATTACAATACACACTACAATGTTGGGAAGAACTTTAGGCACTGGAAGGAAGCAACTGCTTTTTTGGTGGTTTAGTAGTCTGGTGCGGCCCGCCTGTAATTATTTAAATAGAATTTATGGTGTGGTGGAAATAGTAAAAAGTGTGGTGGAAATAACAATTCCCAAAAGGTACACCACAAGATTCACACAAATGAAACAGTGTGCCGACTAGTAAGAAATATATTATATAAAATAAGAAAATAACATAAATATGTCGCGAGGTTGTAAACTAAACGATGTACCATGGATGTCTACTATACATATGAACTCAAATACTACGGTTCACGTCGAGACATCTAAAAGATATGATTAATACGATGCAAACGTCGTAGCAATTTGAGAGAGATTTTATGGTGGTGATCGATAATTTTTTCGAATCCATTGATCAGTTGATCTACTACCAGGGGATTGCTAACACGCAAGTGCGATGTACATAGAATGTAGATCCTTACGACGCGATCTTTGCATACTGTAGTAACGCAGGTAGATTGGTATTGTCCTGGACTTAGCATAATCGACTGTTAGCAATTACACTACGTGAACAATCAGGTCACGAAGTGAGAATGTCTATCGAATCAACCATCACATTGTACGACAATACTATTCCCTTCACTCGGTGTTCAGAAGATATGTTGGTTAATATCCTGTAGACGTCCTACCCTATAGACGTCCTACCCTACTACGCGTTACTAACCACAGACCACCTCTCGTGACTTTGCGCTTACAGCACCACCGATGGAAAGCGACAAGCTACAGAGAACAAGCAACGTCTTTGAAGGGACAGGTTGAACGCCAATGTTAGCGATATCATCATGCGATAGCTGAGCCAATCGAAGGTGCAAAACCGCAGTCATCCAATTATGTGGCGTCAAGTGATAAACGGCGTTATCGAATAGTATGCGGCCACCACGGCTGTTCGTGGTGGAACCTTACGTGCTCGTAAGCATTCAGTTCTAAAATCACGATTTGCCACACAATCCATTAGGTCATTCATATGACTGAAAGTTATCCAGTGAGTCGGCTGAAACTGTTAAAATATGACCTTGGATACCTAAATCATTCAGGTGTCGGTAGGACATCCGAGGGGATCTTGCAAACTTATTTATACTGTAAACGTGTGTTCTACGATCAACAGTCGCAAGAAGTTTTAATAACTTTGAAGACCATGTCGATCATTCGCTAATGGATAAAAAGATCATTAGGCATCAATTATTGGATGCAAATGTCACAAATTAAAGACGTTATTTCCTAAGCATACTAACTACTGGTATACTTTTACACGGCATTTGGAACCAGTATGGTCTCCTTTTTATCTGGGCTCCTCCTCACGTAACGGCCAAATATTCAGTACGTCTGAATTTTATTATATTGTTCTGCCGAGTAACCGAATTAATCGGATTGGTGCGTGTGTGAGTAAATAGGTAGCTTCCAGAACCAGATTTTGCATAATGAGTAAGAATAGATGCAAAATGGCATACAGAGTTTACTGAAATCAGCCAGCTCGGTAAAATTTTTGGATCAGCTAGCTCGATCAACAATTTCTCGTACACCAACTCGCTTGTTTACAGCTATGCACACAGTTTTTTTTAGCAAAAACAAATCGAGCACGTCGTGATAATAAATGGACCCGCTCCGATGTATGATTACAGTTTAACTCCATATGAATGTCGTGACCAAGGCAGTCTGTATTTCCGTAGAATTGCTTCCTGTGAAGAAACCTCACACTGTGCAAGAGATGGCTTGTCAAAGCGACGGCAACAGACAAAATGGACTACGGATGCTATCGTGGCAAGGTATAGCATCATGAAAGTCGGGGCTTGTATTTAGACGCCGAGTAGCCATTGAAACATCTTTTCGAAGCGTTCTATGCAGACACTACTTATGCATTGGTATAAACTACACCGTGCTACAAACTCACGTACTCTGAGATATCCCAAGACGCAGTCTTGATGTTTCGAGGCCACCATGTCGCACTCAAACCATCTTCTATTGCTTTTATCATAACGTCTGCGAGTAAATGTACGATATTCTACGATTCTTAGGGGAAAACGCTCTATGTTGCATTGCTACATGAACACGTCCATATTTTTTTCTAGTTGTCCTCCATCCTTCACCATCCGTCCAGTGTCTGCTATCAGCAAGCCCTCGACTTGTAGCGACATGCGCATGATTCGCCTGAAGCCAAAAACGAGAAGAATCTCCTGGTATTCTGCTGATAATAAGTATATATGACCTTGCTAACAATTATGGGGTTGAATATCATGGCAAATAGTCCGATCACCGCGGTATGAAAAGTATTGAAATGCTCGAAATACTTGCGCGGGCTTAGCCAACGAATCCTGTTCTTCCGAGTCTCTCCTTGGCGAACCAATAGCTGAACGTCATCTTTTACATGTATTGTAATGACTTTGGAGAATTGCTATCTGTAATAATAGCTCACAAGCGCTTGAGATATTGAATCATCTCCATAGGTGAACGCGAGAGCATAGGTACATGGTTCCGGCTACTCGATGATATTTAGTCGTATTCGTATTTCGTATTTTCCTGCGCCAAATCTTTCGCATGACCTTTTGCAGCCCCTTTCAAAACTTTGCGATGTGGACGAACTGGAAAGATCTGAGAAAGTTTCTTAGTGCGGTACGCACTTGGACCTATCATGTGAGTTAAGTACAGCGATAGAGTACCTACTATTAGCAAATATGCTTGCGGGGTCGAGGTAGACAATAGAATTCTTTATATTGATTGCTTTGTCTTTTGTCTGTCTGTCTCCTAACCACTCTTTCTCCAAACACTCTTTTCTCCAACCATCTTGGAATAGATAGTTGCTAGTCAGATTGTCTACTTTTCACTTGCACTGACTATCCATGACCAGAATGACGGCTGGCGCTAATCGCAACTCACGATCTGCAACCTCAACTTCCAACACTCTTCCTCGATTGCGCCTCCATCCTTCTCTCTCTCCATTCTCCAACTTCCTTGTCCGTCCTTTGCGTCCTTGACATCCTTCTAGCTGATGCGCATAAGCTCACGAAGCTTCGCAAGCTTTGTATTTTCAAGCGCTTTTGTCGTCAGATCGTCGATCATCAGCTCCGATCTGAGGTAACACGCAGCTATCACGCCACGGTGCGACAAGTTGCATAAGAACTTTAGTCGTACGTTTACGTGATTGGCCTTCGACGACGAAGCCTCACCCGCAATCTGGCTGATCGCTGCTCGGTTGTCGACATGCAACTTCATCGGGATAGGGCGCGATGCCAACCTCGCTGAGTATTTCGCGCGCCATCTACGAGGCAGCGACGAACTCAACCTCCATCATCGACAGCGACACACCACCTTGTTTCCACGCACCCCAGCTCACTGCCATGCCGTTCGGAAGCAACACGCAGTCAGTCATCGATTTCCGGTCGGCCTTGTCCGCCCCGAAATCGGCGTCACTAAACTCTTCCAGTCGTAATGCTTTGCGGCGGTCTTGATCTGGATCCATCGTGATCTTCAAGCCTGCCGTATCTTTCAGGTACCGAGCGATCCTCTTGGCTAGATTCCGATCGAGTAGGCGCAGTGCATGCGTTTGACGCGTGACTTTACGCACCGTGAAAGCGATGTCAGGTCGCGTGCAGCGCGCAACCCAAAGTAAGCTGCCGACAAGTGATTGAAACTGTCGAATCGCTCGTCCAGCCGTCACGCTCGACGAACCGATCACCTCTACGTCGTCCAGTTGCACCTCATAGCAGTCTTCTCCAATTAGAGCGCGGGTCGAGTTAGCGTCTGCTAGTCCGTTATTGCGAAGAAGGTCGACAATCGTCTCCTCCTGGTCAATAGTATAGGAACCATCGCCGTTGAGTTCGACCCGCATCCCTTGAAAATTGATAACACGTCCGAGGTCTTTGATTGACAGCGAGGCGAGTCTATCGAAGAAACGATCGACTGCTGATGTGTTTGTTCCTGTAGCGAGTAGGTCACCGACATAGACCCCAACAACGACTAGGTCTTCTCCATCTCTCTTCCAGTAAAAACACATGTCGCTTCGCACCGCTTATAACCGGCTTCGACAAGACGCGTGTGCAGCAGCTGACTTCACAGTCTACCGGCCTGTTTGAGCCCGTAGAGACTCTTATGGACCTCCAGAACCAAATCATTCGCGCTCGTGACATCGTGCTCGCGAAGCGTTTCGCCAGACACGTTTATACTACGTGACAGCTGCAGGTAAATCTTCAGATGGGCCTCCTTGTCAGCCTTTACGTAAGCATTTGGAATGTATCCATGCTTATCAGGCACCCCCACGTGGCAGCGAGCGCTAATATGACCTTCAGAGTTGACATGTCTAAAAAGGCTGCAAACTTGAAGCTATAATCGACACCCAGAATCTGTTCGTTCCCGCAAGCGACGAGGCGCGCCTTCAGACTATCTATCTTTCCTTGCGCGTCAATCTTGGTCTTATACACCCACTTGGTTTGCAAGGAGTTCGATCCAGGCGTGCGCTTCATGACTTGCCAGACGTTGTTTTCCTGGAGCGCTGCGATCTCTTTCTCCATTGCCTTGGTCCATCCGTCACGCTTGGTGTTGCGCATGGCCTCACTGTACTTTGTCGGATTAGGCTCGAAACGCGTTTACGACTCCATCGCTCCCGACCGACTCTTCCCAATGTTTAGCTACATGTGCTCGCTTTAATGTGCTACGCGGGCCATGTCCAGTGCGTATCCACAGCTTCTTGCTCTTCTTGGGAGCCGTCGTTTTGATGCTTGTTTCTGTATTCGATGGCGCCGCAGCTGTTGATAAGTCATTTACTGCCGCATTTTCCTTGTATTCGCCGGTTGCAGATGCTCGTTCTGTGCATCGTACAGCGTGACTATATTCTTTACGTGCTGTATCACGGCCACCTTGTTCTCGTTACGCAGATAGACCTTGTAGCCTTTCGTTTCCTCACTATTCCTGATGATCGTGGCAATCTGTGCGCGCTGTTGTAATGATTTCTTGCGCAGTTCCCGATACACTCTGTAGAGTAAACCGAAAACGACGATATGACGCCGGTCCGGCACCGTGCCGTTCATAACTTCAAGTGGTGGCTCTCGCTTCGTGTTCGCGCGCGTCGGAATACGGTTCGGGATGTAAGCGGCATACTGGACCGCATTTCCCCAAAAGTACCGTGGCAGCGCGCATGCAAACATCATGCTTCGCGCCAGATTAAGCGCCGTCCTCTGCATCCTCTCAGCCTTGCCGAGGGACGCCTGGTTTTGGACCTCCGAAACTTGCCGTGCCATGCCAGTCTTCTTGTAGAAGAGATGTGCGTTGGCATACTCGCCTCCGCCGTCGGTGCGCGGCACATGAATGCGGCAGTCGAAGCGCTTGTCATAGAAAATGATGAACGCTTCAAATTGCTTGGCTGCTGCGTCCTTCGTACGAGCGAGGAAGATCCGGCAGTAGTTAGACTTGTCGTCTACGAATTTTATCAGGTAGCGGTTGCCGAGTATGTCTTGTGGCGTCATTGGACCTTCCCGGTCTGATCAGATGACGCCTCCGACTCTGTCGATCGGAGAGGTGGCACCGCTGTCCTCTTTTGACTGGTTGCTGCGAGTCTGTTTGCCCTTCATGAACGAGACGCACACCATATGCTTGGAGCTCGTCAATCGAATTCCTGGGGCTAGTCACGCGCCATGTGTTCGATAGTATCAAAAGCCAGATGCCCAAAACGCTGGTGCGAATGCAACAGTGTGCTTTCTTGTACGTCGCCCACCACTTCTGCTGTCGCTCCATCTTCCAGCGCCACTATTACGGCATCAAATGCACAGTGTTTACCTTGGTTCTCTGGTCTGACGACATAGAATACATTGCTGTCCATCTCGACGTCTAATGCGACGGCTCCGTCACTGCGCCGAACAAGCTCGCGCTTCTCACCGTCGTAGACAAGAGCAAAGCCCTTCCTTTCAAGCTTGCCATGCAAGATGATGTTCTTCGCCAGTCGTAATTCCAGGTACACGTCCGTTAGCGTCACGATGCTATCGACACCGCGCGCTATGACCTTGAGCTGCACGCAGCTGACTTGCGTCAGGTGCAAAAACTCGCCATCGGCCATGGCGATGTCATGGCTTCAGGCGGCCGAATTCACAAGTAGCGTGTCGTCATTAAAAAGATGCCGACTTGCGTCACTATCAAGGATCCAGTCACCTCGATCGCTGTCTCCTTTGTAGCTGACCGCAAGGAACATTCCGCCCTTGTTCTTGTTTCTTCGCTTGACTTGCGTCGATCTCCCTCTTTTCTTCTACCTCAGCGGAACAGCTGATAAATATTTACAAGCAGGTGAACACGTGGCGGAACCAGGGCCGACGATCGACTACGTCATGTGTCAGCTGCTCGCAACGTTCAAGACGAAGGTCACGGCTAGCCTGGCGAGGAATCTTTTCATGTAGAAAAAGGACTCGACGAGCACATGGGCTGAGCACTTTCTTTACATGGTGGCTGTGAGTGACGCGCGCGGGGGTGCGGACTCGCTGGTTTGGACAATATTTTCCACCACGTGTCGCGCGAGGTGATGAACGTTATGCGCGCCAAATACGACCCGACGCGTATCGAATACCTGGACCACGCCGAAGAGCTGGCACAGTCAATAGATCTCGGAGCAGTGCAGTCGGACGCGAAGCGATCAGCGCTAGAACCATGCCGTCTCCGCTATTCAAATCATTCGTCTTGCCACTACCGCCTTTTCCTTTCGAGCGGCAGTCAACTTCCACGCGTCAGACTTTCCTGCCGTTATAGCAGGTGCGTCTTTCCTTTCGCCTTGCATGACGTGCGCAGCGACGACTTCGCGTCCGACTGCACTGCTCCGAGATCTATTGACTGTGCCAGCTCTTCGGCGTGGTCCAGGTATTCGATACGCGTCGGGTCGTATTTGGCGCGCATAACGTTCATCACCTCGCGCGACGCGTGGTGGAAAATATTGTCCAAACCAGCGAGTCCGCACCCCCGCACGCGTCACTCACAGCCACCATGTAAAGAAAGTGCTCAGCCCATGTGCTCTTCGAGTCCTTTTTCTGCATGAAAAGCTTCCTCGCCTGGCTAGCCGTGACCTTCGTCTTGAACGTTGCGAGCAGCTGACACATGACGTAGTCGATCGTCGGCCCTGGTCCCGCCACGTGTTCACCTGCTTATAAATATTTATCAGCTGTTCCGCTGAGGTGGTGACCGAGCAGGTTAACCTTGACGTCCTTACTCCACGTAAAGCCGCAAGAGGACTCAGCCAGGTTGACGGCGCGCACAAAAGTGCAGCCTCAATCTAAGAAACCGGACCAGAGTTCCTTGTAGAGCTCAGTTCCATCAAACTTTTGTATCGACAGCTTTTGTTGGCTCGCATTCGGCGTCGCAGAGAGCGCTGCTGCCTCGTGAGCTTGATATGCGGGTGCTGCTCCTGTTCCCTGAAGAATCTCTGCGGCAGCTGTTGGAGCTTGGTCTTGTCCCCGTTTATGTAGCCGCGTCTACCCGTGTCATGGACTCAGGTGAGTCCATGAGCGCGTCGATGGTCATCGGCCGTGCGCCTATGTTAGCACCAAGCGCTGATGCGAATATACTGTTCTCAACAGCGCCCATAATTTTCTCACTTTCATCGCGCTCGAGCTGCAATGACTCCATCTTCGCCATGCGGTCTGTCAGGGCGGTGATTATCGCAAGAATCTTATATTCAGTCGCCGAGCTCCTTTCGTGAGGTGGAGAGTCTCTGACGACTGTGCCAGCGCGTGCAGGTGATGGATCACGTGCCGGCGAGGCCCTTGCGTGGCCTGCCATTGCCGGTGTGGGGTTCGAGTCAGTCGAGTCAGCCATTGAGGCTCATAATCTGTTAGCCTATATGCTTGCTGGGCCGAGGTAGACAATAGAATTATGTACATTGATTGCTTTGTCTTTTGTCTGTCTGTCTCTTTAGCCACTCTTTCTCCAAACACTCTTTTCTCCAACCATCTAGAAATAGATGGTTGCTAGTCAACTTGTCTACTACCCACTTGCACTGACTATCCATGACCAGAATGACGGCTGGCGCTAATCGCAACTCACGATCTGCAACCTCAACTTCCAACACCTACCACAAGTGTTTGTCATGCAAAAGGATGAAGTCATTGCTAGACGTCATCAAGAGCTTCTATAATGTTTTAAGCGTGGCGTAGAGACCACGTCTCATGTAACGGGGTACACAAACGGTTGTGATAACCATGTACGCTGGTGTGATATACACACAAAGAGATCAGTAAAACTGGTATGCGTATTATTGTATTACATACGCTAAGCGGTAATACCGTACCTTATCAATTTATGGATAGATGTTATCGATGGTAATAGGGTCTTCAAAGCACGGCGTTGTTCTGGTGTGCTTACACCATAAGAACCTCCATGAGGCCATTCGATTAGGTAGCATCGTTTCAAGGTTAAAATACATATGTGATGTTTATTATCGCTTTAAATCATTAAATACATTCAGTTCCCCTTTTGCTCAGTTTCAGACACGTGTCTTGGTAGCACTTGTGGTCAATCTACACCTGAGTCTATTAAAAACTGTTCATCTCTTAGGATGGAAACAAAGATAAACCACTCAGAGGCCTAAGGATTAGCGCTGGAGAAACTCAGAGCGCTGGTCGGGAGCGAACTAGTGAATTTAATCCTCGTACAAGGTCCTGACGTGATTCTTGCACGTCTTGACACGTTTATGCAGTTTGATTCCTCTTTGATTGGGCAAGTACACGCTCATTTGGCATCGGCTATGCCTACTCGGTATGTTCCCATACCCGATGAAGAGCCAAGAGCTCGCCCCCTTGTCTTGACCGTAATGAAATTTGAGGGAAAAGAAGGAGAGAATCTCCTTCTGTGGATCAGAGAGGTGTAAATGGCCATGAACTCCGCTATTCTCCGATTGGAGCAACAGAGCGTTGGGCTGGCTATCTCAAAATTAGTTGGTCAAGCCATAGAATAGGCTATCAAATATAGTACGTATGTAGACGAAAACCTTCCCCACATGGGATTTGCTAAAACAGCAAATATCCTGGGTGTCTCGCTTCCTATCTGCCCGTCAGGGCAATAAAAAATTATCGGACTATGTACAGGAGCTGAGAACTCTAATCGCTGCCATGCACCATGATCCCTTACTAGAAATGGTTCTGGTTACCAACTTCATGGAGGGCCTTCGTACAGGCGTGGCTCGAACGGAAGTATTCTGGGTCTACCCTACCTCCTTTAAGGCGGCTGTGGATATCGCATTTACGCTAAGCTTAACTTTGAGGCATCCCGTTTTGGCACCCATGGGTACAACCCAAACGCGACGAACTTTTTTCGTTCGTTTAATAGGCCGGAGCCTATGGACCTCATTCTCGCCGAAACAGACGAAGAAGCAGAGCTTCTAGCTGTAGAACAAATTGTAACATTCGACGATGTTTCATGTGCAAAAGCAAAAATCACCTGCGACCGAATTGTCATTTACGCAGGGCAAGCCAGGCTTCTTCAAGCCGAACTCCAGCCGCTAACCAGAAGTCTAGTACGGTGCGGGAAACGCAGAACCCCAGTAAGCGTGGGGCGCCCTGCTTGGGAAGATTTAGGTTCTGTTGGGACTCTAGAAGGTTTGTTGGCTAACAGAACTTATCCCCAAGGAACTCCGTTCACTCTAACATGGGGCGTGAATACAAGCCAGACCTGTTGGTATCGAATGCGACTGTTAAGAGATTCGACAAACCCTGGTCGATTTTGATCGACTCCGGTGCATCCGGTAATTGTGTCAGACGGTATCCCCTTGAAGGGAATGCACGTTATGCTGAGGTGCTAGAAGCGCATAAGGGTGATACGACCACTGTTCGCTTGGCGATAGGAACGCTAGTCACCGCAACCAAAGTTCCTGTGAACTTGGGTGTGAAGTTCTTCGATTTTGATAGTATCGAAAGCTGCTTAGTCCTTGATTTGGAATCGATATGTGATCTCATTTTTGGTATGGCTTGGCTTGGGCGCCATGAGCGATGGATCTACTGGAGGTCGAAAACATTAGGCGCAACGCGCACTGTCCCTAGAGGAGCTTTGGAGATTCATGAAAACACCTCTGCTAGGAATCAGATGCACTATTGGAGCGAGCCACTGGTTGAGAATGTCAGTGTTCTCGACACCGGAATATCAGAGTTAGTTGATTCTGACGATGTCAAAGATATGAGAATGGAGCAAAGATCGAAATGTGATAGTGAAACGGCACGTACTCCTTTAAATGATAGTCGTTGTGGGAACAACGTACTGAATGCTGAAAGCATTGTTGACAAAACGTCAAATCATCGAGGGTTGGACCCATCAGATGAACGTGGACTGGCACGTATGTACCCATTGAGTGAAGTCTGCTGTGATAGTGACGCGATGAATGTCAGTGTTGACGTTGGTGGTGAAATACCAAGGCATTCCGTGCACGGCTCAGCGGATACGCGTGAAGTTGCACGTAATCCACATGATAACGACGTCATGTCGAATGAAATGTCATCTGATGTCTACAGTGACATCATCTGTACCATAGAGCAAATCACGTTTGACGATGGTATCAATCCGAAAGATACGAGTCACAAAGCGCGTGCTGTGTCACAAGGTGATGATGACTTTCAGCTGTATACACTCGTTAACGGAGTGATGGTGTCTGTTATGATACGACTAGCCTTGAGGCTGTACCCTCGTTAGGTGCTTTTCTAGAACTCGAAGAGTTGTCAGTCGATGAGTTTAGTCACTCACTAAAGAATGAGGACCTCTCAGAGCTGGTGGTCATTCGACCCGACATCATAGAGTTAAACTCTTCTTCACTTTTGGATGAGACGGTCCTTGAAAGTACAAAGGCGGTACTTAGTGCACGTAGTGGATCATCCATTTAAAAGAATCCTTCAGATCCCTATTACCCTTTAGTTACGAAAGTTTAATACATGGTAGGTCAAAATCCACCTTCTGTAATACCTCCCGACAGGGGCGTACGTCATGAAATTAACTTAGTTCCTGGGACCCAATACTGTGCCACACGACAGTTGCCCTTGCCTAAAGAGCAATGTGATGTCATTGATGACTTCTTTCATGCCAAGCACGAGGCAGGAATGGTACGTGAGAGTAAATCTTCACACTCGACACCGACATTTCGCGTCAAAAAACCGAACGGCAAGTGGCGTATTGAACATGCTTATAAAAAGCTTAATGCCGCCACTATTCCGGCACAAACACCCATTCCTCAAAAGAATGTTCTACAAAACGACATGGTTGGTTGTGCTACGTATAGCACACTAGACTTTGTCGATGGTTATTATCAACTGATCATGCGAGCAAGTGATATCCCGCTTACAGCTGTCAGAGATCCAATCGGTATGCTTTGGCAGTGGGTGGTTATGCCCCAAAAGCTTTCCAATTCCCCGGATACGTTTAATCGTCTTGTAACGCAACTGTTCCACCCTCATCGTGCTTATGCTCAAACATATTGATGACATATTTGTTTATAGTTGGGCGGAACAGGGTCGGTCGGACGTGGATAACCACATCAACCATTTACGAGCTGTACTCGAGTGCATGCGTACTAATAAGCTCTGTGATAATGCATTGAAATGTATCTCTGGTGTGGACGAGATCCCATTCTTGGTATGCTTCATTGGGAAGCGAGGCCTTAGGGAGGATCCTGCAAAGGTGAAGGCCATAGTGGATTTGCCAGCTCTTAAGAACCAAAATGATCTACGCAAGTGGCTTGGCCTCGCCAATTACTTGCACAAGTATAGCGAGAATTACGCTGATATGGATCGACCATTATCCAATCTCCTTAAAAGGATGTGGAGTTGTGCTGGACTAGCACCGAATCAGAGGCTTGTAAGGCCGTAAAAGAGAGTCTCCTTCATGACCCGATTTTGGCTTTGCCAGATTCGATCGGCCTTTCAGTGTCATCTGTGATGCTCCAGATTTTGCCATTGGCTGTGATCTGTTACAAACAGATGTTGGAGGACGCGAGCGTGTCGTCGTTTATGAATCCCGTCAGCTTAAAGCCGCTGGAAAGAATTATCCAGTTCACGACATTGATCTACTTGCTATGAAGTACGCTCTAGTCAAATTCATAGTTCATCTGCTTGGCTCTAAGCCTTTTGTAGTCTATACCAATCATGCGTCTTTACGGTGACCGAATTGCCTCACCTCTCACAGACGATGATCCGTTGGATTTCCTTCTTTGCGGAATATATCTTCGAGGTGAGGTATAATCCGGGAAAGCAAAATACGTTGGCTGGTGTGCTATCAAGACGGCCTTACTATGAGCTTGCTCATCTTGCGATTTTGTCGTCGTCAATTACTGACTTAATCCGTGCATCTTATGCCAAGGATGAACAATGTATAGCTTTGCTACGTGCCATTGAAAGCGATGAGTTTAAAACTCTGACATTAAATTTTCGGCACGCTCGTGTGCGAGGATAACGGCTTGCTGTGCGATCGCATGAATACTGCGGATACCCTGCGTATCATTGTTCCTCATAATTAGGAATCGAGTATCAAATTCTCTATGAGGTTCACGACACAGCTATTAGCGGTCATCTCGGTCGTGAGAAGACCTATGGCTTAGTTAGCCACAGTTATTGGTGGCCCAAACTCTATAAATGGGCAAGCACTTATGTGCGCACGTGTGAGACGTGCGAACGGGTCCTACCCTCTGCACATGTGACCGCGCCATTGTATAGTTTGCCCGTACCCATTGAGTACTGGGAGTCCATCAGCATGGACTTTGTGTGTGGTCTACCAAATGATTCGAATGGCAACACAGGTATTGTGGTCTTTGTCAATTGTTTGAGCAAGTTGGCTTACTTAGCAGATGTTCCGGATTCGATTGATGGGGAAGGTACAGTTTTGCTGTTCATTGATCGCGTGTTATAACAACACGGACTGCCGCTGGCAATTGTCTCTGATAGAGACCCTCGTTTATGGGTAAATTTTGGAAAGCCATCTTCAAAGTGCTAGGCACCAGATTGGACATGTCTACAGCGGACCATCCGCAGACCGATGGTCAGACCGAGCGCGTTAATCGCGTCCTCGGCGACGTCTTACGTAGCGTGTGCGCTGAGACGCCTTGGCGTTGGAGCTCAATTCTCCCGATTGTTGAGCTCGCTATGAACAATGTCGTCCATGCCCCGACAGGCTATACTCCGTTCTAAGTGAACGGCCTCAAACACCTCCCGCGTTCCGTTATCGCTACCACTACGTGGCTCAGGGTTTCGTGGGGGAGAGGTGGCCGATCGGCTTGCTGATTCAGTCATGCTACTATTCAAAAACAGGTTAGCTCGTTCCTCACAACGCGATTAAATGTCTTACCATATGTGCGTGACACAATGGCTGATGGCCAGGACAACAGAAGGAAAAGCGGATGCTAAAGGCAGAAGCTGTATTGAAAGTTATGAGGTCGGTGACAAAGTCTTACTAAACACTAAGAACCTACCTACAAATGTAGTGTCTGCCGTGTATAAGACGAAGCTGCGTCCTCTCGTCATAGGACCAATTACGGTCGTGGCCAAGAAGGGTCTTGCGTATACGCTCAACCTACCGCACAAATTGCGTGCACAACCCGTGTTTTAGGTTGGTCTCCTCAAGCCGTATCGGGATCCGTCCCAGGTTGATCAGGAGGCGCTTGCGGCGCGGAAGTTGGCCTTGCCACAGGCTTCTGCATCCGAATCAGGAGATCAAGTTGCACCTCCGTCTGTATCTGACTCGTCTCAAACGTCAACAGACGGGCTTGCACCGTGTTAAGCGTGCGCTGGGTCTGACCCAAAGTCTTGCGAAGACTGTGAACCAATGCCTCATGGGCTGCATCCGACACACCGACCTCCAACGACGTCAACGACGTCGTTTTCATGGCTGATACCAGTATCTGGTGAAGTGACAACGGTACCCTGAGTCTGAGAACTTATGGGAGTACGAGATACCCCTTCGGCAAGATTGCCCATGAGCCGTGGATGTTTTTGAGCACCACGGTCAGGGTCAATTTGTGACCTCTCCCGCTTCTCACCGGTAATGGGATCAGCAGGCGGGTCCACGATCGAAGCCCGATGTGGACTCGCAGCTATCGGCACAGCCACAGTGTATCGCGTGCGTAACATCGCCCGCAACTGGCCTTTGGTCCTCAGTTTGGCGAAGTCATAACGGAGTTTCCTTTCGAGACGTACGCCAGCCTTATCAGCGCTTGTTCTTAAGGCATTAATGCTGCTCAGGCGCCGTGATTTATTCACCCAGCATATAAACGCATTGTCTTCTTCAGAAACCAACCCCTCTACGTCTAGGAGTACGGGGATACCCCTGATCGGTGGCACTGATACACTATGACTTGGTTTAAAGCCTTTCCTTGTATTGACTTGGTGTCATAACATATGGCACCAGGTATCGCTTACGCAATATCTTGCCCGCTTTAAACTCTTCAAGTGTATTGGCTGTCAGGCCTATGGTCCACGATGCCAAAGACTGACCAGTACTTTGTCGGAGACGTTTCTTCAAAGTGAGAGGCGTAAACACGTTGTCAGTATGACTTCCGAGTGTCGACATGATCTGAGATCTGCGTTGAGCACTCTCCCGTTGTTGGAGCACCTGCTCCTTCTCCTCGTCGAGAGGGTTCGTGATGATTGTCGACCCCATACCGGGTGTCGTGTGCAGCGCTGTTAGCGCATCCACAGACCTACGTTCGAAGAAAGGATTGAGTGCCTGCCTCGGCCTGTCGTCTTGCACGGGTGTGGTGACTTTGGATTCGACATTGCTGCCATAGTCCACTTCCTCCTCCTCAATACCGAGGAGGTCGGAAAGAGTCGTAGAATCGTTTGGCGTTGCCATGTCTGACGCGTTAAACAACCGTGAGGTTTACTGTTCACCAATGGCCTCGATGAGGTAATAAATCGATTGACGTTATTTGGTAACGTCATTCTGGTGAGGGAGGGTGTAACGGGGTCACACGACCGCTATCGCCCTAAAACGATATACCTTGTATACGTGGTATACAATCCCGATTTTCATATGTGATAACTGATGAGGTTGATAACCTCGGTCATCCAGTGATGACAGACTGATGTACCATCCATCAATCTTTAATATACTAACGATTACGATGCAAATTAGCTTAACCTTAGTATTAGGTAGTTGAATGAGGTTTATTACAGATACAACTAAGAAATAAAACTTCAGTTCCCCTTTTGATCTTTGAGTGACACGTGTCTAATTTAGACTTCAGTAGATCGTTAAGAGTGAAGAGCCAGCTTGTGGCGTATACTCTAGAGCACATTGTGCGTACGATTCTTAGAGTCGTTGTTAGTCCCTTGAACCAGGACTAGAAGCTCTACGAGCTTAAGGACTCTGAGTCTTCGTTGATTAGTTCTAAGAACTAGAGACTCTTTAAATAAATAGGAACTTAGTTTCGTAGAACTAAGTGACTTCTAGAGTCGTAAGTCTTCCTCTGAGTAAGTAAGGTATGCTATGGGAATATAAGATGATGCCCCAAGGACTGTCTAATGCTCCGGCTACGTTGAATCGTCTGGTGACGCAACTTTCCGCCCACATCGGGATTACAAACAGATATACTTTGACGACTTTTATGTCTATAGTCGTGACGAACAAGTTCGGTTACATGTTGACAATTTCATCGGTCATTAGCGAGACGTGCTCGAGTGTATGCGCACTAATAAATTGTACGCCAACGCGTCTAAATGCATTTTTGGTGCAGAAGAGATTCTATTTCTATGATTTTTCATTGGTAAGAGCGGCTTCAAATCGGATCCCACTAAGGTAAAGGCTATAGTGAACTGGCCGATTCCTCAGAATCAATAAGGCTTGCGGAAATGGCTTGGCCTCGCCAATTTATTACACAAATACAGTAAAAATTACGCTGATATGGCTCGACCATCAACTGATCTCCGTTAGAAGGACGCAGACTGGCGCCGGGACAACACCCATGCTGACGCATTTCGGACAATAAAGGAGAGTCTCCTCCATGCTCCCATTTTGGCGTTGCCAAATCCTGAGTACCCTTTCTGTGTCATCTTCGATGCATCCGAATTTGCTATAGACTGCTTCCTGTTACAAACAGATTCTGCAGGCCGCGAGCGAGTTATCGCATTTGAATCTCGTCAGCTGAAAGCTGCTGAAAAGTGCTATCCAGTTCATGACAAAGAGCTACTTGATATGAATTATGCACTCGTCAAATATAGAGTCCATCTGCTTGGCTCTAAGCCATTCGTCGTCTACACGGATCATGCGTCATTACGCACGGCGACACAGTCGCCTCACCTCTCTCAGAGAATGGCTCCGTGGTTTTCCTTCTTTGCGGAATATAACGTCAAGGTGAAGTATACGCCAGGCAAACAAATGGGTTGGCAGATGCCCTCTCTCGCAGAACTGATTATGAGCCTGCTCATGTCACGACTTTGCCGTCTCCTATTGAGGAGATCTTGTGGCCTATCCACGGGATTCTCAATGTGTGGCATTGTTTCATGCCCTTGGGAGTGAGGAATACAAAGACTCGGACATTCAGTTATCGGTACACTTGCGGGCCAGCCTACATCGATATTCCATCGATAATGGTCTCTTGTGCTGTCGCACAGATGTAGCGGATACCGCCCGCATTGTTGTGCCTCACAATGAGGATTTAAAGTATCGAATCCTCTTTGAGGCCCACGATACTGCTCTCAGTAGGCATTTGGACCGGGAAAAGACTTATGGCTCTGTGCGTCAACACTACTGGTGGCCCAAACTCTACAAATGGGTGAGCACATACGTGCGTACATGCGAAACATGCCAGCGGATCAAACCCTCAGCACATTCGGCTGCGCCACTCGCCAGTTTACCTGTGCCCATGGAGATTTGGGAGTCCATCAGTATGGATGTTGTATTCGGTCTTCCCAAATACTGTGACGGCAATACGGGAATTGTGGTCTTTGTTGACCGTTTAAGCAAGATGGCTCACATGGCGGCAGTTCCGGATCCCATCGATGGCAAAGGTACAGATATGCTGTTTATCGATCGTGTATTTCGTCAACACGGGTTGCTGCTAGCAATCATCTCTGATCGCAACCCTCGCTTCACAGGCAAGTTTTGGACTTCCATCTTCAAGGTGCTTGGCACGCGATTGGACATGTCCACAGCGGATCATCGACAGAACGATGGTCAGACTAAGCGAGTTAATCGCGTCATTGGTGACATTCTTAGCAGTGTTTGTGCTGAGTCACCTAAGACTTGGAGCTCGATTCTCCCTGTCATTGAGTTTGCGTTGAACAACGCTGTTCATACCTCGACCGGCTTTACTCCCTTCTATGTGAATAGCCTCACGCACCCCCGCGGTCTGCTCACGTTACCACTACGTGGTTATGGGCTTGGTGGGGGAGAGTCTACTGACAAGCTTTCTGATATCATCCCTACCACGATGCAGAAATAAGTGAGCGAGTTTCTCGCGACGCGCTTTAGTTTCTTACGACATGTGTGTGATGCAATGGATGATAGCCAGGACAAACAAAAAAATAAGCTGGTACTAAGGGCAGAGAGTGTATTGATTCTTATTAAGTCGGAGACTAAGTCTTAATAAACGCTAAAAACCTACCTACAAATGTAGTGTCTGCCGTCTAAAAGACAAAGTTGCGTCCGCACTTTTTTGGCCCGTTCACGTTCATAGCGAAGAAAGTACGCTTACCTGAAGGTGCTAGCGCCTGAAGGAAGGACGTCTTCCCCGAAAAATGCAAATTCTTCAAGAGCTCTACTTGGCCATCCAGACGAGACAGGTTGTACTCTACCTTCCGCAGTTGCTTGTCGACTGAGTCGATAGAGAGGAATCGGTCCATCTCCTCACACAACTGAGCCAACTCAGTTGGTGACTGTTCACGAGCGCGCTGCACTTGACCAAAGATCTCCCTTAGTTGTTTCCTCTCAGTATCAGAATGATCCAGTGTATTCTCAAGTGAGCGAAAGGCTCGCAGAGTTGCTTCACCTCTGACACCAAGTCTTCATGAGCCTGTAACGACACACTGACCCCCTTCTGAGTTGTTCGACGAGAAAGGGAACTTAAAGTTCCACGTGGAAAGGCTTCTGAAGCGACGTCGTCACAATGGTCAATACCAGTATCTGGTGAAGTGGTGTGGATACCTGAGTCGGAGAACTCATGTGAGTTTGAGGTACCCCTTCGGCAAGATTTCCCGTAAGCTGTTGACGTTTTAGAGCGTCGTGCTGAGCATCAGCTTGCATCCCAACGCGCTTACCACCAATAGGTGTGGGGGTGTAGGGCTCTCTCACGAAGACCGAGTGACGCGCAACTGTCTGCACAGCCGAAACAGAGAAAGTTTGACCAGCTACTGGTTTTGCGTACCAAGTACGGTACAGTGAACATAGCTGTCCTTTGACCTTCATCTTAGCAAATTTATAACGCAGTTTTGCGGTCTAAACGAACGTCAGTCTTGGAGGCACTATCTCGCAGGGCATTCATGCTGGGCAGCCGACGTGCTCTATGAGACCAGCGAGTGTACGTGCTATCATCTTCTGCTTCACTATCGCCTGGGTACAGAACAACCGGGACTGGTCTCTACGTGGGTACAGATGCACCACGTGCTTGTTCCGCCAACTTGGCCTGGTACTCGGAGATCGTCGTCGTTTGGCATTAAGTATCTCTCTCTGAGATCATCTCGCTGGACGATGTCTTTAGACGCTGTATCCTCACTATCTGTGGGCCAAGTGGTCAAGGGCCGCCCTGCAAACTTTCCCAACAACTCATCAACGCTTTAAGGCTTAGAACGATAGTCTGAATGCGCCTCGTGGATAGCAAATGTCTGAGATAGACTTCTATCTCTCTCATTCTCAGCGTTAAAGTGTTGTTGTTGCTCATCGATATTGTTGGTGATGATGGGATCATCAAGAGTAGTTGAGGCACTCAACGCTGTTAGCGCTTGAGCTGTACTTCGTTCAGAAAATGGATTTGGCGCTATGCACGAGGGTTCGTGCGACGCTGACGTATCAGGCTCGGGAATCAAAATTCATCTTACACTCGTAAGTATGGCTTATCACGGCAAAGATTGACAATGTGGTGCTGCATCATGGATCAGTATAAATAATCTTCAGTTTGACATCTGTTTCACGGAGGACATAGATTGTCAACGGGTCACAAGGTGACAATTGGTGCCATAATATACCATCGCGTTAACCAAGGTAGTTGATCTTGCCTTCAGGTGCAACAGAATAGTAGCCTTTCTCTATCAAAAGAATCTAAAAGCATACCACAATGTTCGATTTTCCTGTAGACTCCTTTATCCCAGAGGCCATAAAGCTCCTCACATGGTCAGACCGCAGTGCTGATAGTGTAGACGAATTAACCCATACTTTGCACGCGACACATATTCGTGGTGTCTCCATTCTAAGTCTGGTCTGCATATTTACTCGTCATCCAAGAAAATCGATTATGGTTTATATTTACCTTTAAATGAATTTAGAACAGTATAAGTCGGAAATGGATAGGTACGCACCCACCCTTTAATGTGTACACACCCAGGCAAACTGTATAAGTTTATCTTTTGCCACAAATTGTAACGTAACTGCATAAAAGTCAAAGTTACTAAAGTAAACAGCACAGCGATCTAGACTATGACCAAGACTCCTTTTGCATGATTTGAAGCTGGCGTTGTACCAGACTAGATAAAGGCTACTTGGTAAGCAATCGATATTTTAGGCTGTTGCGGGTGGTAACTATTTTCACATGCAATATTAATGCTCAACCAACTGCAGTATGGTGGAACGCTTAGAACGGCAGATCTGCAACGTGTGATGGCTTATTTTCAAGGGATCACAGTAATTAGGCGTCCTCGTCCTCATTTTTCATATGTATCTTGGATCAATTCATTGCCATAGCACTCGAAACCGGTATCCCTGACCAAGCTCCTTAGTGCTGACAACATGGAGAGTGTGCTTGATGATCAAGCATGTGTCGAGGCCTTGCTACCACATTTGCCTGAATGCTTTAAACTCTTACTTAACTTCACACTACGATATGTCATCTCAAACGGTAAGAACCCATTCTCTCGTGTGCATTCAGCTCTTACGATTTTGCCAGGAAAGATGGCTACAAAGGCGTGGACAACAAGCGCAGACTGACGATCTATAACATTCTTGAACAAAGCCTTGCGGACGATTCTTAACTACACACTAGTAGCGGCTTTCTATCATCATACAGTCTTATTTTACATACTTATTTCGGCTTTCGTGCCACATTAAGCTTACGTCGCTAGAACTCGTGTTGTCTTGTTGATACTGTCTGTAGTTTTCATACTCAATGGCTCTGCTGACTGTCACTTTACGCAAATCCCAAGGTAAGTTCCACTTACAGGTATCATTGCTGCTGATAGAGTACAGCAGAAAATGGCATAGGCCCTTCAACTTTGCATCAAGTAAGAAGACATACGTCAATGCGAACTTCAGGGACGCGTGGTCTCCAGTACTGGCAGCAACAGTATCATGACCTGGACCCTCCGGCTTTCACGAATATGTCGTGCATAAAACAATTGATGTTGTTCCGACCGCGCACAAGTACTGTAGATCACTCAGACGTAGATCTTTTGAAGTCCCTGTGTTTTCCGACAAGAAGGGTGTAGCTTGTGTATATAATAACAATAGTAACATTGGTATCTCATGAGGTCCACAAACGCTACTGATGCCTACAAACGCTAATCATCTACTTTTTATGTCAAAATGAGTCGGAGCTAGCACTTACACATTCCTTCGAAAGAAGGCATGATGCTCGAGCCAACACTCAGTCTGCCCAATCTAGAGTGTTTACAGACTTTACCATATTTCACTTATTGACGCAGCAGCTGCATCTTTGACATGGCTTTTCATTCTCCAGACCATGCCGCGCCACTTTCCCTCTACTGTATATCGTTCAGATTATGACGAAGCACTTGTTCTGGGTTTCAGAGCAACCTTCATGAGCAATGTCGTGCCGGGCTGTCGTACAGCAACTATATACATATACGTACGAGATAGCCTGACCTAATGCTCGGAATATCTTGTAAGGCGGTGGAAAAGAAGCTCCTCTTTTTGTCTCTCCAGAGCCACAGTCCTACCATGAGCTGGTCAATTCCAAGTATACTGTCCAATGTCTGTCTCGATCTGGAGTCGAGGTGAAGCAATGACCTCCTTTAAATAACGTCTAAATCGTACGCACCCAGAGCACAAATTGCAATAGTAAAATGATCAGGTATCATGCTACCTGCTCCTACATTGTAAATGCTGCAGCAATTTCGCGTGAGAAAGCACCCTCGTCTCCGCGCCTGCCAGCGATCCGTAGACAGCCTCTACAGGCGGTGCAAGAATAGTCTATTGTTGTTATTGAAGTTCAACATCTCAATTTCCTGGTCACACTCTTCTCTTGATAAAAGATTGCAGTGCAGTTTAGTTTAGTAATTTTTATTTTTATGTATTTGCGTTACGATTTGTGGCAAATGATTTATTTATACGGTTTGCCTGGGTGTGTACGTATCAAAGGGTGGGTGTGTACTTATAAATTTCCTATAAGTCACGTTGCCATTCTAGGCAATAGACGATGTAATTTTATCGCATTCCATATTGACGCATGATCTGTGTTAAATAGAAACGGCGCTGCGCCCGATATATGCTATCGAAACGAGGGCGTAATTTATTAAAAGTAACTCCTTTCATGCACATAGTAATAAATTTCTGGAGCATTAAAAATTCTGGACTGATACTAGATGACACGGTCAATACCGTCGTCATATTATTGTATAGGCACAATGCCGATGGTGAATCTACTCGCTCCGTGGACGAAACTGAAGATCTTATTCGATTCTGGAAATGCCAAGACTGGATCCTTCAGACAGCAATTGCTTCACTGAACCTCAACTTCTACTTGCATTCTAGGTAAAGTATTTTATGTGTCCTTTAAACGAAGGTCTGACATTGGTTGGATTCTCTCTGCACAATTATTTATAAATTTACGCAAGTAATTACTAAAACCAAGAAATTGGCCCGATCCTTCACATGTCGTGGGTCTGGCCATTCCTTTATAGCGCCGACGTTTTCTGGGTCACCTCTTACACCGGTTTATCCACATTTAAGCCTACATAGATATCTCAGGGACCCCTTTGATGTACTTCTGAAAATTGGCATATAGTTGGGCGTCTCCGAGCGTCTGCACTACAGCGCCCAAATGACGTTTGTGCGGCTATATCTTGCCTAAACCGCCCTCGGACCTACTTGAAACGAGCACATTTCCAAATTCATATGACGCGTAGGCAAAGTATAAACGCATCACATGAGCGACCACCCGATTTAGATTTCGTTGATTCGTTTTTTCAACCCTTGCGGCATTACTAGCCACCTTCACAGCATTACCGCTGGCGGTGCTAACTACCGTCTTGACTACATCAGTATAATAAAAAAGCGTATGAAAGTAAACAGACTTTCGATAAAATGCAGAAAGATAGTCGACTATCTCATTGTGTATAGTAGGGCCTCTCTACGTGGAATAGGTGTTTGCACAAGGATGGTGGCCGTGTTCAACTTATTGTGTGCTTGAGATACGTGACAACAAGCTGGATTCTTACACACACACAAAAGGTCAAGCTGTAGTGAGGCGACTAGCTCGTACTTAGATGTCCCGCCTTGGCTCGTTTGTCAAAGAGCTCGTCGATATATATATTCGTTCATCCGGAAAGGATCACTGTTTGGTCACTTAATACTTGTTGCCAGGTTTAATATAAATATTGTGAATGATACCCAATTATCCGGGTGGTAGTTCAACAATTCTGTTAATGAACACCACGGTGCTTCCACAAAACTTGGTAAGATAGATTTATTTTTAAAGCTTCCCAGCCTTGAGCAGAGAATTGTTCGTCTTGTCGGTCTTCAGAACACTTCCGTCCATAGTGGACGAAGAGAAACATTCACCAAGTTCCCCTTGAAAACTGGTGCGATATCTTGTGGTCTTGCCTTCATTTGATTCGAACAGAAATAGAGCTCATTTCATCTCAACAAATTTATTATCCCTCCGACCAATCCCAAGACATGCTGGAGCAACTTCGTCAAGATCTTTCCAGCATCTTGTCGTAGAAGGCCTCCAACATCTAGTTCTTAGGTCCGTCGTTTTATAAAGCGACTCATTCAACGCTCACTCTTTGTGACGTGTCTTTGATCGGTGTTACAATTGGTCTGGTGCGCGTAACACGCGTCACGACGACACTTCTTGACTTAGAATTGGGTATCGTTGCTTTAGCATCTAACTTATCCCTTTCGACCGCAGTAGAATCTTGGCTTTGTACCGGTCCTTGCGACAATTGACTTTCTGTCAGCTTCCTAGTTACCACACCAGACACATCGAGCTGTTCGTATTTGGTGACGTGTGATCTTGTGTCAACGCACCCGTGACTGTGTCAAAACACAGCATTAGTTACGTTAGCCTATCACAAGAGCACATCTTCTCGGTGTCTTGCGTAGAGATATGGACCGTGCGTCTTCGCTAGATAGTTTATGGATGGTGTCTAGTCATAGAAACTCTCCATAACTAGTACTGCGAAATTATTTTTACACGAATAGTCGATGAAATCGAAGGAGAGTTTAACGTGAGCTCACTTTGTTCGTGCTTGTCAACATGTAAACGCAACATATACCTCATCGGAATCATTTTGAAGCCACGATATTTGCAAAGATCTGTGATGCAATTTCATCCAGGATAAGTGTTATCACCTGTTCATAGCTTCGAATTCGAGCACTATAGACCAGCATGCTTGAGAACCATTCGTTTGATACCTCGAGGTCTTTATGAACCATTTATTTAAAAAATACCTGAGCGTTAGGTGGTTTCAGATTCTGCGTCAGTAGGTCATCCCGCCCCTACTGCGCTCATGCATTGGTCAATGCGGAAACCGAGCTTCTTGCACGTCGTTCATTGACCCTTCGTCAGGCTGAGAAGTTTCTTGCTAGCTGCTTTAAGGTTAACGTTCTTAAACATATCATCGAGCCATAATATGTTCACCCTTGCCGCATTTGTAGCAGACAACTTCTACGATACCCAACTATATTGGAGTAACTTCACACTTTCGGTTTTCAACCTTTTCCATGGCATCACCGATGTACTGTTGTAGCATTGCTACTCAGCTAATGCAATCCCAACTGCCTCTTCCATAGTCGACGGCACTTTTAGAAAAGAGCCTGTCGCGCTGGCCCGTGCCACGGCCCACTAGGAACGTAGGAAAGTTATGTGTGCTGTTTATGTAATTGCTTTCAGCAAGCTCATCTTCTGCACAGTCTTGCAGGGATTGGTGCACTTATCGCATGGTAAAGCAGCGCACCTAAAGCAACTCTTCGCAATTCGGGGTGTGATTCTTTGTTTCAAAGAATGCTCAAAAATGAAAGCTTTTCTATCTGCCGTAAGCGCAAATAGAAAAGCTTTCCACTATGAGACCTCACCCCGCAAATGGGACATAGCTTACGACTCCATTAAGGTGTCTTCCTCAATGTTTGTGCCACACCGCATAGCTTTATATCCAAAAGGCAGTGTAAAATGTTTCGGGTGGCAGTTCCATCGATGCTAAGATGATCCGTTCTAGTGGGTCTTGATCGAGTGGCCTGGGCTGAGATTGTCTAAACAGTTCTGTTGAGAGCCTCGTTCTTATCCTTCTCGCACAAAATCTAGCAGGGGTCTCACTGATGGACCCCACCACTTCATGGCTTCGTCCCTCGGACTCGGACATCCGCTGTCCAAGCATAAAGTTCTCAAACTGTTTCAGATGCGGAACAGGGTGCTTAGGTAAAACCTAGCAAGTTGGTCAGGGCTTGATCACCAAGTCCCTGAGCCATATGATTATTCCCCCCTCTGATAATGGAATAGGTGGGGAAATTGAGCCAGATTAACACTAGGGCTCATCTCACTGACACGCTCACAGAAAGGCTGGTCGTGGGAGGACTACAAGTGCTAATAATTTAGGCGAACATTTAAAGATGACACGTGCTACTTCTGGAGTGCAACATCTTCTCTGCGAGGAACCGGTTTCTTATCTTACCATACGCACTGTCGAGTAGATTGTAATTGTAATACAACTTTTACTCATTATATTAACAGAAAGGTAATTGACTATTGGCTAAAAACGAAATATTTAACGCGTACTTAGATGAGATGTAGCGGAGCTACCCTTACTCCTTTGTCAGAGGAAGACTTACAGACTCGTAGAGTCTGTTAGTGTATTAAACTAAATGGATATTAACTTAAATGGTCTAAAGTTCTTAAAGACTTATTGAGACTTAACTCTAAGTATCTGAACAAGCTCGTAAGATTCTAGTCCTGGTTCAGGGGACTAATGACTCCAGGGAACCACGTGGCACTAATGACCGAGAGTACTAGCCAGAATACAGGCTCTTAAGTCTTACAATCAAAGACGTCTCATAAAGACACGTGTCTGAAACTGAGTAAAAGGGGAACTGAATGTATTTAATGATTTAAAGCGATAAAAAAACATCACTTATGTACTATAACCTTGAAACGATGCTACCTAATCGAATAGCCTCATGGAGGTTCTTATGATGTAACCACACCAGAACTATGCCGTGCTTTGAAGACCCTATTGCGATTGATACCATCTATCCGTAAATCGATAAGGTACGGTATTACCGCTTAGCATATGTAATACAATAATACACATACCAGTTTTACTGATCTCTTTGTGTGTATATCACACCAGCGTTCATGGTTATCACAACCATTTGTGTAACCCTGTTACACCCTCCTTACCAAACAGTCGGTACCCCGAATCGACATTCTTCACCTGTCTCATTGAAATAGCTTGGAGGGAACAGATAACCTCACGTTTGTGCTCGCGACACCTTGCGCATCAATGGCAAAGTCTTCGCATTCCTCCGAGTCTTTGGAAGACATCATACGAGAAGAGAACATCGTCGATTATGACAGCAACACAGTTGCGTGTTTCATCTCCGGAAAGCACTTTATGTGAGGTGAGAGTCTTTCCACCCGAATTGGCAATTTAGCGTATTCCGCCTCGAAGAGATCTCAGATATTCAACCGCCTAACTTCCAGGTTAGAGCGCCCTCTATATCCCTTCATCTCCGCAATTGGGGCATGACACATGGCAACCAGAGATTTGGTGGCACGGGTGGCATCTGGCGACTTCACTGACACCCGGCGGCCCTCTCCCCTTTTTGAGATCTGTGCACTGGACCTCTCTCCAACTAGGTAGCTTGGCTAGGTTGTGGTAGTAAATGGTATCTCAAAAGAGGCATAATCGCCCGGAGAAATTTGTGCAGCCTTTACTATGGTAGTGGAAGAGGTGTTTTCTCTATTCGGATACGATTACCGGTCCTGCTCGGCATCACAGTGACGAGACTCGTGCAATCAATTGGTTTTTCCTCGTGTGTGCTGAGTAAACATGTTTTTACCCCGGGAGGTGAGGACCGGATACAGCCGGAGGCATCCCCCCCTTTATCCGCGGAATAGGCTCGTCTTCCGTCGTGTGCCAAAGTACCTGGATGGTGCAAGCGTTTGCCCTGATACTTCCTCTCCAAAATCTGTCAAATTAAGGAGTGAGACAGACAGAAATACAAAAACTAGGTTTTGAAATTTCGGTATTCACCCTGCATCACTAAATAGCTCCATCTTTCGGGCTCGCAAAAAGTAAGGTACTGAGTTTAAAGTACTAAATCAAATTTCAAAGATTCACGTACTCGTTCCGGTTACTTGGTGGGTAGAGAACAGGTTGTTCTATGTGTGTCAATTATTCAAATAGCCAATGTATTTTGCGTGGTAAAGCAACTCTTTGATGTTGTTAACGTTTAAAGGGAAGAATATGAGAAAAGAGAGACGGCGGGTTATCCTACTCGGTAACGCCATAAATAACAAAGTGCGGTCGACGACATACTATTGGTACAGGATATCGAAAAATAAAATTGCAGGATATCCCTGTGCTAACGAGACAAAAGCGCACCCATAACCGTTCAATTTTTCGTATTTCAAGTACTACGGATAAAAACCACTTTACATTTACCGTTTGCCGGGGTACGAGATTCCACTGCCCTAAACGTCGAGCATTTGCTTATTATCCCTCTGTTCGCTCTTAGTCACTTTTTAGCCGATCATGTGCGGGCATTGGTGTGCGTCTGACTTACACTCTTTACCAGGTCGCAATTAGTGACCTGATCAAAGAGTGACACCTATAATCCATATTTCTTTATAAAGAGCGACATGATACATCGCACTTAGTGTAACGTGTAAGGTACATCTAGCCTTTCCACAAACACATACTCCATTACATCTCACTTAGTACGACGCGTAACGAGCACCTGGCGTTACTTACGGACATATACTATTCTATCCACTTTGTTATAGAATATCACGCGTATGAATCGCATTTTTGACACAGCCTGTATTTTGTGACAAAAATACGACCAGCGTAAAGAGCTCCTCTAAAGCGTTTTATGCAAAATTTGGAGCCCATAAAACTGCAACCCGGATTCATAATATGGTACTTGTCTGATCGTTTTTCAGAAGTTTTAGTTTTTTTGACGCAGAGAAGTCAAAATGTGTTTAATTTCACTTGGACAAGAACTTCCAATTATCTAGAAAGCAGCGTGACCGTCTAATCAGCAGTTTTAATACTAAAAACTGGAAAATTGATCTAATCTGGAAAAAGTTTTTACATAATAATTCCGTGGAATGTGTCAAGAAATAGTTAAATTTTGAATGATACTAGCCAGTAGAAAAACACTCATTTTACAATCATTTTATTCTTACTCAAGGCTCAGATTAGCCATTCTTTCGAAAGAAAAGAACCCTCACAAACAAGTTTAGAAGCGATCGATGACCTTCTTATCATGCGGCAGCTGAAATTGTTGTCACCTTCTTTTTCGCTGGCGAGCGCTCACTACCAATACCTCAAAATAGTCTTTTTGTGATGATGAATCACCAAACAAACCAGACCAAAAAAGGATGTGATTTTGAGCCAACCATAATAGTTCATGTGGTCCACATAATGTTTAATCCGTAAACAAATGGGACAGAGTACTACACAGCAGAGAATGGCTACAAGGTACTTCTGTCTTTTTCACATACAGAGGCACCCACACGCACTAACAAAAAGTAGGGTTGAAAAGTTCGGCATTCACCTTGCGCAAAGTCACTAAAAGCCTCACCCTTCGGGCTTGCAATCAATGATTTCCCACCACATCTACCAGCTCCGACCGAGCTCCAATAAAAGGTACTACATGTTGCCTCGAGGGATAAAATAGAATGCAATCGATGCTGCATCGGTAAATGCACAAGTTGGAGAAGATGTGCTCCCTGACTAGAAGAGTTTGCTAAGATGCTATTTCGGGCTTCACGAATAAAATTCGGAGAACTTCTACTCGAGATGAAGGGCCACGCCTTACGGAAAGCAACAACTCACGACCACGCTCATACAAAGAGCTTGGTAATTGACTTATGGTAGTCTAGAATGCGCTGTATTGGTATTGGCAAGGCCGAGCGCATACGAGTGCAGGATATGTACAAGAGGAATCGTAGCGCAATTGCATCGATTAAATGATCCGTATGTTGGCCTAAACCACATTGTTAAAAGAGACTTTGCTCTGATGACCGCATCACTTTAATCCACCTGATGACGTCACTGCCATTCGTTCATTCTCCTCGCTTGGACAAATTTGATTGGCTCGATTTGTCATGCGTATCCCCCACGCTTTATCCAGCCCCGTAAAAGCACCAATCTGAATATATGTATAGATACTGCATTCCTCCACTACCGCTCGACGTGTCCCGCATGACTTGTGTTCAGTATACCCACGTCTCTCCACCACAGCTTCAGCTTCAGTCTCCGACTTCCCAGCTGTGCAATAAGCGACTTTTGTCTCTTTTCTATCTCGTACCTCGCCCTTATTGCTCATATTTTTCGGATACTCCAGTATAGTGAACTCCAGTCATGGTGGACGGCGTCAAGACCAATCGCAAGCTGATCTCGTGGCAAGAAGTGCAGCAGCACTCAACAAGCGACAATGCGTGGATCGTCATCCACCACAAGGTCTACGACATTAGCAAGTGGGACTCGCATCCAGGGGGCATGGTCATGCTGTCTCAAGCTGGAGAAGATGCTACGGATATCTTCACAGTGTGCCACCCCACGAGCTCCTGGAAGCTCCTGGAGCAGTTTTACATTGGGGACGTGGACGAGAGCTCTGCACTGAACCTTGAAGCTCTTACTGACGAGCAGAGAGCTGAGAAAGCCAAGACGGACGAGTTCATCACTGCCTACCGTCGCTTACGGGTAAAAATCAAAGGTATGGGGCTCTATGATTCCAGTCTGGTCTTTTACGCGTGGAAGATCCTGAGCACCTTTGGGCTCTGGATGGCTTCGGTCGCTCTGTGTTACCACTCGGACAGCTGGTCACTGTACATGATGGCAGCTTGTGTCATGGGCTTGTTCTGGCAGCAGTCGGGGTGGCTGGCACATGACATTTTGCACCACCAAGTGTGGGAGAACCACATGATTGGCAACGTCGTGGGCGTCGTTATTGGTAATGTCTGGATGGGATTCAGCGTCCAGTGGTGGAAAAACAAACACAATTTCCACCACGCTGTGCCCAATTTGATTGGCGATGAGAAGACCAAGTACTTGGGCGATCCGGACATTGACACAATGCCTCTGCTGGCGTGGAGCAAGCATATGGCAACAAAGGCCTATGAGTCGAGCTGGGGACCATTCTTTGTGAGTTACCAGGCTGTTTTCTACTTTCCGCTGCTGCTCTTTGCCCGGTTTAGCTGGCTGCTCCAGAGCTACTACTACGTGTTTGATGGCTTTGCCTTTGGCAAATACGATCCCGTCGTCCTTCCAAATGGCGAGAAACTGGGCCTCATCTTGCACTATATCTGGAACATACTGCTGCCGGTCTTCACGGGCATGTCCGTTGCTCAGGGTCTGGCATTCTTTCTGGTCGCACAAATGTCGTGTGGTGGCTTTTTGGCGGCAGTTTTCAGCGTTGGCCACAATGGCATGTCGGTGTACAAGCGCGAGGACAAGCCTGACTTTTGGAAGCTGCAGGTCACGACGACGCGTAACATTACGCCGGGGCTGTTCATTAACTGGTTTTGTGGTGGCCTGAACTTCCAAGTGGAGCACCATTTGTTCCCCCTGATCCCGCGTCACAACCTGCAGCGAGTGAATCCGCTCGTCAAGTCGCTCTGCAAGGAGTACGACATGCGTTTCCATGAGACAGGATTCTACCGTGGACTTGTTGAGGTCGTCGACGAGCTGGCTGAGATCAGCAAGGAGTTCCTGCTTGAATTTCCCGCCATGTAACCTCTTGACAAGAAGGAAGGCAGGAAGTATGGGATGAAGCTTGGATAGCGCAAGGAACAAGGGAGCGGCGCTTGTGTAGAATCGACATGTTGTAAGAGGACGGATATCCGACACGTTCAGACTTCTTTCGTCAAATGCAGAATCTGAACTTTTTGCTGCCTCGTCGTTCACTTGAAACTTGAAACAACGAGTCGCAGATGGCGCTATGCCATAGGACTTGCTTTATCGTGATCTTGTGCCACATCTTCTACACCATGCATAGAATGAGCTGAAACTTGAGCACAATTGCCGAAGCGGTGTGGGGAAAGTGTCTTCATAGCTTAATTTTGACTCGGTGCGTATCTTTAAAGTGCTATGAAGACAATCTGATCAATACCGTAACTCACGAATTGTACCTGCACGGACGCCACGTATTCATCGGAAATAGTGGTACGTATTAGTAACCCTGTATAACTACTTTAGAATGGAGGATTAGGACAAAACCTAGCGAAGGCGTAAGAAAACGGTTGAATTCGAACATATCAGGTAGTACTTAGTAAAAGACGAAGAGCTGGCTTATGCATTAAAATGGCTCGTGTATTAGGAAAAGTGATCTTCCCTGCGTATAGACAACGTACTCTGAGATCACGACGGCATCCTGCTATCCTTGTCTATCACGTCAACGCGTCTCGGTTGATGTACTGAAAAAAAACGAAGACAAACCTCGTTGCCCGAATAGCTTAGCAGTCCACCAACTGCTGGTACAGCGGGCCCAAGTCCGTGATCGAAAAGTCAAAACTCGCAAGCTCCACAATCTTAATGAGACCTTCGTTCGAGTCATCAATGAGCGTGACGTAGACCGTGGTCTGGTCATACGAGCGAGGCGCAAAGTTGTCTCCCTTCGGGCTCAGAATCGCGCCATCGTAGAAGTAGTAGTGCGTCGTAACCATGTCCCGCGCAGGGTTCGTCTCAATCACCTCAGCAATGTCGAGTTCACCACAGCCACCCACTGGGCCCATACCACGGCAGTTGCACGGGTCGTACTGGTTCGATTGCATCACCTGAGCATTGAGCATCCACATCGCCGGTTGGTTGACTGTAGGACCAAGGGGCATCATAACCTCGGTCACAAACGCCTTCTTACCACCACCCCAGCCTTGATAGTTATTCACGCCAAAAAAACCGAGGCACGATTCGCTATCGCATTTCTTGCCCGTCAAAATGTTGATCTCCGTTCCGGTCGAGATGCCCGGGCCACCGCCAACCGTCAACGGGCTCGACGCATCTTCAAGAACACCGTTAAACACCGTCGGTTCTTCCGCAGCTGATTTGCCATCTTCCGAAGCAAACGACTGCGGCCCGTATCCACCCTTCCCGGAGTAGTCGGGTTTCATGTTGTTCATGAACACCATGTTCTCCACCAAGCCTTCCTTACGCGAGTAGAACGAGTCGCGTGTCCAGGTCACATTGACATCGGTAGCGACAAACACGGAAATGTGTTCAATCACCAAAGGAGCACGGAAGATCATGGACACGGGCTCGGACATAGGACCCACTGGACTTTGGATACTCACGGGTTCTTTCACACACCCTTGCAGCTCAACCACGCGGTTGTACGATCCCGGTACATTACCAGCAAACTCGCCCTTGTACGAGTACGTGACCTTGACTTCCCCAAGTCCCGGGGTCTCCTGGCTAGGATCTTGCTGGGTCGGGTCTTGCTGGGTCGGGTCTTGCTGGGTTGGATCTTCGCTATCGTCATGTTTTGACGCAGCTAAAGGTCCAGAGGGGAGTCCTATCGTGGCGTTTACCGCAATAGCAGGATTTAAGGGCTCATCCTGCTCGATGTTGTCATCCTGACCCGGGGTGTCCGGTAGCTCCGGTACCCCCTGCTTGTGGGGAGGCACAGGTTCCTGGTGCGTGTACTGGTCCCCACTATTGCCCGAGTCATCCGAGGCGTCATAACAAAAGGTGACTTCCAGCCCCGTGTTCACTGGACAGCTGTGCGTCTTGATGTTGTCCATGGGGAAATGGTATGCGTCAGCACACAGCTTCTTGTCATCAGCGGCACACTCGAGATGAGCACACGTGCTTTTGCCGATATTGGCTTTTGGCTTGATGGAAATAGGGATGTTGAAGCCCTTCTTGCCCCCGATCTTGCACTCTTCGTAGCTCGCACACCAGCCCGGCATGGGCGGGATGATGCTGATGTCGTACCAGAGCCAATCGTCGCACGCGAGTTCGACCAACGTCGACGACGGACTGGACGAGTGCCGGAACATGTGGGCGGGACCCGACACTTCCTTCGAAAAGCTCTCGCCACAGGGAATGTCCGTGATCTTGGTCGCGGCCGAGCCCTTCTGACTGTGGTAGAGCTCAATGGGGAACGAGCACTTGTTGATAAATTCAACGGTTTCGGCCGTCGCGGCAGCTGCAAAGAGGCACGTGGTCAACACAACCGCGAGCGGCATTTCGACCTTCACCATTGGAGACGTGGAGACTTAAGAAAGCGGTTGAAGAGGTGGTGGTGGTAGTTAGAGAGAGTCCGTCGTGGCAAGTGAGCAGATTGTACAATGACTGGAAACTCTTCAGACTCTACTTCTTGACCTTCTACTTCTTTGGCACGACGGTATAAGGACGTTTGGACAGACGGGCGGGTGCACGAACAGACGACGACACGCCTTTTACCGGCATAAAGGACAGCCGCGAGGAGGCGGTGTAACGGTTCGTGCGCCAGCTGAACTGACTCGTCGAGAGTCAGTCCAGTGGAAAAACCGAGCGCGACGGGTCGGTGGTTGCGATACATCGAAAGGACAGTGAGAGTGTATATTTTGAGGAGAGGTGGTGTTGCGTAAGGTGGATAATGTAGGGGAAAGAGACTGCGGAAGGTTGATACCCTTTGGAACTTGATTGCGATGGGAGAAAAGCCAGTTGACAACTTTACACTTGCTCGTGCTGACAGCTTGAGGCGCTGGTGGGACAAGAGCCTTTAGCATGCCAGAGAGATCTGCTTCAACCGTAGAAAGTTGTGGCGTGCGAGGGCGATGGCGGATCCAGCTGCTCGACTTTTGTCGTGCGGGCAGCTAAACTATCAATTGTGGCGTAGTGAGGCTTGGGTCCATAGAGATTGGATCACACACCCGAGATCGCCGCTGGATTTCTTTCATCGACTCGACGAGGTCTTGGACAAGGCCGAATGAATGCTTGTGACGTCGAAACTACAACGGACGAAGATAGGCGCTTTTTAGGAGAGATAGACGCTCGACCGTACATTTAGTATGGCGTTGTACACTTGTTGCCAGAGCGAAGGATTGAAGATCCTCAGCAGAAGGAAGTGCCGTACGCAGTATTTGGACCATGTAAAGGTCTTTCAGACTGGCGGCGGACTCTCCAATACAGAACTTTTACATGAGACTGAACAGGACTCGTACCATCTCCACAAACGGACGGACAGTTGTTTGTAATCTGTGGCCGACCGCGCTCTGGAGATCACGGAGAAGTTTAAACAACGGGAGAGTCCCCAGCGTCTGGTGTGTAAGCAGAGCGGCCTGGAAGAAGAGGCTGTAAGTCGAAAAAGAAGCGCTCTATCATGGCACGTTGAGTCTTTTAAGGACGTTAGATAACGAAACCTCATTTGACATATCGGTGACGGTCTCGAAGTTTCATCTGTATATCGATCATTTCAAGGCCTGAACTTGCTTTAAATGTCTCTGGACATATGTGAAGACGTTACACGGTCTTTTGTTGCCATGGAGAGCTTGGCGTAAGCACGAAAACGGTCGCTTTGTGGTCCAAATGAGTGGTTGAGTGCTGGATCTCTCGGTGGCGCACCAAGCGCGTTTGCCGAAGCATTAGTACGTTTTTACGTTAGTTGTTGGATTAAACAAAAGCATTAGTAAACCGTTGAGGTCGATAGATGGTTTATGCACAGCCAGCGCAACTCGAGGCCTCCAAACGGGAAGAAAGGCAGTGTGTGTGACGTGGTGTGACAACCGCTGTCGTCACGTCGTGCTAGGTGGCGAGAAAACGCTGTGCAAAGTGCGTGTTACCATGCGATCCCCAAAAGTACTTGATCCTTTTCTGACGGTGTGCTATCTATCGTCCATCACCGGGGGAGGTGAGCGAGCGTCCGCGAAAGAGATACGAGGGCACGTCGTTTCAAGAAAGGCAGACACACTTCGAGACTTGCCTGCGAGCGCTGCTGACCATGTCCTTCGGTGTTCGCCTTTCCTAGCGTTTTTTCGTGACACTCTTGGCGTAGGCGTGCCGCGTAGGACATCAGCATGCAAGCGCCACGCCACAAGGGCAAATTATGCTAGAGTTTTGAAGAGAGCTAAGCTCCTGTCGAGATCTTTAAGATACGTTCAACCATCCTGAGGTGTTAAACAAATGATATCGTTCGATTTGGTAGTTGGGGGTATAGCTGTTTCTCAGTGCAATTGGGTAAATGACGCGCGAAGGCTGCTGCGTAGCCTACGACTCGCACCCGAAGCATCACAGTGCATTGTACTGGATGGGGTACAAGATGGCATAGGAAATTCGGAATGTTATGGCTGCTGGTTGTTGCAACACCTAACTAAGCGTTAGAAGGCTGCACAAGCAGCTCGACGCTTTGGTGTGATGGATGCTTTTACGCACTGCGTAAGCAAGCAGGAGCGTCGACGATACCGCGATATTCCATTAAGTTTTTGTCAAAGCCAAGCGAGACAGCACCATACGTGAGAGATCTTTCATTTAAAAAAGCATAGGTTCCTTCTTCCTTTGCTTCTATGAGAACCATCTCGGCGCATTGCTCAATTCCCTCGATCATTGATCTCTCTACTAGCGAGACCATGAAAGTTTGCAATAAAATGTTGTGTATCCCGGTACTTTGTAACAGCGACGGGTGCACAAGGAAACACCGAATCGGACAAGTATCGACAACCATCGCGGTAGATGCTGTTGGGTACATATCTCGACAGCCGTGTGCAGCATCTATAGTCAACTACAACAAGCACGAAGTCTCAACAGTTGTCGTGCAGTACATGAAGGCTGTTTGAATGGTCATGGTGGGTTGCTACGTGCAACAGATGTCTTGCTCTCGTGACACCTGTCAAAACGACAGTTCACGGTTACTATGCAAGCAAAGCTCGGGTAAGACCTGGAATGTAAGCTTTCTTGCTGCCTTCGCCCAGCTGGCGAATCTTTCGCAGATGCAAGGAAGGCTGTCTACGCAGTAGTACCAGTAAGCGGCTGGAAGTACGGATGAAAATAGAAGCTGATGTGCACACTTACCTTCCATTTGATTCTTCAGAAATGGAGTTGCCTCAGTTGGAAGTAGCTCGCTTATGCCATTGACGACTACGTGGCCCTGCTTCTCGCTGTCGATTGCCTGCTCGTGATCCCAATGACGCACCTTGAGATAATCACATCATCGTCAAAGAAAAGCGCCTGTCACTAGTAAATTTCTGAACGTCGATTAAGTGCTTATGCCCTATACGATATCGGTGTGCTGCTGCCTAAACTACATCATCTTCTCCTCGCTGGCTTAGTCTGCTTGGATCGGCTCTTCGGTCATCACGGGGGACAATTCGCAGAGGGCACGTGGAATCGGATATCCAGTCCGGGGTGCAGACAGGGCGCTGAAGTCGCAGGAAACGCCGGGGACCAGACCGATCACCCCCGATGGGCCGCTGACGCACCTGGACTAGGCCGATCTTGACCACGTTCTAGGCATGTTCGCATAGTGGGGCTCGGGAGTCAAGCTCGGCGACCGGGCCGACAACTCGAAGGCTGAAGTAGAATAGTAGGTACTACGTGGGGGGTGACAACCGCTGTTGCCGTACCCCTCAACTCGGGGTGTCTAGGTTGTTGCTTCCCTTTCGGTTTGCACGTTGCGCTGCCTCCCGTAGCGCACGCAGCGGCACGAAGACCTCCCCCTTTAATCTGGGCCCCACGATAGGGGACTTCCCACCCAGGGTGAGGGGGCCGGTCGCCCGGCTCTTTGGAGGTCTTCGTCGCTTCGCCGTTGTTGCCCGAAGGCGCAAATTAGCAACTCATAAGCAAGGGCTGATCGGTTGCCCGAGTATACTGTACTGAATTATTAAAAACATTAACAGCATCATAACTCATTCTTCAGTGACTCCTGTTGTATAGTGTTTTGCAACTTGATTCAATTCTCCGAACTGGATTACATATACCAAAGGGTGAGCTCCAGAGCGTGCTCCCCTATCTTATTATACTAGTACTCTACAGTCTCTTCCTCGTCGTCTTGTGACAACTAATTTGCTGCTGCTACTGCTAACGAAATTTGAATCAATGGCTGTTTATTTCTTTAACGAAATTTGAATCAATGGCTGTTTATTTCTTTAACGAAATTTGAATCAATGGCTGTTTATTTCTTTGTCGTCGTCACAACTGTCCTTGCGCCTTCGTTTTTCCCTATTCGTTTAAAGAGTTTAAATATGATGGTACTCTTGATACTCTAACTCTAGTCCGCTTAAGACATTCGAAGCTATATGAGGCCGTCTTGCCCTTTTTTAGAAAGTTTTATTTGCTATTAAAATGCAGAATTATGGCCGAGAAATTCTTTCTTTAGAGAAATTGATAATAATATGCTATTTCTTAACGTTGGTCGCTTCTTTTCCACTTACTCGCATGTCATGTCGCCGCCATCAAAATCGTGATGTAATCGCCGTGGTTTAGCACATGACCATTGTAAGAGTCGCTAGGCCACCGTGTGATGCCATATGGTCGTGGAATCAGTTAAGCTTGTGAGGGTGATGAAGACAAACGGGCATTTCACACAATTATTTTGGATTTACCCAACTCATTGCACGCACAAGTGTTTTACGTAACGAAAAGAAGAAGGTAGGTTTAACGAAGAAGGGAGTGAATCTAGCAAATCATCTTAAAATATAGCAGTTAACCGAGAAAAAATAGTTAGGCAAGGATAAATGCAAATTAGCGCATAAAGAACCGAAGCTCGTGTGTACAAGTACAAATAATCGAATCGATTGGATTGGATAATTTAATCCAATGGAGTGTGTAGTTACGGTACACCTTTCGCTATTTCGCGACGTGCAATAACAGCTGATTTGACAAAAAGTACCGTGTAGTTAATTTGCGAACGCAAGCGCACGTTTACTGACCCCCATCCAGACTTTCACACGGGTACAGCCCGAGACGAATGGTTCTGAAAAAAAACTGACGTCTGAGAAAGATTGGCTCTCCGGGTGCTTCAGGTACTAGAAGGCCAATTCGACCACGTTTAATTAGCCGATAGACGACTTATGGTACAGGATATTTTCGCATCACGTGAAAAGCTCAAGCTGTTCGTCTTTCTAGCATCTACTCGGTCTGCCGAGGTGTTGTGTCGTTTCTTCAGTCTTTTCAATTTCCGTGCTGATGAAGTGTGCGGTCCATAGAGATTGCACGTTTAGCTTCTTCTCCTATCTCCAGCTGTCCGTTGGAACTCGCAAGGCTTGGTAGCCCAATAAACAAGCAAGCATCTTTCTTCGCGAGGCTGTTGTCCAGGTGCGCAAGACCTGGTTGACACTGCCGCTGAACCTTCTCATTGGCATGCTACTTTGGCTAGTTGCATTGCCAAGTCGAGATCCGGAGTTTCTGTATACTTTTGCCTTCTTCTTGCTGGGCCCCGCGTGTTTTCTATTAAGTCGCTTTTGACTACCAACACCAACTATTCTGTCTTTATCGGAACTTCTTTTTGCAATAAATTGACCTGTTGATGCTTGACGGATTACTCGTTAGCCGTACGATCCGCGCGTCTGTATGGCGTAAGCAAACGAATATTTTTTGCCTTTCGTTTTATGTTTTCTCGGTACAATTGTCTGAGCTGTCTGTGGTCATCGCAATACCTTCTGCGGCCATCGCTAAAATGTCGATGAGCCCCATCGAACGCACTATTACTCGCCCCTTAGTGCTGGATACGCGAGTAGCACCGTATATGATGTTGTCTTGCTTTTCGATACGTCGATAGGGCATACATGTAGCTTACCCTTCTTTGAGAGAATGCCGACGCTAATATCATTCGCTGGAATAGTGGCTACACCAAACAAAGCAGGAGACCCCTATTTCTGTCCCACGATACGCATTGATGCAAGTGCAACACACACGATGACTAGACTCGGCCGATTCCTCGACATAAAGAGAGCAGGACAAATGCGGCAGTGAACTATTCTTTCACTTTAAGATCATCCACATGTGCTCGTAGTATAACACTGTCGTGGCTCCTTCCTGGCTCCTGCATCAACTTGACAACACACAGCGACACACTGACAACCTTAATACTGGACACAGATGCTTTCAGGACTAAAACACGACCATGGCTTTACTTTGAGGCGCTAACGAACTCAAGTCTTGTGAGCAATTCTCTGTCCGCTAGAGCACATCCTTTCTGTCACCACGAGACCTCAGATTCAACCAAGCGCCCATAATATCACCTCTGTCTTCGAATAGGTACATGAGGAAGTTGACACCCTTCCACCACCAGCCAGCACGGCATTTATACAGCTACTAGCCAACCAAAGAGGATTCACGTGACCACCAACACCTACAGAGCACCGCGAGATGACATGCCAGTACAGCACCACTTAGTACTGGTGGCCAGCCGATTTCTTCTTCTCTCCAAGCTCAAAGTGCTTGGTGCGCTTCATGGGCAGCTGCTTCTTGGTCTTGCACTCCTTGCACTCCATACGCAGCGTGATCTTCTTTGTGGTCTTGGCCTTCTTGTGGAACACAGGCTTGGTCTGACCACCGAACCCCTTCTGCTTGGCATTGTAACGACGGGCGCCCTGAGCGTACTTCGATGCCTTACCAGCCTTGTATTGCGTAATCTTGTGCACCGTGTGCTTCTGGCACTTCCTGTCCTTGCAGAAGGTGCGGCGTTCCTTTGGCACGTTAACCATGGTTGCTGAGGTCTACACAGTTCACAATGCCGCTCGTTAGATCAAACGAATTCGCTTAAGGCTCAACATATACACAAAGATTAAACACGCGCGCACCTGTTGTCTAGTCCGATTTCAGAAATTACGAGTCCAGTGAATAGCCGCAGCGTCCACCAACCAGTGGTTGTTGGGCTCGAAGACTAGAAGAGGGTAAGAAAGTAGCGACTTTTTACAGCGTAATTACGTCCACACCGCCTCGGATTTTCGCATTTAACTGGAGTACATCGAGCTGTTAACACGAGCAAAAAAGAGGTGCGGTATGTCAACATGCGACCCGACGTGTGACCCGAAATTAAGGTTTGTCAACCCAGAATAAACGCGTGCTCTGAGTTGCTATTTGTTTGAAGTAACGCTACCGCTGTTAAGTCAATATGGTGATCAGCACTCTGGCCTTCATGACATCATGTCGGACAGTATGACGTGATTCAATGAAGCAAAGCGGCTCTTTTTTAGCCGCAGCGACTTGCAAACGTACAGACAAGCATCCGATATGGTCGTAACACGTTCATCTATCGACAAAGTGCGTGTAAAAAGCATCAGTTAATGCTGATAAGAACAACATGCATCGACCATTGGCGCGACTTGTAATCTTATTCAAGTTGCAAGCGGAAGCAAATGTGTAGAGAGAGAGAGAGCGAGAGTAGGCAATAACGACCCAGTTTTCGCGCAGGTCATCCGAGGTCAAGTCAGTGCAGTGTGGCGTCGAGACATCTCGTCCGCTCATCTGATTCGCTAAAAGCAATCCCACACAACTGTAAAATCAAGCTTTCCAGAATAAACCCGACCCCTCGACGAGACCCAGCAGCAACAGCAGGCGGTGGGTGAAAGAGAAGTAACACACCGTCCGGCTCCCGCGTTTCTGTTCACTTCAGCCGCCCCAACAGCAGCTTTTCGGGTCTCTACAACGTCGACTTTTATAACTTTGCCAAGTCGCAGTTCGCTATTCAATACTTCCTCCTTCCAACCTCAATTTCTCCTCCTATTTCTCGATTTATTGCACCGACTTTGCCAAAGCGACAGTGGGCGTCCATCATCCTCATCTTTCTCTTACAATGGGAAACTCCGAGTCTCGAGGGGCGACGACACCCTCGACTTCGACCAAGTTGCGGACCAAAAGACGTGCCCTCACGCCTCAATCCAGTAAAGCTCCGCACGACGACAGCGACGAGCCGAAAGAAGGTCAAGCGGCAACCACAACAAGACGGCGGTCTCGTCTGTCAAGCAGTTCGAGCTGCAGTAGTGACGACTCAATGGGTCGGGAGAGAGGGGGGCTCGAACGAGGTCAAGAGGTGCTAGAGGAGACGTCGGCGCAGCTCAGCTATTGGTACTTGCTCAAACATGGGTACACGGAGCTCGTGCACTTGATCATTCGACCACCAAGAACCACTTACGATCCCGTGGATTTGGGACCCCGTCAGTTTTTATTTACGGGACGGACGTTTGTCCGGGAGGATTTCGTGGTCGTGAATGACCGGAGCCAGAAGCTCGTGTGTTCGCACTGGCGACCTGCTGTGCCTTTGGCTCAAGTGGGAATAGAAGGGGAGTTGCTCGTGCCGTGCGTGGTCTATTTACATGGCAATTCGTCCTGTCGGTTGGAAGCTTTGGGCATTTTACGCACCTGCTTGGCTGCTGGATTGACAGTTGCTGCTTTTGATACAGCTGGGTGTGGTCACTCGGAAGGGGAGTATATTTCGTTGGGGTATTACGAACGGGATGATTTACGAGATGTGGTGACTCATCTTCGGACGAAGATGAACATTGGACCCGTGGCATTATGGGGAAGGAGTATGGGAGCTGCAACAGCACTATTGCATGCGGATAGGGACCCGTCGATTGCAGGGATAGTCGTGGATAGTGCTTTTGCGAGTCTCGAACAGCTCGTGGAGGAAGTGGTAGACCGTGGACGCCAGGAAGGATTGACGCTGCCGGGCTTTCTTGTGAAAATCGTGCTCAAGTTTATTCGATTGTCGGTGAAAAAGCGTGCACATTTTGATTTACAGCAACTTGCGCCGATTGACCACGCGCCTGTTTCGTTCGTGCCAGCATTGTTTGTGGCTGCAGAGCACGATTCGTTTATCACGCCGCACCACAGCGATCAGATCTTTGCGGTGTATGGCGGAGATAAGAACCTGGTTAAGGTGGACGGAGACCACAACAGTTCGCGGCCGCAGTTTTTACTTGACTCCGCAGCAATTTTTTTGCAGACAGCATTGCAAGTAGAAGCAGCAGCAATTTTGCCTACAAGTGTATTCGCGAACGGGACAATTGGAGGTGGGGCCCGCGTACCGTGGGAAGACGCTACGGGTCGGACATCGTCATTCTCAATGTGTTCAACGCCTTCTTCGCGTTGCCACATGACCACGGATTTCGACGCGCGACATTTCGGCACGAACTTGATGTTATTACCAACAGAGCCGTGGTCGTGTCCGTCGTGTAGTTTTGTTAACCGCCCGCCATCAATGCAGGTGAGTTGATCGATGTCTTGTGGCTGCTTGAAGTACGGTATTGACAGGCTGTTGTGATTGCTTTTGTAGTGCAAAATGTGCCGGGACATCCATCTCCCCGACGATGATACCAACCGAGACGTGAGGGACGAGGAAGATGAGACCACGTTTGGTGAAGCCACACGAATACGTGCGACAACTACTGCAGCAGGGCGACCTCCATTCGTTTCGACGCAGTCGCCAGCAGCGCCTCGAAGACGAACATTGGAAACCGCACCATCGTTCAGTCCATCTGCTTTGTCATTACGCTCAGGGCAACAGTTTGCCGGATTAGAGCGATCAATGGGCGTGGTGACAATCACGACCAAAGCGACTCTGGTTTCTACGCGAACGACGTCACCACCTTCGGTCATAGAAGAAGGTCAAAAGTCATAGCTGTGTTCGCGTTACGATTCTACTCGATCGAAGACAGATGAGCACGCGAAGGAGCGTATTTACCGTTTAATTAAGTTGACATGAACGTACTGCTGCGAGTATCACGAATATACGCAGGGTACAAGCAAATTAACATCAGCAGTTACTTGTTCGCTGAACTAGTTCACACGATGGACGAGAAAGCTTCAGCTGAAACACTGTTCCTGATATCATTTTCTTCGCATGAGGAAGTAGTAGCTGCCATTAAAAAGGACCCACGCACCAACAACGTAGGCATACGTTAGTGTGAGGTCTGTAGTCGTAGTGGTAGACGACGCGTGTGGCCCAATGCCGCTGCTAGTAAAACCGGCAGAATCGTTCGAGCTCGATTCCACACCTGACATCGTATCTCCCAAGCCGTTCGAGCCATCAGAAAGTCTGAAATTGGCAGAGGTGCCAACCACATTGAAGTTATCAGCACTGCGGGAACTTGCAGAAGTGTCGTCAGTGCTATACCCATGTCCAAGACCAACAACGTTCGTAGCGTTTCCAATCGTGCCAATGCTCATCGGATGTCGCTTTACAGTGGCTCCAGGCTGCAAAACGTCGTCCGAACCCATTACATTGAGATCGTCCAGTGCTGCCATCTGTCTCGTAATCGGCAGGACCGGCGAGCTTACTTCATGCAAAGCCTCCTCCTTTGCAGTCAGCATGTTGGCAAGCACATTAAGCTTGTAGAGATCTCGAAATGAGCTCGCAGTTGGAGCCATAATAGCGACTTTGTCCATACCCGTACTTATCAGGTCTGTACGAACTCGAAGCAGCGTTTCTGCCAGCGACCGGATACTTGTCTGCGACTGGCGATAGCTGCAGTCGGGCAACCACGAGGCTTTCACTGCTAAACTCAGCCACGCAGCACAAGCTTCGGATCTGCAAAGGTCCTTCATCTGCTCCTGTGTTGGCACCATTAGCTCTTCTGAAGGCTGCAACAACTCCATCATGTCGAAACCAGCTGTCTCTCGTTTGCAAGAGTTCAGCATCTCTTCGTCCAAGACCTCAGTGTCCACATGGACATTCAGAGCTTCTGAACACATTTGAACACCTCCAAGTTGCAACAAAGTTTGCGTGACGTCGCCTCGGTCACCCCACCAGGTTAGCAGCTGGGAGCCGGCAACAGGCGAAGAGGTTTCCAATGGCGGTTGACTTGGAGCTATGAACGGGTCTTGAGGATCTGCACTGGTTGAAATGACAGCGAGGAACATCAGAGTCAAAAGGTAGGGAGCTTGGAAACTTATACAGTGTCTTTGTATACTGGAGATGCCAGTAGGTACCCGGAACTGAAGCCATCGCCTGATGTCTGCACGCCTACTACACGTCATTCTTGCAGTGTAGACGGTAATTGGTCGTTTGTTGTACCTCTAGTTAGTGATAGAATGCGGTTGAGAAGCACTGTAGGAATAGCAGTAGCTACAGCGTATAAATGAAGGGCGTTCTTGTTAGAAGGGATGTCAATGTCAGGGAAGGTCTCCCGTTCAGCTGGTCGTTAGGGGAAGAGTGTCGAAATGGGTTGCGATTTTAAGTTTGTCGTTGATTGAATACATTCATGCGTTTTCACAGGTGCAATTAGGGAGGGGATCGTTTTATACGAGAAGTGGTGACTTATTGGAATCACTGTTAACTTAGTAGGGCATTGCAGCGAACAAGGGACACGTACTTCGGCAAACGTGCCATATTTCGTAGTGCGATATCGAAGTTGCATGGTCACAAAGATAAATAGAGCAAACACGACACCATTTGGTTGAAGGTTACGTACGATGTCAACCTCGATATAGCTGAGCAAACGGCCGAGTGCCGCCTGCAACACGGCAAAGCACTTTTTGACTGATGGAGACCATCCTAAATCGAGCAGACGCCGCGAAAGCGGTCTTTTTCGTGCCTTACTCTTCTGCTTGTTTTGCCAGGTAACTGGGATGGTGAGGTCTACACAGACGTCGCCAATCACCTGGACCATTAGGTTAGGCACGTTGTAGCAGCCACCGAGAGGTATTACGAGTCTTCGTCCTGGTCGACCTCTTGCTCTTCGCGGAGTTCAGTAAGCAGAGGAATGAGCCTTTCAGCATTGTCTGCACGTAATAGTTGCCTAGAATCGAATCGACGCGACCCTCGAGCTCCATGTGGATCAGGTCAGCATCGCACCTTGATGACCATAACTCGATTCCACGTCCTGCTCTCTTGTCAATAGCTGCAAACTTTAGCTTGTACACTGTCTTCCTGCAATGTGCAAGAACTATGCGTTAGATTATCGCAATAGTCGGCACGATGCGATCCACGATAGCCACGACTATGCGGTTGGATCGTGCTCATCAATGAGATTGTTCACAAGATCGTCACACAGGTAATCGAGGTACTTGGGGTGTTGCGTAAGAGCAGCTTTCAGTTCATTGCTGCTGATCACGTTTTGCAGCAATTACACGAGCAGCGTCGGCTTCTGGCAGGCAGTTTGATACTGCCGATTTTAACCACCACAGCATTACGCTGACCGGCGACAAAAATTCCCCGTAAGAGATGCTTATGTAGGACTTCCAGCGAGATGGATTTATCGAACCATGTCTTCAGTAGCCGGGTCATAAGTCCAGAAACCGGAATAGTTACACGGACGACAAACTTTCCACTCCAGTGGTGAAAACGTCGTGCTGTTGTTTACCCCGTTGATTTCCCAAATTGACGTTCTGTGCGAATCAAATGGATTGGGTGCTGTCGCGAACGTATTAAAGCTAGTTACAGCTTGAAATGATAGTAATCTCGCCACGAACTACGTACCATTTTAATTGGTTTCGTTCGTTCGTTCCTGATAACAATGCGGTAGTATCACGTCAAATGCTATTGTCCAGCAATTACCTGTGAATTTGAACCATATTAGCAAAAGGCGTAACAATCACACACATCCAAGGAGATCCATCCGAACACGCACCAGATCAATGTGCTGGAGCAACTGCCTGTCCACAGCAGCAGTAGCTCCTGTCTCATCTTCGGGTATTCGGGCACCGAAGCGTCGAAAGAAACTGCTAAATTCATCGCGATCGCGCTTCACTAACTCGTACTGCTCCGCATATAAACGATAGGTCTTCAGAAACAGCAGTACGCACGCGTCGATAGCGTTCGTCGGTGCCAATCTCATTTCCGTATTTTGCAATCCCGATCGCGTATCCTCTTTTGCCAACAGCTGATCAAGAATGAAGTCCATGGCAAGACTCAAATGGCCTAAGCCCGGCCTACTGTTCATGAAACGCGCTTCGCTAGGTGGAATGAATGCAAGTAAGGGCACGAGTTGCTCTTCATCCACGTATCGTACCCCATCAACAACAACAATAGCGTCACGGTCAGTCGGCGAAGCGGTCCATTTGCTTAGCAGCAAACTTGCCAATCGCACGACCTCCACCAGCTCGGTCTCCATCTCTTGGTGAAAAGCGCTTAGCTTTCGTTTCTCAACATCCCGCACGGCATGCAAGTGATCATGCAAGAGCGTCTGACATGAATACGCGAAAGATGAAGGAGACCGTGGAGATCGCGGTGATCTGGAAACGAGGCTTCCGCCACCGCTGACAGTTCCTTTGTTCATCAATTTGCTCCGAGCATGCCGCTCCTCTTTCTCAACAGGAGACCGATTATTCTCTGTGGATAAACTGCCCAGCAGCACGCATGCACGACGAAGCAACTGTCGACTATGCTCCATGAGCACTACAGCGCTCGTCGGGAAAGCTTGGCGCCAGCGCTTCCGTGTGGACGCACTTCTGCTAAGACCATTCAATAGCCGCAGTAGTGCCTGATGTTCAGCAATAGTAGCGCACGTCAAACGCCGACAAGTGGAAGGCTCCACTACGGCTAGCAAAAGTGGTTCAGCGCACGACATGAACTCCCACGCGTCCATTTTATGAGACTCAACAACGGTGGCCTTTGCCTGCAGGCGCAGCAAGCCGCTCACAAAGTCGAGCACAAGGCACCACATTTGATGTGCGACGGAGCATTCTAAATTCCCCTCGCCTGTAGGTTCGTCACTTGCAGACAACGCATACCCACGAAACTTACTAGTGGATTCTTCGCGCTCCATTTGGCTTCGCAGTAGGGGCAGCAACTGTGTCGCAAGCATCGAAACCAAACGCCGTCGAGATGATGCATAAGCACTGCTGTTGTCCGATAGCCAGACACGCTGGCTCAGCTCGACATTGGCTGGCTTCCACATAACTGCAGCAAGGCCTCGCAGTACCCGACACGCCTCCTCTTGCGACGCGGTCACTTCCTTGCTTTGTGAAGAAGGACGAAAGCGCTGCACCAAAAGGTGAAATAAGGCCCCAATTCCTTGCTGGTCATACTCCAGCTTCCCAACAAATGGGTTATCCGGCACCATGTTTGTCAGGCGTGACCCTGAATTTCCGACCACACTAGCGTTCGTATTTCCATAGCTGTCCAAAACTTCCTGTAACAGACACCAACTCAGCTGAAAAAGAGTCTGGGAAGACTTCGTTTGAGGTTCCTGATCTTTGCACAGTGCAAATACGTTCACGCAGTGAGTTATTAACTTCACCTGCAAAACAGGCTTGGAAAGCAAAACACTTGTTGCTTCGGTCTCCTGCTTGGCAATATAACTCGGGTGGCTACCAATCTGAGCCAAGTGACGCACTAGCAGTAACGCAGCTGTAAAAAGCAGTGTAAGCAAACCGTCTGTCACAGATTTCACTCTTTCTTCGAAATCCGTCACAAGCCGCGAAATCAGTGGTACGGAAGTAGGACGTACAACATAGTCAGACATTGACTGATTATCAGCGTCATGCTTCACCAGATCCACCTCGACAGCAATTCGCTTGATCGAGTCGTGCACTGCACTTGCAGCTTTGTGAACGATAGTTAATAATTGAGAGGTTGCCCTTGCATCAAGCTTAAGATTGAAGTCTGCGTCAGACCCTTCAAGACGTTGCCGAGTCTGAGAGAACTTGGGATCATGAGTCTTGTGTACAACTAGACACAACTGATGATGTAACATCGATACCAAAAGCTGCGCTAGATCGTGTAGATGTAAAAGCACAAAGAGGTCCAGCACCTCGTTCTGATTTTCGTGCTGGTCCACTTTAGCCTCAATAATGTCCGCTAGAACACGAATCATTTCGAAGGACGTTCGATCCCCAGAAAAGCGTGACGACGACGTCGCATTATCTGAGCTGGATGTACTTAAAAACACCATCGACGTGGCGCTCTTTTGTCGCATGCTCCTCGTACCGATGTCCCGCGGAAGCGACGAAATCATTGATTCTTTCCGTTTCAGGCGCCTTGGCCCCGTCGTGCGCAGCATTTCTACACCAGACGTACCATGTCCATCATTATCTACCTGAAAGCAGCAGAGCTCCATGAACACTTTCCACTTCGACAAGGAAAAGAGTTGAGCATGGAGATAGGCAGCTTGCAAATTGCTCCACTGAACTAGCTTCAGCATGCAAATATCCGCTGAAGAGGCTTTCCTCTTGACATAATCACCTGCGCTAATTTGCCATTCAAGTTGCCTAGCATTGCAAATAAGGCCTTCCAGATACATTGACACGCCACCAACGGGAGTCTTACCAAGCATGCTCGTGATCGGTGTGCGTAAATTGCAAGCATGCTGGATAGACGATGCATACAATCTTAGTTGTACTGGCGAATAATCAAGACGAGTGAAGGTGCGTAACCAATGTGAATACAGCCCCTCCTTTCGAAACGATTCCAGCACATTTACTAGCGGGTGATCCTTTTGCTTAGAAGCTTGATTGTGCCATTCGTACGACACCAACTGGAGGATGAGGCCGCGCGCCATATACCCGTACGCACTGGACCGCCCAAAATACACTTCTGACGAGGACGACAAACTCTGCGTGTCCCCTCTACCTAGAGAGGTTACAGCGGCTAGCTCCATATCCAAAACTCCACGCTCTTCTGCCGAGTCTAATGGCATATGGATCTTAATCGCGTGTGTAACATTCGACCAAAATGAGGGGCATACACGTAGAGTTGCCATAATCTTCAGATGAATACTATGGCAATCATGAATGGCGCCGTTCCATACCTGCACAACGAACGCAAGTAGTTCACAGAAAAAATCTGACGCTTGTTCCAAAAGCCTTTCTGTGACTTCGAAAAAGCGCATGAGCGATGCCACACAACAAACATCATCTACCCCAGCCTTTTCATTCGCCACTGCGTCTGACTTTGAATCGCTCGTGCTACTATCACCGAAGAATAGCAGAGCCAAGAAGCCTGGTTGGTGCTTCAAGCACAATGCCAGCATTTGAATAACTTCTCTATGCATTTCCAATCGTTGCGTCGACGACATTTGCAGCAGCTGCGCAAAGACTCTACGAACATTACCAAGGCTTTGATATCCATGGAAAAGTGCAACCAGCGATCGCATTGAAGACGGGGCGCGGCTTTCTCGCTCCTGACGGTAGTCAACGGCAACAGCGGCATGCTGTAGAATCCGTAAGGACCAGAATGCGATTCCAGGGGCCTTTGCAAGTGAATACCCGAGATATTCTCCGCAAAGCGTGATAGTTGTCAGCTCCATGCGTTCCTTAATGCCTTCACCACCAATAGGCATCAGCAAGATCGTTCGCGCAGCTTTCGTATCTACCACATTACTTGGATATGTGATCAGCAGTGTCACGAACCGTAAACATGTCGTTACCAGCGACTCTAGCTGCACTGTATTGACCTCATCACTGCCAAATTCGCTCTTGTATCGTAAAGGAATGTGGCCATCGCTTCGTTTAATGTCAGAGCTTAGTATGCTACAATGCTCGTCATTACCAGTAACATCCACAGCAATCCAGTGTCCAGTTTGACCTTCTGTAGTTGACAAGACGGCACATGATGACCGTAAGAGCTTCATGAGAAACGACGTGTCTGCAGACAGCGTTTCACGCAGCGCAGTCTCGAAAGCTGGTAACATGTCATTGCGCTCATTGATATATTTTCGGGGCAGCGTAAGCACGTAGAGCAAACGGAAGCAGCGTTCCGTGATCTCGCACCGGTCACTCGTTGCCGCGAACTTCCAGCTTTCGTAGGTGGACAATATTTCATTCGCACACGCCGCTGCACTGACGAACCAGAGTCTCTCACTGGCAATAAGTGTACGAAGTCTCACTGAGGAAATCGTTGCATTTGTGGCAACGTTCGCGAGCGACAGTGCCTCTTTCAAAAGAAACCACCGAACCACGCTCATAAATATATCTTGTGTTGCCAATACGACTGGATATTCCCCTGCTAACCGCTCCTGCATTTCAAAGAATTTCTTAGCACTTTTGACGATTAAACTAAGACATTCATCGGGTCCACCACCAAGGGAGGAGCTCATAAATAATTCCACACCAGACGTGGTCACTAAAACCGTTCGGAGCGCAATAAAGGACGCCGCAACTAGGTGCAGATGTGCCAACAAACAAGCTTTATCGTCTTCCGTACCATCGTCCCCCCAAGTCGTATGTAGAAATTCGTCTAGCAGTCCCAGTAAATGGCGCAACAAGTGGATACCACCATCCGTACTAAATGAAGCCATTGAATGCGTGGTACTCTCGTCACTTAGTCCCATTGTCGCGTTCGCAATACCGGAGCCCCCTACATTGCCAAGCTTTACCAGTATTTGCTCCCGTATGTAGCGATTTCTGATACCCCACGATACCAGATTTTCGCTCGATGCCGAGAGCAAAGTAGAAAGAGAAATCTGTTGCGCCACGAGTTGGGATACGTAAACTTGTGGTGATGGAAGCTGATGACCAATCCACCAATGACGCAATATCGCCTCACCCCAACACCGTGTCATCTCTTCCACCGCATCGTCACTACCGTCCTCTTGCTTACCAAGCTGTACGATAAATTCGAAAAACGATGTAAGAACATGTACGTCCTCTGCGTTCGCATGATATCGATCCGAAAATGACCTAGACTTTTGACCGGCCACAAGTCTGTCTGCGCTCAGGAAAAGCACATCCCACATGGTTGGCACATACGTGTCTTCACCGTTGTCTGTAAGTAGCCAAGTGACCTTCACGTTGTCGCCTGAGCGCACGATCATACCAACTGTATTTATAGGTACCACCAATCGTTCATCTGCACTGTCATACGCAAATGAACGTGTGCACAGCAACTTGTTGTGCTCGTCTTTAATCTCAGTATAATATTCTATCGGTGGTAGTGGACGACAAACGTCACGTGGCACCATTCTGTCATCTCTCCTTGCGTGTGGCGTGCTGAAATACCTCAGCACGTGCCGAAGCACGGTTGATGACGAAGCTCCTTGATAATCGCAGCAGAGCGCCGTAAACATTTGCATGCATGAGACTAGGCTTCCCGGTAAACATGCTTGGGTTTTCATCAGTAGCTCACGAAGCGAAGCTACATTGTCTACCACACAATTGTCTTTCATTTCGATCTCAAAAATCTGCTGCGACACACGAGCATTCGAAAGCGTAGGTAGCACAAACTTCACCATTGCATGTAGCTGCTGAGTATTCTCAAGGTTTTCCATGTAACCTAGCGATGCCAGCATGTCATTCAAAAATACTGCCACCATGTATTGATAAACGGGAGCACTGTCACAACAGACGAACTGATCTAGATGAGTCGCATTTACGCCATTTAGCCCCGCGGAAACAGCCACAGTAGGTAAGATCCATAGTGTCTTGGTGTTGAGGCTCAACGGCTGCAAGAATGGTTTCCATCTAGCGTGATCAGCATTTGCAGAGTCAGCACCAAAAATCAACGAGCGCAGTAGCGAGTTTAAGTAGTGAAAGCTATGCAAGCGCTCTGCCGCCGCTAGCGACTGCCGCAACGCATCCTTTAGCTCTTTTACTTCCACACTTTCTCGATTCAATTCTGCTTGCTCATGATACTGTCGACCCAATAGAGTCGCCCAAGCCAGCAGCAGCACCCCGGGCACAGGCGACGCTTGCCGCTCCACGCCCGAAAGTTCGCACACTTTTGTCAAAAAGAACGTCTCCGACGCGTGGAGCAAAGCCTTGTGGTCTAGCGCATCTACCGCTGTATGCAGCATCCTCAATGCCACCAAAACTCCCACATGCGTCAATTTTCTTGCCGCCCGCTGCGCCCTCGGCAGCGCCAGCGTACTGTCCATAATGAGCTCATTTAACACCTGAACGTCCCAATTATACACAGCCTTAGCAATGGTTACAGCCCGTTCCAACGTCGCGTTTTCACCAGAATACTCCAGCGTTAGCAGCAACAACTCCCTCAACAGCGCTTCTTCTTCCAGAAATTGCACCTCCCACGCCACAAGTGCCTTGCGCTCTTCCTTGCCAACACTTCGGAAACTTGGCGCCTGACAGAACTGGCGGCTGTGCACCTCATCCAGCAACACGTCGCCCAGCCCGTCCTTCAATAGCTCGTTTACAACCTCTCCAGCTGCTTGGGCGTTCGGGTGCTGCACGTTCCTTGCAGCCCGCAGTAGCTCAATCCGGACCGCGAAAAAGTCGCGTCTTGCTTCAAAGTACTTTTGCCTCAAACGGTCGGTACCTAGCGTGCCGTCGTGTGATTGGTCCTCCTGTTCGTCCAGCTTCTGGAGCATCTCGAGCGCTCGCCGAAGTTCGTGTGGACCACCTGAAGATGGAAGTTGCGCACTCGTAAGCAAAAAATGCCATTTCGTAGCCTCTCCTGACTCTAAATCACTCGAAACAGCCTCGACTTTGCCGTCTTTTAACGCCGAAAACAACGGGAACGAAGCCGGTTGAGGGGTTAGAGGCGGCGTCACGCCGTCCACACCGCCCACACGCCCGCCCAGCGGCACCACTCCATCCACAGACCGTATCGTGTCCAGCACACGCTCCACCGGCAACTCGTCGCGTCGACAGCGTCGTAGCCACGACAAAATCCAACGCGGCGACGTACCCATCGTGCGCACTTGTCCTTCCTGCCAGTGAAAAATGATTTGTGGCATTTTGTGTCTGCCACACTATTGTCGCAAATTTACGTATTGTACATCAACTCAGGCTCTTCTTTCCCTGTCGAACTCGATCCATCTCGTCGACGCGTCGGTTCATCTTGTCACGCGCTGATTCGTCGAAAATACATCGAATTACAAAAACGCACAAGACGTCAAGCCAAGCTGCTTGCGTCGCCTCCTTCCTCGCTTCTTCCGCCCTATACGCGCCGCTAGCGTCCACCGTCTCGCTCCCGTTGCATCATCTTCACGCTGGAGACCACGCTCGACGCTAGCGCTGTCTGGAGTGTGCTTGGATCTTCTGCCTGGGGACTCGGGGGCCGTTTAATTGGCCGCATGGCTCAGTTCACACATGGCATTTCAGCGCTGGACGTGACGCCGGCGTCGGCACTCTCTGCGCCTGTGTGGCTGTTGGGTCGTCGCTTTGAGGACGTGGCAGCGACGGACTTTGAGGCGTACAAGCGCGCGTTTGAATCCATCTTGTGGTTCACCTACCGTCGGGATTTTGTACCCATGACGCCGTACGAGTTTTCAAGCGATGCAGGGTGGGGGTGTATGCTGCGCTCGGCACAGATGTTGCTGGGTCAGGCGCTCCAGCGTCAGCTGAATGGACGACTGTCGCTTCGGATGGCAGTTGAGTTGGAGAGTGGTGGGAACTTGTCGGAGACGGATGTGAAGCTGTTGACGTGGTTTGCCGATGCTCCGGATAGTGCGTGTCGGTACTCGATCCATCACATGGTGCAGATGGGGATGCGCTATGACAAGCTCCCGGGGGAGTGGTATGGACCGACTACTGCTGCTCAAGTGCTGCGGGATTTGGTGAATCAGTATCGACGGGATTGTGGCGAGACACTCGCCATGTACGTGCCGCAAGAAGGTGTCGTGTACAGGGATGATGTGACGCGACTGTGTGTGTCGCATTTGGAAGAGGAAGCGGTGGAGACGAAGGAGATGGAAACGCAGGACGGGCCGGCGTTTTTTGACCCGTTGCTGCATCCACCGGCGGTGGATGAGTGTCGAGAGTGGAGCACGGCGCTGCTGATTTTGATACCACTGCGATTGGGGTTAGACCAATTGAACGAACGTTATGTGCCGGCGTTGGAGAAAACATTTACGTTCCCGCAGAGCGTGGGGATTATTGGCGGCAAGAGGGGACACTCGGTGTACTTTGTGGGCACGCAGCAAAACCAATTACATTTGTTGGACCCTCATGACGTGCATCCGGCGCCGGAGCTTAATGCTGCATTCCCTACTGCGGTACGATTGTTTTTTGCTAGCAGGAAGATGTATTTGCGTGGTAGAAGCCGAGCTGACTTGTTTCTCTTTTGTGGATATTCTACTATTGTTCTAATTGTACACAGACTCATTTGCGCACGGTCCACTCCTCACGCCCGCTGGTGATGGATGTAAATTCGATCGATCCGTCGTTGGCACTTGGGTTCTTATGCGAGAACCGCGCTGATTACATAGACTTTGAGCGTCGTGTTCGCATTCTTCATGACGAAGTAAAGGCCAGTGGTGACATGTGCCCGTTTTCAGTTGCCAATTGTAGACCTGATTACACAGGAAGTGGGGGTGATCTCTTGATATCGGATTGTCTCTCTGGTGACGACATGAATGAAGACGAGCTCGCAAGTGCCAATGGCGTCGTCTCAGGAGAAGACGATGATGATGAATACGTGCTTTTATAAGGTAGTAGGAATTAACTACGTTCACGGTGCGAGCTGTCCTCTTGCGCTCGGTTATAAACTCACTTTTGTATCATAGGCGGCTTGTTTCTCATTCGTTGACCAGTTTCGAAACAATGTACTGTAGTCAAATGGTCGGATATGTTGGCATCGGATATTGTAACATCTGCTGGTCACATTGCATCTGTCTTCAATGGTAGATATGTAGGTAGCATATATAAGCGGCATATGCACCTATCATACGCTTTGTAGTCTAAGGTGGTAGTTTTCTGTCGGCCAAATGCTATACATACACGGAACGATTTGCAACAAGAACGCAACCCTAATGATCATTACGTTATGCTGCGGTCACGATAAGTACTTTTAAGTGGAATACCTACCTATATCTTAAATTATGTCACTATGGCGTAAAACTAATAAAAATTGACAAGCGAAGAGCTAAAGTCATCTATCACTTGACAGTTTCGCCATTAAACTCAACGAAGTTGCGCTTGGCGGGATCCTTGTCTTACCTTGCAGTTTTGATATGGCTGGTGTAAGCTGCCAACTACAAATTCCGCTGTGGCCAAGGCCACCTTTGTCGAAACTTATGACGACTTGCATTGGACTCAGAGCGTATTCACTTGATGCAAGATACCCTAATGCATGGCATGAAAATAGAAATGAAAGCATGATCGGCTACTAAAAGAAGACTGGGCGGGCGCATTAATCTCTTCTCAACTAAGCTATTTTTGTCTTGATCAACGTTTTCTCGCATCTGTGCTTGCGCGAGCTCAACTTTGAGTAGTGCACTTCTTGGTCAAGTCAGACGTATCAGTTGCAAATCTGTGGACGTTACACGAACGCGTTCTACCTTCTTCCCTATCTAGCCGATTGATGTGCGCCATACGTATCTGCTTTATTCAATCGGTAAGTCATTTGAGCTACATGCATACGTTGTTGTCCTGGGATCTACACTTACCCTACGTAGAATGATTCCTGTATAGATATCTTGTAAAGATCGATGCCTTTTCACGTTAAGAGGTTGTTTTAATTTTGTGCCGAAGGGATGTAGTTTTTGACCCAATTTTTATTCGTACAGTAAATTTATTCGTATCGTGACATCGTGCGACGTCTTATGTCTCCTAAATTCTATCACTTGCAGGAACAGACATATCGTCTTATATGCGCAGTCTACTTTCAAAAAATACAAGAAATATCTAACAGAAGCTGTTAAGACCCCAGGATTAGTACGCCTTGTCTACCATCAAGATGGACCTGCCATTAAGAACCCCGTCGCATCATAAACTATCTCCATGTCCCTTTCACTCTTGCTCTCTCACAAGACCGTATGGATTCTCTGACATGTCAAGTAGTCTCATCCACCTTTGCTGAATGAACACTAGTCTATTCGTAAGCAGGGGCGCACCCTTACGACATCGGTCGCTCGCGTGAAGCTGGGGCCATCACCATCTCAATGGTTGCTTCGTGGTCTTAAGGCACGCATTTGTGCTCATCGACTGGTGCACACTCTCGTTTCAGCTGACTTATGTCATCGTTTCGTAAGTTGAAAGTTTCGTGTATTTCCCTCTGACGTTGCTCCATTGGCTTGTTGTTTCATCGAGGACGATCGTAGGTAGCTCATTTGAATCCTGCTTACCCTTGAGCGTAGATATCGTGCAGTCGACGATCGATCGAGTTCTTTTTCCGATAAAAAAAATGCAGCACACGTGTGTAGGAATCGTAAGGTACCCTTCCATTTCTCCCTGCGTGTTAAATTGAGAGGATGTGGTGAAAAAAGACCGGGTGATTGCTTCGCACGTCCTTCACTTGGCGTCAAATTACCTGCAACCGAAACATTATTACAATCGAAGATTATTGCAGGAATGAAGTCGCAATTACACTAAGTCTATTCTCACAGGCGTAAAAATAGAGCGTGGTTCGTACAGACAGTCGAGTTGGCTCAGGCTAGTAGCGGCAACCAGCATGGGAGACGTCATACAGCCTTTTGTCCAGCCTGCTGTCCCTACTTTGTTTAGGAGTATATACTCTTTCAGAAAGGTTGTGCCTTTCCACTCCACGGCTACATGTACGAGTAGGACCCGGGTTATAAGATAGGGGAGCAAGCTCTGGAGATCGCCTTTGATAAAAGTAATACAGCCCATAAAAAAGAACCAAGTTCTGTATATCACGTAACATTTGGGGGGGATGGCGAGGAAATGGATGGTGGAGCGTGTGTTTTATCAATAATAGTGCTAATGCATGTTGTGTATTAAAGATGCTCGGTGATGATATTGAAGTTCTAATACAGACGAATTTTAAATCCTGCTGGTAACGCCGTAAACAACAAAGTGCGGCCTACGACACATAATAAACGAATGAATAAGATAAATTAGATTGAGAGAGCTTGACCTGCTACCGAGAGAAAACTGTGACCATAAACTCTTACCGTTTGATTATATCGAGTAATTCAGATCAAAATCACTTCACACTTACTATTTGAGAAAGTACAAGACTGTAATAGCGATTGCCGGCACGCGATGAGCTACGAAGGCAATGGATAGGACGCAGAGAGTAGCCAGTAATAACACTTATTAGTAAAGTACATATTTTGGCTCTGTTGATGGGAAACTGTACGTGCGGGCTACACTGCATTTGTTTGAGACGTCCATATGCATGTCACATAATACTGAAGTGTGTCTGTTTGTTGCTTTCTACTTAGGAGGACGCCTGTGAAAGTCCACTGCCATTGAATGCTCGTCCAGTAATATCTTTTGTTCGTCATTCCTTGACGCTGGTTGCCTTGAAGCTGGCTGCATGGATGGTATTGGCGTCGTTGTTGTTGTCGTCATCATCATGTAAGTGCTGTTTTATGCTTGCTGTTAGCCGCATCGTTGGGAAACCGTGATTTACTGAAATGTGTTGCACGCATTTCATGAAAGGTCTCTAAACGTTGCCACCGATATCGCATTCACCATGATGCCAATGTAGTCATTTCGGCAACATATTGACATGATTGTTATATGGCATGAATATGTATAACGCATGACACAATTGCAGTGTGCCTTTATAGAATATTACTGCGTCAAATATCCACTGTATATAGACTTCATCGACGGATGCTTTTCTCTCACCTTTCGCTTTGTAGCTCATTGCCTGCCGGCAAGCGCCATTACAGCAAATGCGATCCAAATAGGTGGATTAAGGGTAGGTATACCAGATTTATGATGGTATCATCAGAACTAGATTGGGTATAACAAATTAGAATTAAGAAGTTTGATTTTGACTGGCCACAACAAATCGCCGGTACAATGACCTACTCGCGACCGGCACATTGACCTTTTCCCAAAAATAATGCGTTAATATGGTGCATGTACCCTGTCTATTGTTGACTACCACATAAAATTCATAGTTGCACTTGTTAGCGGTTCAAATCCGTTATTATTCAATTTAAATGTCTATAGTTAGGGACATTGTTCATTTAGGACAAATAAGGTGTCAAAACAAACACTTTACCAAAAACGGAGTATCCGCCGATCATCTGCTTGACTTTTGCTTCCTAATCCAAAATCGTGAGCACTCATTAATATAAAAAGGAGAAATATAAAGCTCAATGCTCCGCCCATAGAATGAATCTCTGCGCACCAAGTACGTCAGCTGCAAATCACTACTTGTCGGGAGCCCAAAGAGTGAAGCTATAAGTGAGTGTGCTTAAGGTGAATGCCGAACTTTCCAAAATTACATCGTGTCTGTCTGTGTGTAAATGACGCTAGTTGTACCTTACACGTCATACCAAGTGCGATGTATCCTGCCCCCTCCTCATTGGCACTGTAATTAGTTATCTTTTATGGGTGCCACTCTTTGAGTAGGTCACTATTTGCGACCGCGTAGAGAATGTTAGTCACACACGCACCGATGCTTACACATAATTGGCTTAAAAGTGTCCGATGGCGAACAGAGAGCTAATAATCATATGCTCGACACTTGGGGGCCGCAAAAATGTCACACGTCAGGCAAACAGTAAATGTCAAGTGTTTTATCCATCCGCCTAACTTGATAAATCGAAAAAGTAAAAATTTATGGTTACCTTCCTCTCTTGGTGTCAGAGGGAGATCCCTCAAGTTGTTTCTCTTTTTGCTAACCATCAATATGTCGTCAGCCGCACTTTGTGGTAACGGGCAGGATCATCCTCCGTCTCCCTTTTCGTATGTTCGTCTCTGTGGAACATCAATAACATCAACGAGTATCTTTATCACCCAAAGATCTGTCTGCACTCTTACTTTTTTAATACATGACACACAACCTATCTCGAGTCCCTAACTTTCCAAAATAGAACGTGACGATAAAGAACTTGATTCGGTTCTATGCACATAATTACTCATATCAAAGAGCGAGCTCCAGAGCTTACTCCCCTATCTCATCACTATTCGACAACTCCTTGCTTGTTGTAGCGAGTTTGTCAGAATACGAGATCCTAGCCACTGTTCTTTGATCAAGGTAAGTCGCTTTAGTTATGTACACAGCGACGACCCTTTACAAGCATAAAGTCTTGCTCTTTTTACTCCCGAACACACCTGTCATTCTGTGATCTTTCGCCTTGAACGATGCCAATATCCGCCCTCTTATCCCGATCAGAATTTATCGCCCTATTGCGATCTGTTGACATGGTTGCAGCTAGATTGACGCTGGGACTGAAGCGTCAGACAATCTAACAAACTCTGTAGAGCTAAGAGCAGGACGACGCGGTTCCCACGAGAAAAAAAGCTTCAGCGTCTGGGTTTTCCACTTCATAGCAACGAGATAGAGAAAAAGATGCGAGCGACCGACTCGAATATTTCACGAGAAGTGCCAAGTCCCTGCAGGAACGACAACCGCGTCGCATTGCAAGTGCTGAGGCAATAAACACTGAACAATACGGACATTTGCGACGCGTACATTGTCGAAAGGCAGCATTAACGACGGTACAAGCGCGTAGGTAATGTGTGCGACGAAGTAAATGTCACTTAATCGCTCTGATTATCGCACTGCCGTACTCCACCGTATGCTTGACACGAACATCAGTGGATCAGACTTCGTCGAACGACTCGCAACGGAAAACAACCGACGGTAGCTGTCAAGAGCGTTTCTAGCTGACATAGTTGTGCATAGAGTAGCACCGTCCAGAAGCCGCAGCTCGTAAAGGCGCGATGTGACTTCTGATCAATTGTGATGAAAAGATGAGTCTGACTCGACACACTGCTGGCGTTAGGCACCAAAGTGGTCTCTTTCACTACCTCAATGATCTCTTCCGCATTCGAAGTGCCTCGCTTCTTCGACTGGCCTTTTTCATGTGCTCCGTCCCATCCCTCTCCATCACCGTCGCCTCGGATCTGGTGTCCTCTGTGTCCACGCTAGGACTCTGCGGATTTGGGAACGCGCTGATCTCGAGCTGATTTCGGGAAAATGTGAAGCATGCATGGGTTTCTCAATACATAGAACCGACTGCACCGAAGCGCATACTCCGCACAGAAGCGAGCGTACGCCTAATTGTGAAAGCACGCAATCGGTCCATTCTTTTGCTGGCATAGTAAAGAGCTGTCCACTGCATCCCCACGACTGTCGTCGACACTGTGCTCATTTACAGCTGACAGCTTGGTACAACAAATCCAGTGGCGGTCATCGAAACACTGTGTCGAGAGCAAGAGAGAGAGAGAGAGAGAGAGAGAGAGAGAGAGAGAGAGAGAGAGAGAGACTCCTCTACTACGCAACCATTCCCGCTCCTGTTTTCTGATTGCTGGACGCGTTCGTCCGCTGCTGCATCTTCAAGGGATCTACCAGCCCATTCCAGCACGACCCACGGCAGCATCTACGGCCAGCAATTCTCGTCCGAAGTGTGCTGTCTTGCTCTCTGTACCTTCCCCGCTGTACAGCTGAAACAAAAAGTCGACAAGCGTCGATTGATTCTAATCAACTACCAGTTTAGCAAGAAACGTGTCTAATCCACACGTTTCTTGCTAAACTGGTAGTTGGTTGTGTACATCCCCCGCCGTAGTTCTCAACGATGTTGCAGGTATAACATAATTACTTCCAATTACTCAGTCGCCGTCGTCTACTGCGAGCGCTTTTATTCTACGCACGCTACAGCACAGCCCGTCACTCGCCGTGTCTTCGCTATACTCACCAGTATCTCCCTGGATAACCTCGGTGCAACAGGAGTTACCGTCGGTCAAGTCGCCAGGAACCCCGTTCGTTATCTGGCAGGAAATAGTGCGTACCTACTGACACGCTCTCGATGTCGCGGCTGTTGTCCTCCAGTAGTTCGAATCATACAAATGATGGCACGACTTTTGATCGCCGTTTTGACTCCTCTAGATACTGAAAGACAAAACATGGCGCTTCTACCAAGATGATCACGGCAGAAAGGCTGCCGCGATTACGCGTGCGCTGTTACATGTTACTCGCGTTTTACTGTGATCCGCCCAGTTGCGTCTCGTCTCTCGACACACATGGCTTCGGCGAGAGTCTTCGTCGTTACGCCGAGAGCTGGTGGGCGGGCGGGTAAGATCGCCGCTGAAAATTTGCCGCCCACTTTCGAGACCAACCCGCAGGCAGGTAGAAATCCTGTTACATGCGCTCTGCAGCTGTGACCGATCATGGCTGTGTTGCCAGTAATCGAGCACAGCACGTTGCACTATCGGACTTTGTGTCATCAGCATCGTATCTGAGCGAGAAAACAACTAAAACTCAGTCTACGTGTGGTCTTTTTTTCTGCGACAACGGCGTCGTGACTCGGAGACCGCTTGCATGGACGCAACAGCCACTGCTGTGCAGCACAGCGGTCCATGCACCATCGGCTCAATACTTGCAGTCGAAGAAAAGGCAGACGTCAAGACTACGTTCGCGCGAGATGCAGCAGCGAAGGACGACAGCCAGAAAATAAATAAGGCGGGAGGGAGGCACGCGGATCGGGCGACGCATCGCTGTTGCTGCGGCTGCTGCAACTGCAATGGAATCGCTGTTCTGGTCGGTGCGAGCTTTCTGGATTCGCCGAAGCTTATCGCGAACCAGACCTTGTGGTGGCTAATAATCTGCAGCAGTAAGACCTCATTCTTCTGTTTTTTGGTGACATACTTGGTAGACCGTGGCACCTGTTGGGTCGGTCCGTCGCACGTCGAGTGGGGACGGCGCCATGCGAGTGCGCCCCGTCTGCCCACATGTCTTGTCTTTGATTCGGGATCGATCCACGCCGACAGACCAACAGACAGACAGACAGACAGACCGACCGACCACTCGTCAGACGGGCGAGGCACAGATGGAGGGACAAGAGCCGGGCGCCGACAATCGAATCACGACGTGGAACGGCCTACGCAATCCAGCAGCCCGTCTGTCTGAGTTGTGGAGCCTACGTCTGTATGGATGACAGAAATTAGACAGCCAGACAGATGGACAGCTAGATCGATAGACTAAGTGAATGAATGTTTGACTGGACGAATGTATGGGTGGAAGGAATGTATGTCTGCGGCTGTTCCGTTTCAGCCAGACCCCCGGCGGTGTGACAATTCCGGCCACTTCGATCGCCGCCAGCCGTTGCGTGCGGCCTGTTTGTGCCACCAGAGCCCAGAGCCAGGCCGTCGTCGCCCGCCGCGCGTGATTTGTCCAGCGTCGCTCGCTCGCTCGCGTTGCAGGCAGGCGGAGGTGGATCTGCCAGGACGCGTGCGACCAGAAGCGCCACTCGGCGACGACTCGCTCGGAGCGAACGCCTTTCTTTGTCCGAGCCAATTTCTTTCCAACGACGAGCCCACGCAGGAGCAACCACCGACGACCAGCAGACGAGGCAGACGAAGCAGTAGGAGGAGGAGTCGCCGGTTCCACTTGGTCACAATTCAATTTGCCTCCTTGCCACCAAGTGCGAGCTAAAAATAAACAACCGAAGCACCACTAATCGACTAACGCCACACACCCAGTCACTCAGTCACTCACTCAGTCACTTCACTTCAGTTCAACCAGCCAACCAACCCACTCACTAACCAATTGACTACCCAATAAACCCATTGGCCGACCAATTGACATGTCCACCACGTCTTCGCCCGTAGCCGCTCCTCCGTGCCTCAAGACGCCACGATCGGTGCAGCGCCTGGCCATGTCCCCTCGCAAGCGCAAGCTCAGCGCCATTGAGGCGGCCTCCCCCACGTCTCTGGACGAGGTGGCCACCAATAGCAATAGCAAGTGCAATAGCAAGACGCTCGAGGAGCACGGGATCTCGCCCAAGAAAAAGACCAAGGCCAAAGACCGAGGCAGCAACAGCAGCAGCTGTGACGTGATCAAGTGGGAGAGCCACGTCGTGCCTGGCACTGTCGCTAGTGCTTTGGATTTGGACGCCATGGAGACGGCTGAACCCATTTCGCTCTTGGCGGAGCCAGCAGGCGACCTCCTGGCGGACGATTTGGAGCTTTTGTGCCGTTTCTTGGCCTGAACATTGCAAAAACGTCTCGTCTGCCGCTGACGGCGGCAGAAGGAGCAGTCACGATTGCTGCCATGTGCCATGAGTGGATACAAGAGGGAGGTCCTACTCCTCTCTGGGTAGTCCCTCGCTTCGCCACCTCGACGTCTGTCTCCTCGTCGGTCGTCAATCAATGCAAAGCATTTAGTAACACACAGTGACGCTGCATCCATCACCGATGCAACAATGTGCAGCGACAGAAGGGACGCGTGTCCTGTGCTCGAGGTGATTGAGACACGCTAATAGCACCCGGAGGACAGTAGCAGACGGTAGTAGTAGTAGTAGTAGAAGGTAGGAGTAGTAGTAATCGTAGTAGTGTAAAGCTGCGGCCATTCTTGGCGTAAAGTGTTATTTAACCAGGACATTGACAGCCTCATCGTCTTTTCCTATTATTTTGTTAGTCAATTTCGAATGGTACCGTCGATTAGATATAACCTCACAGATGGCACTTTGTTGTCTTTTTTGTTCAGGTAGAGGGCGTAAGCATTTAGATTGACATATGCATATATATAGTGGACAGTCAGGCACACGTCAACGAGGTTGATGTCGGTACTATCGGTTCCTCCCCATCGACTAACAACCGATTGCAGTGTTTCGACGACTCATGCGCTACCTCGTGCATCGCAACACTCGATCTTCTGTCCAGTCTTGTCATCCCCAGCTGCTACATGGGACTACGCGGCTGGTAGCGTAGTCCAGTTCTATTCATTGCGTCAGCGCAAACCGTTGCACGTTTATTTCCACCGCTGCCTTTGCCCTACCGCTATAACATCGTTGAACGACTTCTTGAGCTCGTATCGTCGCTCGTCGGATACGGGCACCTAACCAGCACGAAGTTGCGAACCCAGTAGTTTGGCCAAGTGGCTATGGTGCATTGCAGTACAGGAGCTTTATCTCCAGATTGCGTCAAACTGATCGCGGAGCAAGCTCAACTCTATCAGATACAACCACTTGTTACCGACGTCAGCCGGTTCTCTACCATCAACATGTTCTGTCATCAGCCTTGGCCCTTGGCTCAGCTGATACGACAGTCTAGTAGCCATCATCTCTGTCAGGACTACGGGACAACGTGCTTCTGAGGTTCAAGTCGAGAGAAAATTGTTGCAATGCCTTGCGACAATGAGCTTTGGCTGCAGAAAATCGTGCAGCATCGAGATCCGTACACGAACGTTGAAGAAGCGTGACAAGAACCGCAATTCGATCGACGAAGAGGCGGGCACAGCCAGCTGCTGTCCTACATTTTACCGGGTACTGCTCATTTTTCCATGGATGGAAGTAGACATCGGTACAGTAGAAACAATGCGTACAGTAGTAGTGGCCTTGAGGACTATAAAGCTGCAGCAAAAAAGATGCTGCGTCAGCAGCTGCTCACTTTACAGCTCTGCCGTGCCATCGAAATAAACGATCGAAGACTTTTCAGCGTACGAATCGGAAATTTGTGGACGTGCTATCGTAAGCTACGAACAAAGGCGCTCTAGTGCTAGATGCTTGGTATTGGGAACGGGCTGTCGAACGTCTACCGATTACGTTTTTTGCTGTTTGACATGGACACTACGAAATATCGCTATAACTCTGTGAACGGTGGACAGTATGAGGCGAAAGTTTGGTCTATTTTTCTTTGTCTTCCAGGTGAACGGGACTTACAGGCAACAAAAACACACAGTTAAGAGGTCGTGCTATATCTTTACGAGAATGGAGAACGAGGTTGCGTCATCCATTACATTGTCTTGCGATAAAACACGATCAGGCAGTCGACATGGGGTTGCCGTCTTTCCTTCAGTGCGTGATGCATTGTCCGATGGCGTGATGCCATCTGATGTGTGCGAGTCGAGAGTCAACTGACTCCAGACAATCATTTATCGATTACAATCTCAATCGAGCGAACAGAAGCCTCATTCTTCTCTGACCTAGAACATCCGCGCGGGGAAAATGCGAGCACTCGAACGATATCCTCCTGCTGCACAGTCTGAAGCTTCGATGTGAGATGAAAGTGTGACAGTCTGTATGAGCGTAGTACATCAGGTGCCAGGACATTAGGAATCGAGCCATCGAAGATTAAGCTGAAGCCGTGCGGGAGTGAAAGCCTTCGTTTCTTTCCGCCAACGTCCGGCCGGATGTCCAGCTGGTAGATGAATCTACAAAGGTCTTTTTTCGCCTTTTCTTTTCAGTGTGTCATTCCGTCAGATGGCGGTGATCAGTTGACATTTAGCTCCTTGTGAACCTGTAGTCGCAGCTGTTCAAACAGCCTGGGCGCTGCAGCGGCTCTTGCGGTTTCTCAACTACACCAACCTGCCACTGGTTGAGCGGCTGCGTAGATTCTAGTGGGTATCAGTGCAATCAGCCGTGCCAACTTGATGCTTGTAGTATCTCAGCCGGTTTCCCAGGCTCGTTTGCGGTCAAAGATTCGCTAGGGCAACAGCTTGCTTCACCTACAGGCTTCGCTTCCCACCAACGGATTGTGAGCGAAAAAGCTCACGAAGTCGGTACACGATTACACGATCATAGCGATTTTCTAAGATCACCGTTTGTCGTAATGAAACACCGCAAAACCAAGGACAAGAGACAGGACATAAGAATCGGTTCAAGAGACGCTTCATAAGCAGTAAGAACATCAATTATACCACGAGAATTTTCACGGGATATCGAAAAATTGCTCGACGATGTTATTGAAGGGTTCGAAGGCGGTTTATTCGATGTGCTTGAAACTTTTATATTGTATCAAGAAGCAAAGCAATAGAGGAAAATATCCCGTGCGCGGATAACATAGAACAGGTATACGTAGTACAACGAGAAGTGCTAGCTGATTGATTGTACTATGTTTCTTTGTGTGTTAGAATGTACCACATGCTACACATTTACCCTCCGTTTTGTTCTGGCGAAACTGATCATCACCTCTCAACGACTGTAGCTTCCTTCGCGGCAGCACTTGCAGTGTGTGTGATTCATTTGATGTCGACCATGGTGTCAAAGTATTCTTATGCAGCTGTACTTCTTTTCGGCATAATTATAGTGTGACCGAGTACGTCCTGACGTTCTTGTTTCTTGCGTTGGAGTGCTCGACGTTCACTGAGTTTACAAATGAGGTGCAATTGGATCTCCACGTGCACACACAGCGGAAGAGTGAGACGTTTCAAGCGAAAGCGAGCACGGCCTGACGAAAGATAAATCAGGCTGGTCACAGCATGCTCATTTTAGTGCCACTTGTCTGTATTTATGTTAAGTGGACGCAGCAGGCCCCGTAGACGAACAAGAGCTCTTCTTATGTATTATTACAAAGTAACAGCGATAGAGGCTATATCACCTCCATGCTTGTGACGATTCTATTGGAGTACAATCTATAATTGACTACGTAAAGTAAGCAGTGACAGACATGAGCTACTACCAGCTAGCCACAGTCGATGTTGCATCAATCTTTACGTCACTTTAATTGATGTTGTCGTTGTTACTAGTCAGCACGATTGTAGTATATTTTCCCTAGATAGTGCATACAAGCACGCACGCCGAACGCGCAAATGCGTCAGTGCATCTGGAATGTTGTGCTAGTTGATACATCTCTGAAATCAATAAGTCGACCGAAGGTTACACCGTGAACAGCCACCTAAAATTCTTCATTCCACTATCACGAGATACAGCATTTGATCCTTAAATCTGTCCTTAGTTGTTGGGGTCCTTTGTACACTACAGCCGGGCTGGCACAACCACGAAAAATTTATAGAGCTCGCTGATAGAGCATAGGTACATAAAGATAGAGGTCCTATCTTGGAATTGATCAAGCACGCTTCAAGTAGCGAGATTACTTTACCGCTCAACTATCAGTTGAAATTTCAAAGGGCCTAGGGGGGGGTACTTTGACTCAACTAAAGGCTCAATCAGAGGTTCAATAAGAGGTCCAATAAGAGAATCAATAAACGTTTCAATTATTTTTATAGACAAGCTCTAAGAGGTTCAATAAACGTTTCAATTACCTTTATAAACAAGCTCTAAGAAGTTCAACGAGAGGTTCAACAAATATTTCAATTACCTTATAAACACGCTCTAAGTCTATCTCCGACCGAATGTGGCTGGTAAATGTTTTAGTCGCGTTAATTTTTAGTACGAATGATAAATTCTTACCTGTATCGATTCGAAGTCCGCATAGTCTATGTAATTGCGAGCCCGAAGGGTGAACCTATTAGTAAATGTGCGCAAGGTTGAATGCCGAACTTTTAAATCGTACTTATCTGTCTCCGTAAATAACGCGGTTAGGTGTACCTTTCGCGTACTAAGTACGATCTAGCCTGTCCCCCCTCATATGTCGATTAGCATGATAGGTGTCACTCTTTGGTTAGGTCACTATTGTGACGCACGTATGGGATTGGCTTAAAATCGATCAAAGGTGAAAATGATCATGCAAGCAAATGCTGGACGCTCATAAGCAAAGGCTGATCGCGTTGCCCTAGCATACTGTACTGGGTTAATTTAGACATTAACAGCATCATACCCCTTGTTCAGTGACTGCTGCTGTTGTATAGTGGTTTGCAACTCGATTCAGCTCTTCGAACTGGATTACTTATATCAAAGGGCGAGCTCCAGAGCTTGCTCCCCTATCTTATTTCGTTTTTCTCAATGAACTGCAGCCAATGACATGCAACTAATCTTAGCCAACGAACCGATTGAAATCGAAAGTCTGAGCTAATGGGCATGCAGTCTCAAAAGCTATTTCAGATGTCGCTCAACTGCCAAACGTAGGCGGGATATCGAAAAAAAACTTGCTAGAGTCGTCCCCTTAGTTATTTCGCTACTGTGGCGCACTTTTATGAGTATAAATAAATAAATAAAAACAGGCTTTGATTGGACAGAAAGTTAAGTTATACTGGTGGTGGAGACGCTCTAAGAAGGCGGGATCAGGTCCCGACT
>JH598246.1:305854-321249 GCA_000173235.2 Hyaloperonospora arabidopsidis Emoy2
ACGTCCACGGATGGGGACCAAGTGGACGGTCGATTGGGATGTTTCCGACGACTTGGTAATTATGACGGCCAGAGCGGCAGAAGGTAGGAGAAAGAAGTAGTAGCCGCGCATGGTGGGTGTTGGTTGTTGCAGTTGTTGGTCGTGGCACTGACTTGGGTGGAATGTTGGAATGATGAAAGTCGAGGCGATCGACTGCGCCGTCGAGACGCCAAACAGGAGCCACCTGTGGTTCACACAGCACAAATCGTGATCTCGTTGTGGCGAGCGATCAGACGCTGTCGGCCTTTCTACTTGAAGTGTGGTTACATCCAGTTTCGCGATGCCGCGAGAGGGGCTCGATAGCATACAGTGAAATACCAGCCACAATTTTATTGACGATCTGTGTTCGATTGGCGCGCATAAATCGCCGAAAAAGGCATACTGCTATTTGGATAGTGGTCGTCGCACTACAATGCTAGCTAGTCTTTCGACAGATGCTGTCGAGCCCCTCCCGGTATCGTTCGTGTTGTCGTGGCGACTGCAACACCAGCGCCAACCATTACACACGCCTGGTGTCCTACCACGTTGACCATTACTGCTGCTCGTTCTGACTTCTTTTGGTCGTCGGGTTGCTGGCGTCGTTCTATCGCATAGCGGGGAAGTTGTCGTTCGTTAAACTAATGTCTGTGCCATGCAGAAGCAACAAATAGGAATGCAAGCTGAGCTGAAAGACTAGCATAGACGTTCGTCGAGCCTGCCACGAGCGACAGTACATACTTCCAACCGGTGTGCTACATCGTGACGGCTGATACAACACATTCTAGAGTGCAAGTGTCGCCTGAGTCCAGTCACGGATGGCAAACTAAATTATATTATACTCTTCACGATGCCAAAGATCTTTTGAATTGGAGAGTGTTAGATAGGTACTGAGTTGGTGTCCGCCTCGCAGAGCTTCCCGTGAAAACTGCACGCGCTTAACCATTCGACTCAAAGCTGATGCACTCGACAACGGCAGCTTGACTTAAGATGCGGTAGACACGCCATACCTCATAAAGTATCAAACAGCTACACTTGTTTAAATGAGGTTTGGGTCGTGTAATTTTGGACCCACGTACTACGCGGTCCATGTTCCTGGAGCGCGAGTTCTCACTCAGCTCGGAAGGACGCATACTACTATAGTAATAGCATGCATGCTTTTTGCGCATTAGGAAGTGTAACGATCTCGATCGACGCAACGCATGCACAACATTAAAATGTCTATCCTGGCTGAGTGGCCCGTTCAGATATGCGTCCCATTTGCGAAGTTAGGAGACCCTTATCCGTGAGCGTACATGATTGCGAGCCCAAAGGGTTAGTGACTGCGCGCTAAGGTGAAAGCGAACTTTCAAACCTAATTTCTGCCTGTGTAAATAACGCTAGGTGTACCTTACACGTCGTACTAAGTGCGATTGACTTATCAATATGTGACCTCTTGACTTTAGACTGGAAGCCGATGCCATTGGAAAGCGACTCTAGTAGCCGCTTTACAATGACATCAGCTTGCAGTCTTGAGGTACAAGCACTTACCACTCCGCAAAATAGCACACCATGGCAACTCGGTATCCGGGCATCCTCAAATTACCAAGTTTTATCCATTTACTAATGTCTCACGTGCGTTGACAATACCCAAACTGCTTGGCTTGCCAAGGCAGAATAGGTGAGTATTCTTCTCGCCTACTGCAACCGTTCAATAAGACCAACAGTCAATAGTTTCTGTTCTACTATCGGTACTCTACAGATGCTAGATCTACATACTAGGCGTTCTGTCAATCTCATTGGAAACGCAACAATTATTGCCGGAATCACCATGTGTTGTGTCTAGCTACAGCCACGGCCTTCTCTTCCTAAACTGTGCAGTCGAGAGAAGAAGTCGGGCTAATGAACGGTCAAGTACTGTCCGTCTACTGAAAACTTGCGCGAACGACGCGAGCGATTGCAGGTGCTCCTTCTTTACCACTGATCGATGCATCGTGCCGCGACTTTTCCTTGATACGATGCGTCGCCGAATCAGGCGACGGGACTACAATCTGGTCATCATCAAGCCGCGTCCCATCATTACAAACCTCGTGGTTCGTAATCAGGCATCCCGTCTGGCTGATAGGATGCAGACGCACCACCACTACCCTCGCCTCCAAAATTCAACCAGCCGAGTCGAGGCTGCAGCCTACCAACAGCTACCACAACTATCAACATGTGATATCATCACAACTGCCACGTCTTGGTTCGACTTGACCACGTACCACCACTATACACAGAATCAATCAAACAAATCGAGAACTCTCACGAGCATACACGACAAAGTTCGCCCACATTTCCAGTTAAACAGCCGATACAAACAATACGTCATACAGTCACAACAGGCAGTCCCGCCCGCAGCGACTGTATCCCGCCCGAGTCGGATGGAACACACGGTTCCATTGTCTTATTACTCACTCTTGTACTTCAAGCTGCGCATGTTTTTACTCGCGAGACCACCATCAAATTCCATCATGCCATCCCGACTGTCTGTACCGAACACTCTTCCCCAAAACCACCGATATCTCTGTCTATCTCCCTCTGTCTGTCTGTCTATCTTGTCCTCTTTGCATCATTTCTCAATTCACCAACGTCAACGCCACCCATCCATCCATTTAACCACTTAACCACTTAACCAACTAGCCCACCACCTCCTCCACTCGACCCCCTTTCAACAATGCGTTCATCTGCTGCCCGTCGTCTCTTCTCGCAATCCACTCATCCCCATCGTCGTCGCATCCTCGTGACGGGAGGCACGGGCCAAATTGGCATGGAACTCGTGCCCTTTCTCCGCCAAGTGTTTGGCCACGACACGGTCGTGAACTCCGATATCAAAGCTCCTCTCGGTGCTCCCGACCCGACGTTCGCCTATTGCGACGTGCAGGACTCGACGTCCATAGCTCGTGTCATTGCCGAACAAGGCGTGGACACGATCGTGCACATGGCGTCCCTATTATCCGCAGTAGGGGAGACAAATCCAGCCTTGGCTTTAGCTGTGAATACCCGCGGGATCCAGAACGTCCTGGAGCTGGCTAAAAGTCACAAGTTACAGGTCTTTGCCCCGTCCACGATCGCCGTCTTTGGGCCTTCGACGCCTCAAGACGAGACGCCGGACGTGACAATCATGCGACCTACAACTATGTATGGCCTTACAAAAGTCCACCTGGAGCTCTTGGGCGAGTATTACTATCAGAAATTCCACGTGGATTTTCGCTCGGTCCGGTACCCCGGTATTGTCTCGTCAGAGGCGATGCCAGGGGGAGGGACGACAGATTATGCTGTCGAGATTTTCTACCATGCCCTCAAGTACGGCAAGTATACTTGTTTTCTAGAACCAGAGACGAAGTTGCCCATGATGTACATGCCCGATTGTCTCAAAGCGACGTTGGGGCTAATGAATGCACCGAACGAGTGCTTGAGTCAACGGACGTACAATATCACGGCTCTTTCGTTCACGCCTGCGGAAATTGTCGCGGCTATTCAACAGGTACTGCCGAGTTTCCAGGTTGACTACAAACCTGATTTTCGCCAGCAGATTGCTCAGACGTGGCCCCGGTCGCTTGATGATAGTCGCGCCCGAAAAGATTGGCAGTGGCAGCATGACTTTGAGCTGGACACGATGGTGGCAGATATGCTCGAAAAGCTCGACGCGAAACTATCGAAACCGGACTGTCGGGTTGAGGAGATGGCGTGAAGATACATGGTCGGAGGACGGCAGGAGATGATGGATAGCGTTGGACGCACGGATAGATCTGGAATGTATTGAGGTGACTGGAAAGCTGACTTTTCTGGACGGAGTTGACTGGATGACATAGGCCTGGAAAGATAACAACAGCACGAGAGATCTCTTTGATCGAACGTGATAGAGAGTACACAACCGGTTTAAGTCCTCGTGTACTATTTTTCTTACCATTGCTGTTCGTTCTTCTTCACGCTTGTCGTTCGTATCACGAACGACAAGCGTAGGATGAAAACCACCTCCACGCGCATGCCATGCTCTCTCTCTCTCTCCATCTCTGCTTCTGCAACGAGGATCCGACCGACAATTCTTGCTGCCGTTACATGGTGACATTGAAGACGGGATTGTGGCGCGCAATACGCGGCCCCTCTTCGTCGTACTGAGCCTTCGTGTGGCAGACCCGGTAAAAGTCTGGAGTCGAGGCGACCATGCTGCCACCAAACCACACGGCAAATCGCTGCATGCGGTGCGAGAGCACATTCACCTCGAGAGCTTCCGCATGAGCCTGCTGGAACTTGGAATGCAGAGCCAGATTGGCTGCCTGTCGGTCGTCCGCGAGGCGCTTGATGTCGCGCTGCAGTCGACGGCCAAAGTCCTTGAACATGGTGCTCCCGCCCGACAAGACAATGTTCTTGTACAGTCCACGACGCGTATCAATAGGGCACTTCAAAATCGCTTCGTCCACGACGTTTGGCAATGGCGTCGTAAAGTCCGTCGAAAAGATCTCGGGGTTAAAAAAAATCTCCGGAGCCAAGAAGCGTTCGTAGCCCACGTCAATCTCCCACGGCTGCTTCGTCCGAGGGTGCAAGTCCGAGTACTTCAAAAAGAACTTGTCCGGCTTAGCATCGTACTTCTTAAACTCCTTGACAAGGTCCGAGCACACGTAACTATGCGCTTCTTTCACGCGCTTAGCAACTTCCAGCGATTCTTCCGGCGGCACAAGTTCACCACGATCACGCAGCATCTTTTGGATAAAATGCGTCACATCGCGTCCTGCCAAGGGGATGTGACGGATGCAGCTACCAATCACGTACCCTTCAGCCACTGGAATGACGTGCGTCACGCCGTCTCCTGAGTCAATGACGGTGCCCGTAAGCGACCGTTGACTCGGGTCTTTAATCTTGGGCCACGAGGCATAGAGAGCCAACACAGCTTGGACAGCAATGTATAACCCCGGTACATTAAATGTCTCGAACATGATCTCGGCTGTAGCTTCCCGGTTCTCTGGAGGGTTCAATGGCGGCTCCGTCAAGAGCATATAATGCTCCTCAGGTTCGCACCGCATGTGCTGGAACAAACAGCGTTGCCAGAGCTTTTCCATATTATCCCAATTGTGGATAATTCCCTGGGCAATTGGATAATTCACTTGGTGCGTCGACGCGTGCGTCAGCGCGTCATGGCCAATGTGGAAATCCAGATCGTCAATGCCCTGGCGACTGCGCACGGAGCTCGAGTCGTTGCCACTCACGGCGATTGTGGACGGGATGATGTAACTTGGCTCGGCATTGCCGGCGTAACCCATTTTGGTATAGCTGTCAAAAATAGCATTAATTTAGAGAGGTTAATGAGATTTTTAGACATGGATTTTCGACATGTCACGGAGATGGGATCAATTCGGGGTTTTGACAAGCTGAGAGAGAATGGGAGAGAGAGAGAGAGAGGAACGTACCCCGTGCCATTGTCGATGACAACCGTGGGTTTGTATGATGCCATAGCGGTCTAGGGAAGCTGCCGACGTGTGTGCGGAGCCTGTCGCGATGTTAGGGTTCTAGAGCCGCCTCCCTTGATGTCGTCGGCTTGAGGGATTAATTGAGTACGAAAGACCGGCTCGAAAAATGGAACATAATTGAGAAAAAGGGGCTGCGAATGTGAAGGTTTTGGTCATGAATGACTCTTTTCGGGTGTCGTCTTGCTTTATAATAGGGCGATATGGGAGCGGTAAGAAAAGATCGATTTTTACACGTTGCGACATAAACGACAGTATCATTCTGAGCGCACTATTAAATGTCGCATGAAAGTCGTGAGCTGCTGAGGACAGATTGTTTTGCTGTAAGGATGTTGTTCTATATTGTAGATGTTTATGTGATTGCGGACAGCAAAAAGTAACAGGTCGAACGGGCATGCTTGGACGATATATATATAGTCTGGATGGAAGCATGGTAAGTAAGGACCGGTGTGACGGAGGAATATGTCGTATCGAAAGCGGTACAAAAGACCTGTATTCTAAAATGTCAAACTTCATAGACATGTGAGCCAGTGTCAACCATGTAGAATTTGTCAATGATAAAAACGTTTTCTTTATACTTTCCCGATAAAGTACGCCCTGTAGGTACCAAGAACGCGAGTGGGTGTGCAAAAATATCGCTTTTGAGATCAGTGTTCACAAGGGCGTGAGGTGCGTACTTAATACAATTTAAAACACGATGCACTTACACTTTGCATTTGCCACAGTAATAGGGTGTTCAGCGATTTGTCCTATCATTATAATGCTCATGTTTTGGTTCGCTTATTACGTAGTTTGGGTCGCATATTTATAACATGTATGGCTATGAGACTTGGTCGATGCTTCCTTGCTCCTCAGTCAGCCATGTGCTACAATTGCGTTGGAAAGGGCTCTTAGACAACTTTCTTGCGTGGTGTTGATCTTACCTGAGACAGCACAGGCGCCCTGCCGCGCTGGAGGATGATTTATCCATACTAGCATAAACTCGAAGATGTGGACGTCTCAAAAGACACTGGGATTATGGTCTGGATGGAGGGTTCACGTCTTACTCTTGCAGCATTCGGGCCGTGATTTGTACCGATTCCAGGCTTCTCGATGGACGCAAGGGGAAATTGTATCGATGCTTCTGATACTATCTTGTAGGAGCGTTTATACTGAGCGAGGGTTTCACGCGGTAGATATGGGCATTGGGTGAACTAATATTATTACGGAGCGATGCACGCACTTGATGCATCCTACACTTCATGATGACCTACAAGTCCGATTCTTACTCATAGCAGCAATCAACCAATCTTTCCAGGGGCTTTTGCGGTTGCTTATCATCAGTTTGTAGTCATCCTTTTTTCGTAATATACCTTTGCACGATATCAAGCTTCAAGCTTACAAAAATAGCTCACCAGCATATGGCAGACGCCTTCAACTCGACTCGATACACTCACCAGACTACTCACCTCGTTTATCAGGTATTTGCAGAAGTGCCGCAAGATTGCAACAGTGACCGGAGACATCTTCGCTCTCAAAAGGTCATTCCGACTAACGGGTGGGCTTCCCACAGCAGAGAGTGTATATAAAACGTAACATCTACTATATTTTTGCTGAACTTAACTAGTGACGATATACAGCACTCATGAATCATGACTTTGTCACAGTCAAAGCACAGAAGTCTGGGTAAGAAGCTTTCCAAGGTGGAGGTTTCAATCGAAGCATGCAATAGTCTCATGAGTAGGACGAAACGCGGAGTTCGTAGAGCACGGACGCACTATATGCAATGCACCCACCATCTTCTAGAATCATTCAGGGTATCTAAAGCGATGATGCACCATGAGATATGCATTCCGCTTCTTTCAGAGAAAAATGTCTATGCAGCAACACTTTTGCTGATGCATAAGCTGAGCCAACAGATTACGGTCTAACGACCTACAGTTTTCGCATCATTGATTAGCGTTTTGTCCGGGTGAAAGGCGATTCGCAACACGTAGGCACGCGCAGCCGTTAATCGGATAATTGGCAACCTCAAGGATGCGCTCGTATTGGATCGTTGTCGACATCTCTAATACATTTGATGCCTTACTGTGTCCATAATGTTCAACAATTCGCGCAAAAGTGATAGTCGGTATGTAACTGCACGATCTTGTGCCGGAAGCTGCTGGTCGCTTGACAGTAGTAGTACTCGCTGTCCCGTTTTGCCAAAAAGGCGTCAAACGTGCTACGATAGACAGCTCGTCGTCCGTTTCTTCGCACGGATTGGTAGATTTAAAGGAGACCGTCTCCAAGTACCTACAGCAGATCTACCCGACCCGCAGTAGCAAAGTGGAACCTTCCTCCTGTCCTTTCTGCTTGCTGTCAGCAAACATGCTGGCTCAGCGAGGCAACTAGCTTACAATAAGCGCTTGCAACCGACCAAGTGACTAACGACGATGAGCGGCGTCATATTTGTTTGCCGTTAGCAACAAAGTGGTCGCTGCGACGGTTAGGTCCATCGTAATGCTAAAGATGCCAGCAGCAACACCACAACTTCAACAGCACTACGTTGTGAAGTAGAGGTGGGCAAGAGCTCGCTGCAGCTTCTAAGGCTAGCTCTTGCCCACGTATACACAAGCAGTCATATCGCTGTTGCCTGGTTTCATTCTACCATTTCTCTATACTCATACATCTTCAAAATGAAGATGCGTGCTTACTACTGCGTTCTACAATGTGATCCGTAAACATGGCGGTGTTTCACTCGCGCTTCATCAATTCCTGCAATAGCCGGGCGCGATCGACCCGCATGGACGGTAGCAACAAGTGTTACTTCAACGCTATCCCCATCCCTTCGACAATGCGATTCAGCAGGGAAAGTAATACAAGCTGTGATCCCCTGGCCCTCCCCCTCCCCCACCTTTCTCCTCCAATCAATTCTCTTTCCGTGTACTGCTATGATTGCATCAATGTCACACTACATTTGTATGGCCTGCGAATGCAGCAAAGCCATACGAAGAAAAGGGCTATTCTCCCTTCCCCTGACCGCAATTTAAAAAAAGCAGCCGCCACCCAAGCCCAAAGCGCGCGCGGCAACTCAACTCAACTCAACTCGAGCAGCAAGTTGCAGAAGTCGCAACCCAGCATCCAGGCAACCGACAAGCGAAACGCCCCAGTTTAAACGCTCGTAGCCAGCTTTTGCCAAATTTTCGGTACGATACTGCAGCATGCTAATATTGACCTTCCCCTAGCTCTCGCCACGTGGGATTGCACGCTTAACCAGCTGCAGCGGCGCTGTTTTCTGTTTCTTTTTCAAGTGATTAACAAGTTCCAAGTGACATTCACTCTTTGTGTCACCACGTCTTTGTCCCTACCTCGCTTAACCGCAAGCCGCGTGCCAGCTTGACAGTTTCGATTTCCGCAGCTTTTGGCGAGTCACAGAACGGCAACGGCAGCTTTGCGCTTAGGAAAAACGAGGTATTTGACAAATGTTGACACAACGAAAGGCAACGTTGCCTGTGTATAGAAAGCAATGTCTCTTCTTATTACGAATCTGACAGCAGGATCTGTGTTGCATTTGTAGATTCTTTCGTCTGCTCCAGAAAGCAACGCAACAGACGTCTGGCTTGCAGCTATAAATAGCAACAGCGTGTTGCACTTTTGTGGCGTTGTCGAACCCTATTGCGCGACTTGATAGAAGCTAGCGAGAGACGAGGGTATATTTAGCTACAGCTGGTCACGTGCGAAGCGGCAGGGAGGGAGAGGAGGACATAGAGGGAGAGAGCGAGCGAGCGAGCGTGTCACAATCAGACTCGTGTCTCCGTGCTGTTTGTGGTCCGTGTTCGACGAGTAGGGGAAAACTGCCAGTGTATAGGTGTTTGAAGCGGCATTCTTCGAGCAGACCGACGAGTGACAAGTGCAGTTTCAGGTGGGGTTTGATGTGCTTGCCATTGTGCATATGCCGTAACGTAGGAAGCGCACTGACCTTTTTTCGTTTCCTTTTTTCGTGTAGGTGTCGACCGCCCTGTCTGATATATTTCTGTTGTAGACACACCAATTCTGTCTGTTCTATTATCTCGACTCACAATGCCACGACCGCCCGCAGACGCAAGTTCCGTGGCTGTGAGTAGCCAGCAAGTTGCAGCAACTCCAACTCCAACTCCAACTCCAGCCACTTCGCAGCCACCGCCAGCTCCGTCCCGTTTACAGCAAGTGAAAGACGAGGCCGAGATGCAGCAACTGCAGCTCCAACAACTCCGCCAGCAACAACAACAGTACCAACTTCAACAGCAACAACAGGCACAGATGCAACAGCAACAGCAACTCCAGCAGCAACAGCAACTTCAACAGCAACTTCAACAGCAACAACAGCAACAGTATTCCCAAGCAACGGGGTCAACTTCAAGCTCAACAGGTCCAGCGCCACCCGCAACCCACAACGTCGTTGCCTCTCAACCAGCTGCCAACGCCGTCGCTGGCACAACAGCTACTGGAACCGCCTACGCGTTTCCTCGCAACTCGCCGGAATTCGCGTGCGAAAACGTCGGCGAGCGCGTGAAAGGCAAGCGCCGCAAGTACTGCCCGCACGAAGTGACGGCGCTCGTCTTGGGCGTGCAGCGCTACGCCGACGACAGCTGTCCATGGAGCTCGATCCTGCGCGATCCGCACCTCGGCCACTTGTTCCACGGCCGGAGCGGCGTCGACTTGAAGGACAAGTGGCGGACGCTGATCAAGACGCGGCCGGAGCTCGCGGCGTACACGAAGAACCGCAAGAACCACCGCAAGTACCGCCCGTTCACGGCCACGGAAGAGCGCGCGCTTTTGGACGGCGTGAAGAAGTACAATGGCCAGCGCAACGTCTGGTCGCTCATTTTGATCGACAAGGAGCTCGGCCAGCAGTTCAACGACCGGTCGAATGTCCAGCTCAAGGATAAGTTCCGTACCATGCGGCGAGCAGGCACGACGTCGTCTTTGTTGGCGAGCGAGAGCGGAGCGGCGAGACGGCCGTCACTTGCTGCTGCTGCTACTTCAGGGGACGGACTGACGTCGCCATCGGATGTTGGCGGCGCGTTGGCACTGACAGCGACTGGGGACGCGACGTCGAGGGTCTTGGAGGGCACGTCCATGTTGGCGCCCGCTGCTGCTGTGACGAGCCGCGCGTTACTTTCCAATGTTACTTCAGCGAGTCAACAGGCGGCGTCGCTATTGGTGCAAAATAGCGCTGCGATGTTTGGCGACCCGAACTTGTACTTGGCCGGGTCGTTCGCACTGCCGTTGCACATGTCGCAGGCCATGACCATGCCGCCGTCATTGACCACGACGTCGTCGCGGCAGCAGCAGCAGCCAGCGCAAATGCAGGTACAAGCGCAGACGTACGCTCAAGCGCAGGCGATTGCTACGGCTCAGGCGCGTGCTGCCCAAGTGCAGCTGGAAGCGCAGATGCAGCACCTTCGAGCCCATGGCGGCCAGCAACATGTGGATATTAAGCAGCAGTACCAGGCGTTGAATGCGGCGCATAATAATGGCGCGTTTAGTACGGGGATACCTGGCTACCACGTCGTGGGGAACCAGCTGGTGCCCCAGCAGGCGCTGTACTACCAAAACGCGCAGCAGGCACATCTCCACCAGCAACAGCTGCAGCAGCAGCGACAACTTCAGCAACAGCAACAGCAACAGCTGCAACTGGCTGCTGCGATTGCTGCTGCGTCTAATAGTTCCCATCAGCAGTTGAAAGCACATGCGACAGGTGCTGGGAATCAATCGAGTGAACTGTCACGAGGTGCGTCAGGGAGTCGCGGTCGTGGAGCGGGGGTGCAGGTCGAAACACCCAATGATGTTAACAGTATGAAGACAGGGAGACCAGCACCTTGAGGGGTGGAAACGCTGACGATATGCAGGAAGATAGTAATATTATGGCTGTAACATTTGCATCCGCGAGGTCGGCAATAACGGGTACATTGCGACGACACGTCTGTGTGTTTGCTTGTATGTAATTTGCAGTACTTGACTGGTTGTGTTTTGCTGTCGTTGTTGTTTGTGTCGCTCAGGTGAAGGAGATTGACGACGCTATTACCCACACGTACCATTGAGTGAAGAGGCTGACATCGGTACGATAGCTTTTTTGCCACTCATTTGCACGCGAGGCCCTAGACTGTACACTGCCGGATGGTTGGCGTTTGCCGAGTACACTAGATTATGGCAAGGGGGATAGGAAGCGTGGCGCCTGATGATGACGCCAAGTCGTACCATAGCAAGAGGAGAAAGCAGGACAAGATACAAGATATGAAGAACACTGAATGTGATGTAACTATATTCAGGCCATCCACTACTACTAACTTTTGGATGTTTTGATATGATCCCGGTTGTAAGTAGAAGTAGTGCAATCCAAAGCAATGTGTTTGTCAGGATATAATTATTTGACTAGGTGAACAAAACAAAGGGACCAGCCGTACTTCCGTCGTAGCTCTGGATGAATCGTTTCGGTAGGCGCAGCTTGTGTCGCGAGAGGCGACAAACATCAGGGTGTACGACTGTTTCGCGTACATTGGTTGCTCTGGCACGTATTGTACGACCACCGTTGATTACGCCTAGTGGACCGCAAACGTTACCAAATTGCTGGGACAACCGTCCGGTTTGTAGTCAAATAAAGATCGAAAGACGCTGGAGATTTGCTGCTGTCATGTTCCAGACGATTGCTTTATTTTTTGGGTACATGTTTAAATTGACCTCATTTGCTGCAAAGCAAAATAGATAGCAATCACAGTCTCCTTACTACAAGTCTAAAGGTAAAAAAACAGCCACAGGTTGACCAGAGGTCCACTCTGTGATCAGCATCTGATGTGTCACCGCAGCTGTGACAACTGGCGGACGGGCTATACATCGCCATCGCTCTCTCGAATTCGGCGGAGTTCTTCGCCGTGCTCGTAAACAGGTATTTAAAGTGTGGACTATTTGTAGCACGTAAAGGAGCTGCTATTACCCGAAACGAAATTGGGCCACCCACCCAATTGTGCACGAACGATGTAAGTAATCGTACGGCAGCCACATGATCGCTTCGGTGCAGCTCGAACCAAAATCGGCATCGTAGGTTGCTGTTACCACACAGCAATACCAGCATCTCATGTACACTAGACTTTGAGTACCTTAGTTAAGACCGCCAAGAATTTAGGAAGATCGTCGCAACGATTCCACATACGCTTGCAAGGTATCCCTGTTTGTTTTTCGCGACAAGATTATAGGCGAGCATGGGCTCCATCCATCCGCTAAAAGACGACTAGAGCTCCCTGAAAACTCGTCGACCGCTTTTATAGATAGGATAGTACATCTGTCGGTTCAATGAGCAACTTCAGGGCGACCAAACACTCCAGCTGTTGCAGTGAGACTGTATCACGACGAAAGTTTTCCGAAGTGGATCGACCCCGTCGCTCCGTCGTCGTCGTTAGGTGAAACCTCACAATCGAGAGCCTCAAACCCCTATTCGTCGTATAAAACCCATCGTAATACGTCGTGGAAAAGAACAAAACCCAGTCTGTCCGTCCGTTTGCCCGACCGTCCGTCCGTTTGGTCGTGTATTTGTTTGGTCGTTTGGTCCTTCCACTGAAGAAAAAGGTCCAAACGATTGGTTGCTATAGTTCAACCTAGATGACGCGCGCCTGCCCACAAGGATCTCTCGCCCAAAGTGGACACGACAGTTTGCCCGAATGGCCTGTGTAATCAGAACTTCTAAACCAAGTGAATAGTAAGTAGTAAGTACTGAGCTGTCCCACACAACCTGCGCCTCCCACCCACGTTTTATCAGTGTGGCACTTCTCCATTCCATTGTTTCGGCGCCAATGATCAGGTCCTTCCCAACCCTCAGTCACCGCCATCCACGCGTCCAACGCACTACTTTTTACCCGTCTAAAGCCCGTCCTCACCCCAGTGCACCGACATCTCTCGAGAGTCTAAATGAGCCCTTTTTGTCATCTCCGAGACACAAAAGTAGTCGCAGTGAGTCCTTGCGGTCCACGTGGATGACCAATGATAGCGACTCGATAGGAGGAGATTACTACAATGATGAGGAGGAGGAGTATAGTGAAAAGGAGGTCGTAGATTCTGAAGTAACACCCGCGTGTCCTCAAGAGCTCACCGTGGTTGTCCCATTGCAAGCCCAACCACTAAGTGACTGGGTCTATTGGCAACGGGATGCCGTCGCGCTTCCCAACTGTTGGACGCGCGTCTTTGCCGTCTTTTGCGGTACTGAGTTATGGCTCTATCGCTATGAAGATGCTTCGGCTCGGAGTTTATTACTCCGGATACGGGTTACAGCTCTAGATGTTGGACCGGAAAACACCCGTCAGCTGCAATTCCAAGATGGAATGACGACCACGACCGTCAAGGTCCATTTGTGTTTCCTAGACACTTTGAGCTTCACCAGATGGCAAAGTCATGTGGCGACAGAGATTGCCAAGCTGTCGGTACTGAGACAAGAGGGAAACCATGTGGTCGTGCTGTCGACTGTGGCGTCAGCTCTGCAGAAGCCAAGCAGCTTGTGGAAGGTGGTGATGACGAGTATACGGATTAAGCCCCAGACTGTAGCAGGTCAAGCTGATCCTGCCTTTGTACTGGCAAGTCAAAAGAGGCTAAAAAGTCTGGGACAGCGGTGGAAACAAGTGACGACGGCATTAAAGAGCGCGCTGAAGCCGAATCAAGGCCACATCCACCGATTGCCACAGCTGGACGGGTGAGTTTGGGGGAGGATGAAGGAAGTATACGGAGGTGATGGTTGGACGTCCTCCATTTTTATGGTTAAGTGGGTACGATTTTAAGTTAACGTTTTAACAACAACTATTTGCACGAGCACACGTTGCAGCGGGGAGGAACATGAAGATGACGGCTAGAGTTTGGTCGTCCAGGTGGTGGGTACAACCACGTACGGCGAGGTTGCTGGCGTGCAGCTGAAGTCAAATTTATTGGTTTTAGTTTTATTTTATTGTCCCTTGAGACACGCCGGTCGATGACTTCAGGTGGTGTGGAGAACGCTGAGGTAGTTTTCCAGGAAGCAGACCAGGTACTCGGATATCCGAGTTCAAGTTGCCTGGTGGGTCGTCGCACATTTGCCGTCACCGCACGACTTATGAGCTCAGGCGAAACGGACTCGAGAGGTTACAATGGGTTGCGATACTTGACAGTTTCTCAATTACTGATTGCATCCAAGTATCCTCGTTTGAAACCACCACCATCATTAGTGCGGCGTTATGGCTGCACTTCTCACTTTAGATGCCATGATAAATATTACGATAGTTGACATTGCACACATCGTGCAATGAAATTGATCGATATGGCTTCTGCATAGACACAGACTGTCGGATGAAATAGTGCAGTAAGAAATAATGAAAGCATGAACGATTCCCGAGTTTTTAGTATGACTTTCCTTGCAAGTAAACAGGGTACGACCCTCCTGCGTGCGTATCATGTAAATGTCCTTTTGTATCCATAGACCATTGCGGAAGTAACTTCTATAGAATGTAAAAATATATACAACAAGGACACGTTTTTCAATCAGTACTTGCTTACGTGGTATTATACGCTTAATAATATTCATGATACAGCTTATATAGCGTCAACGAGAGACCAACGGTGCCAACGACGAATCCTGCGCCAAGCATCACGAGCGGTCCCACGTGTTTCCGACTCCACATTGGATCCGTCGCCTGCAGCAAGAAAAACAAGGCCGGCATGATGAAAATCAGCAGCGAGCCCGAGACAGAGCCGACAATGCTCAACGGGATCTTAACGGAAGGTACGAAGATACTGCACACCAAAATGAGCACGAGACTGAGCACCGTGACGCCCACGTACTCTTTGTACGTTGCTTTGTGACTAGGAGTTTGCCTTCCATTCTTCACGCGGAGGTACACGCTCAAAATACACGACCGGAAGGGCCACATGGCAATGGGCGTC
>JH598246.1:323690-361204 GCA_000173235.2 Hyaloperonospora arabidopsidis Emoy2
TAACGGGATTTTGCGAATGAAAGGCCATGACTACAACTGTGTGTCTTGAATGTTACATCTTGTGGCCGAGGTACGTCGTACCGCAAAGGATTGCTACTGCAATTGACGGTCATACTTCATCACTGTTCTCTGCCATCGTGGATCATATAGAAAGTCCACATAGTGCTGTCTGTAGCTCCAGAACTAGTATGTCTCTTTGGTACAACTTGCGCAAGCCAAGGTCCTTAAAAACTTGAGATGCATCTAAAAGCTCGGGCTTTCAATCAGCTGATTGACGAGCGCGAGAAAGATCTCGACAGCTGCTCGCTATGTATTGACTCGGTGATCGTCTCAGCGCATATCACACGTCTATTGTTGGTTATTATGCCGATGGCCATCTTGGTAACGTTCCAGTGGCTCAATGGTCGATAAGACGAATGGGCAAGTTGCAGATGGACCTGAAATCTTTTGCTTACTCTGTAGTAGCAAGCGCACCGTCTACGAGCAAAAAGTGCGCGTCACTGCCAGTAAGGTCTACTCAATGTGAATGAACTGGGCTAGTGATACCTGACTCGTCCTAGTGGACACAGAGTGGTCAGCGCCACTACGTTCGAGAGTATGTACACCATTTCATATCCTTTGTAGCTAGTCACTAGCAGTATACAAACTATCACTTGCCTCCGTGGGGCTATGCTGATTTGTCAGACGTGAGCTAAATGGGATCTGTACCCAGCGTCTCTAAGTGATCAGCTCTAATGTCGCTGAGTTAACGTGCCCGTCAGCCACGGACATGCCGCAGTCGCTTGCGGCTGTTGCAGCTCCACTTACCTGTTATAAATAGTGCAAGCTGACATTTGTACGTTGCGAGTCAGGTAGTATTGTATCGCTTCGTAAATCAGACGTGGATAGTGTTGGGCAGCAAGAGCAATTACTGCTATTATCGAACCGACAGTGTATGAACTTTGTCTTGCCAGCACCCAGTCTTACCAAGTGAGTGAACATGCCACTTTCTGCGTCGACAAAGCTTCGTTAACAGTCAGTTGCTGCAATGTACTGAGATGACTGACAAGGCGTGCTTGCCGATCCTAAGCTCACCACGCAAAGATTTCCATAATCAATATGCCACGATATTCGAGCTGATTGGTGCACTAATTTGGTAAGCTCATACCGAGCGCCTTCTCCTCGGACCGATGTTGGATCACATTTCGATGCCTTTACAGACCTAGTTGCTTGGTATCCAAAAGAAGTTGCATGTGCCAGATCTTATGTCCAACGCAACCGGTAAGTACAGACAAGCTTCGATTGCGTCACCAAAACATACACGTATGATATCGTTTACTGTAGCTGGCAGCAAGCATTTCTTGAAAACGTGCGACTCGTTATTCAGCAATTTGAACATGCTGAGCCAATATTTTCAGATAAAAATGGGTTATTGTTAGAGTACAAGTTCAGCTCAGTAGCCCGAGAGGTATTCGCAGCCTTGTGTGCGAAGCTTTATGAACTACTCTCGTCGTAAACTAGAACACGTCTCTTGCAGAGCTTTCCGACGATGACAGCTGACGCTCATCAGCAGCCCTCTGTAGATTAGGCAAAAGCCTAATTTGCCTAATCGAAACCATATTTGGCACCTGCTCCCATCCTGTATTAGGCATATTATGCATATGAGACACCTGATACTATCGTGTTTCTTAAACGTTTGTATGGGAAGTACACGTGAGCATAAAAGGGACAGGAATGATTATGTCCAGAATCGACTACGTTCACTGCGTTAACTTGAGCAGATCAGCAGCTTGCTTGCACTGCAATCAGTTCTAAAGGAAGTAGTCTGTTTGCGACCTTGTAAAGGGTTACACATCGTAGGGTACTCGGTACCCTGTGTCTTAGACACAAGGGATGGTATCCCACTGAAAGAGATATAGAATACCTTATCGGTTTATAGGGGCCGACGGGTGTCAGCCACAAGATAGGAAAGATCTTAAAGATATTAATTTAGGACATGAGTGCCTAGATTAGGTAATATTAGGATTAAGATGTTCTATAGAGTTAAACGTAAATTAAGTTCAGTTTCCCTTTTGATCTTGTCTAAGACACGTGCCTTGCGAGGCGTCTCTGATCGTTGATCGTTAAGAGTTAGCAACATCTCCCTGAGGTAGCTACTCTTGAGCACTAAGTGCTGTAGATATACTGAATCGTTCGGTTCCCTGGAACAGGGACCTTAAGCTTTACGCTTGTTGACTCATAGAGTCTAGTTCTTTAGAACTAATATCGCTCTTTGAGCACTAAGTCTTCCTCTGACTTAAGGAGCTGTGTCGCTCCGCTACACTTGGTAGCACTAGTAGTCAATCTACGTCTGAGTCTTTAAAGACTGATCCTCTGTGAGGATGGAAAACCCCACTCCCCTGTCTGAGGCCCAAAAGATCGCGCTTAATAAGCCGACCGCATCTTTGGGTCCAGAGTATGTAGAATTCCTTGTATCACAAGGCCCGGAGGTGCTGACTGCACGTGTTGAGGGCTTCTTGCAGTATGAAGCGTCCCTTCTAGGGCAGGTCCAAGACCAAATGGCGTCGGCTATGCCTACACGCTATGTGTCTGTTCCAGACGAAGAGACTTGGCCTCTTCCACTTAGAGTGGAAGTTAAAAACTACTCAGCAAAGGAGGGTAAAAACCTCATTCTCTGGATCCGTAAGATTGAAATGGCCATGAGATCAGGCCTGATCAAGCTTGACCATCAACAGGTCTCGCTGGCTATCTCAAAGCTCGATGGAAGAGCTAGATAATGGGCCTTGACGTGTAGCACGTCGGTCGACTTAGCGTTTCCGACATGGGAGTCGCATGAGTCACAATTGGTACAGGTGTTTTCACCACCCAACCAGGCTTACCGCGTGCGCTCACGCTTTATATTAACCCGTCAGGGTAAGAATGAGTTAACGGACTATGTCCAAGAGCTGAGAACTCTCATGGCTGCTATGCAGCCTGACCCTCTGCCTGAGGCAGTCCATGTGACTATATTCATGGAGGGACTCCGTGCTGGCATTTCCAGAACCGAAGTCTTTCAGGTTCACCCCTCTACATTCGAAGAGGCTGTGAGAATTGCTCTTAATGCTGAGCATAACTTCAAGTCGGCCAAACTTGGCTGGAATGGGTACAACCCTAGTTCTGCGAGAGCAAACTCCACGAATACTCCGGCCGTTAATAGGCTCGAACAGATGGATCTCAGCTATGCTGAAGATGAAGGTGAACTTCAAGCTGCTGAGCAGCAACGTGTTGTACGACGGTGTTATACGTGCGGAAGCACTTAACACTTTCGGCCTGGTTGCCCTTTGCGTAGACAGCGCCAGGCTACGAGTCAACACTTTACCCCAAGCCAGAAGTCTTGCATGGCACGGGGACATGCCGACACCTAGTAGGCGCGGGGCGCCCTACTGGGGAAGAAGTAGGTTCTGTAACATCTTTAGGAGGTAAAGTTGAATAGGGCTTAGCCCCAAAGAGTTCCATACCTACTGGTACAGAGCGTGGATAAAAGGCTGGCTTGTTGGTCGCTGAGGCGAACGTTAAAGGCTTTGAAAAGCCTTGGTCAATTTTAATCGATTCTGGGGCGTCTTGCAATTATGCTCGACGTCGTTCCCTTGAAGGAAGTCAGCTGTATGCTGAAGCGCTTACAGCGCATGAGGGTGATTCCATCACGGTTCGTTTAGCGACTGGAAGTCGTGTCACTGTACCTAAAGATCCTTTGAACTTAGGCATAAAGTTTTTGGACTTTGATAGCATTGAACGCTGTCTTGTCCTTGACTTGGACTCGAGATATGATCTCATCCTAGGTATGGCTTGTCTTGAACGCCATGAGCCATGGATTGATTGGAGGTCAAAGACCTTAGGCGCTACGCGCAATATTCCTAGCGAAGTTTTGGAGAGTCATGAACCCACCTTTGCCAGGCAGCAAAAGCACTATTGGCGCGAGTCTTTGACAGAAGATGTCCCCATGTGCTGGACATTGGAATGTCTGAGTTAACTAACTCCAATGTTGACAACATGAATTCCGAGCGTAGCTCGTTGAGTATTAGTGATACGGCACGTACTCCGTTGAGTGTTACTCGTTGTGATAACGAGTCACTGCATGCTGAAAGCATGGTTGGCCTAGGGCCGAGTTATCAAGGATGTGATTCCTTTGATGTGTGTGTGGTGGCACGTGAAAATGCACCGAGTGCGGTCGGCCGTGAAGGCACCACACTTAATGTCAGTAATGACATTGTTGGCGAAACGCCATTAAGTTCAGGGCTAGGCCCGTATAATGTAAGTGGAGTGGCACTTTTAAATCCACTGGTGAAGTGTTCGAGTTAAGTAACACTTCACCGGATGTCGACCAGAACATCAGCTCTCGTATAGAGCGTACTACTACTAGTAGTAACCACGGGGACACTATTGTCCCGACCCCAGAGGGGTGTAAGGTCTCATCGAAGAGACGACCTAGACGCCAGGTGGAAACTGTTAAGCGCCAGGCGTCCGAGCAGTCACATAGTGACAATAGTGAATACTATATACACTTGTCAACGGAGTGACTGGCCAGGTTAAGGGCAATATTAGCCTGGAAACCCTTCCATCATTGGATGCTCTTTGTGAGCTAGGCGAATGTCTGATGGCGAGTTTAGCCAGGCCTTGAAGGCAAGAGATTTATCCAAATTAGCTGTCATTAGACCCGATTTTGAGTTGAACTCGTCCTCATTAATGGATGAGTTGATCCTAGAGGACACCAAGGCGGCACTCAGTGCCCGGAGCGGATATTCGATCCTTAAAGATCCTTTGGATCCATTCTATCTTTTGGTAAAGGAATGTCAAGATGTAATGTGTCACAACCCACCATCTGTCTTACCCCCCGATAAGGTGTACGTCATGAAATCGACCTAGTTCCAGGAACTAAATACTGCGTAACACGGCAGTGGCCTTTACCTAAGTAACAGTATGACGTCATTGAAGATTCATTGGGAGGCGAGGTCTTCGAGCGGACCCCGCTAAGTTAAGGGCCATAGTCGATTGGCCGGTTCCAAAGAACCAAAAAGATCTACGTAAGTGGCTTGGCCTTGCCAATTAAATGCATAAGTATAGTGCAAATTACGCTGATATGGCTCGGCCATTATCCAATCTCTTTAAGAAGGATGTGGATTGGTGTTGGGGTAACACCGAACATGATGCTTTTCAAGCAGTTAAAGAAAGTATCCTTCATGCGCCAATACTGGCTTTGCCAGATTCGATCGGCCTTTCAGTGTTGTCTGTGACGCTTCGGATTTTGCCATAGGCTGTGCTCTGTTACAAACAGATGTTGATGGACGCGAACGCGTAATTGCATTCGAATCTCGACATCTCAAAGCTGCTGAAAAGAACTATCCAGTTCATGACAAAGAGCTACTTGCTATGAAGTACGCTCTAGTCAAATTCAGAGTACATCTGCTTGGCTCAAATCCATTTGTGATCTATACAGATCATGCATCATTGCGCACTGCGACACAGTCGCCGCATCTCTCTCAGAGAATGGCTAGTTGGCTTTCATTATTTGCCGAATAAAACTACAAAGTGAAGTATAAGCCAGGAAAGCAAAATGCATTGGCTGATGCGCTATAGCGCCAACCTGACTATGAGCTTGCTCAAGTCACTACGCTGTCATAGTCGGTCAATGACTTAATCCGTGCGGCTTATGCCAAGGATGAACAATGTGTATCTTTGCTACGTGCTCTTGGGAGGGAGGAGTTTAAAGACTCGGACATAGAATTGTCGTCACGTTTACGTGCGAGGCTACATCGATATTCTATCGATAATGGACTATTGTGCTATCGCACAGATATTGAGGATAACCCTCGTATAGCTGTCCCTCAAGATGAGGAGTTGAAGTATCGAATCCTCTATGAGGCACATGATACCGCTTTAAGTGGTCATCTCAGTCGTGAGAAGACCTATAGCTCAGTGAGCCAGGCTTATTGGTGGCCCAAACTATACAAGTGAGTGATTAACTATGTGCGTACGTGTGAAACGTGTCAACGGGTTAAACCCTCAGCACATGCGGCGGCGCCGCTGGCTAGTCTTTCTGTACCCACTGGGTGTTGGGAGTCTATGATTATGGACTTTGTGTTTTGCCTACCGAAAAATTCGGAAGGCAACACTGGCATTGTGGTCTTTGTTGACCGATTAATCAAGATAGATCATTTAGCGTCAGTGCCGGACTCTATTGATGCCGAAGGTACAGCGAAGCTTTTTATCGACCGTGTGTTTCGACAACATGGTTTGCCAGTGGCAATTGTCTCTGATAGAGAACCCCGCTTCACTGGAAAGTTTTGGAAGTCCATCTTCAAGGTGGTCGGCACCCGTTTGGACATGTCCACAGCGGATCATCCGCAGACCGATGGTCAAACTGAGCGTGTTAATCGCGTCATTAATGACATTTTGCGCAGTGTTTGCGCTGATACACCTAAGCGTTGGAGCTCCATGTTCCCTGTTGTTGAGTTTGCATTGAACAACGCTGTTCATGCCTCTACAGGCTATACTCCGTTCTACGTAACGGTCTCACCCACCCTTGCGTTCCGTTAACGCTACCACTATGTGGTTCAGGGCTTGGTGGGGGAGAGGTGGCCGATCGGCTTGCTGATATCAGCCCTGCTACTATTAAAAAATAGGTAGGCGAGTTTCTCGCAACGCGATTGAATGTCTTAAGACATGTGCGTGACGCAATGGCTGAAAGCCAAGATCAACAAAAACAACAAGCAGATGCTAAAAATAGAGGTTGTATTGAATGTTATAAGGTCGGAGACCAAGTATTACTCAATGCTAAAAACCTACCTACAAATGTAGTTTCAGCTGTCTCTAAAGACAAAGTTGTGTCCACGCTTCATTGGACCACCTCACGTGCAAATTGCGCACACACCCAGTGTTCTACATAGGCTTACTTAAGCCATACCGGGATCCTTCCCATGTGCACTTGGAGGCGCTTGCGCCGACGACGAGGGCTGTGCCCCGAATTGCTACAAGCGAATCAGCAAGTCCAACTGAGCCTCGCTCCGAGTTTGAGCACGCTACATCGCCTGAAGGCGGCTCTTTATCGCATCCAGCATGCACTGGGTCTTACCCAAGGTCTCTTGGAAATCCTTCACTTCGAGAACCAATTTATCGTGGTCCTCCACCGGTACACCGGCCTCCCCCAACGCTGCTCGATGAGCATGGGAATCGTCAGTTTCATGTCGAGAGACTACTGAAACGACGCTGTCGTCACGGCCAATACCAGTATCTGGTAAAGTGGCGAGGGAACCTTGAGTCGGAAAACTCATGGGAGTACGAGATACCCCTTCGGCATTATTCCCCATATGCCTTGGATGTTTTTTTGAACATCGTGGCCAGGGTCATCTTGAGACAGATGCCTTTTCCCACCACTAGTGGTGTGGGTTGGTGGGTTGGTGGTCACAGTCTGACCAGCACTCGCGGCTATCGTAGTAGCCGAAGCATAGCGCGTGCAAATGCGCAATTGGTCTCTGGCCTTAATCTTGGCATAGTCGTACCGAAGCTTGCATTCGAGACGCACATCGGCCACATTGGCACTAGCTCTCAGAGCGTACATACTGCTAAGGCAACGAGTGCGGTGCACCCGGCGAACGAAGGCGTCGTCTTTTTCGTCCGTTGTTTCGCCTGCGAACAAGAGAATGGGTATACACTTAATCGGTGGAAACGGTGCACCACGTGCTTGCATCTCAAGGCGTGCCTTGTACTGACTTCGCGTTTTCAGATATGGCTCCAGGTACTTCTCACGACGTGCCTGGCCACTTGCCACTTCCTCGGGAGAAGTAGCTCCAGGACCAATGGTCCACGCGGCCAACGTTTGGTTAGTCGTTTGACTTAGACGTTCCTCCACACTGAGTGGAGTGAACACATAGTCACGCTGGTTCTCAAGGGTCGTGGCCATTTGTGCATGGCGCCGAGCACTTTCATCTCGTTGAACAGTCAACTTTTGCTGCTCATCGAGCAGGTTGGTGATGATTACATCATCCGAACCGGGTGTTGAATGCGGCGCCAATAGCGCATTCGCATCATCACGTTCAGAGAACGGACTTAACGTAGTAGGAGGTTGTACCTCAGGCATAAAAGTGTATCGGAAATAGTCCTTGCATCACCCGGGACACTGGTATCGCTACCATAGTCCACTGCCTCCTCCATCCCGAGGTATGCACAAAGAGTCTTTGAATCGTTAGACGATGAAGACATGGTGCTAAAGCTTTGCGTTACCGTGAGGTTAACCGCAAGCGCACTGACCTCGTTGAGGAACAAAGTTCGATTGACGTTTATGTAAACGTCAGTCTGGTGGGGGAGGGTGTAAAGGGGTTACACATCGTAGGGTACTCGGTACCCTGTGTCTTAGACACAAGGGATGGTATCCCACTGAAAGAGATATAGAATACCTTATCGGTTTATAGGGGCCGACGGGTGTCAGCCACAAGATAGGAAAGATCTTAAAGATATTATTTAGGACATGAGTGCCTAGATTAGGTAATATTAGGATTAAGATGTTCTATAGAGTTAAACGTAAATTAAGTTCAGTTTCCCTTTTGATCTTGTCTAAGACACGTGCCTTGCGAGGCGTCTCTGATCGTTGATCGTTAAGAGTTAGCAACATCTCCCTGAGGTAGCTACTCTTGAGCACTAAGTGCTGTAGATATACTGAATCGTTCGGTTCCCTGGAACAGGGACCTTAAGCTTTACGCTTGTTGACTCATAGAGTCTAGTTCTTTAGAACTAATATCGATCTTTGAGCACTAAGTCTTCCTCTGACTTAAGGAGCTGTGTCGCTCCGCTACAGACCTGGTAAACACAGTCTTACGGAACTTGAGCAAGGAGAAGTAGAGAAGACCGAGGCTGTAACAGGGTCACACGACGTTATCGCCCTGAAAGGATATCCCTTGTATATGTGATATACAATCCCAATTTTCATATGTGATAACTGATGAGGTTGATAACCTCGGTCATCCAGTGATGACAGACTGATGTACCATCCATCAATCTTTAATATACTAACGATTACTATGCAAATTAGCTTAAAATTAGTATTAGGTAGTTGAATGAGGTTTATTACAGATACAACTAAGAAATAAAAGTTCAGTTCCCCTTTTGATCTTTGAGTGACACGTGTCTAATTTAGACTTCAGTAGATCGTTAAGAGTGAAGAGCCAGCTTGTGGCGTATACTCTAGAGCACATTGTGCGTACGATTCTTAGAGTCGTTGTTAGTCCCTTGAACCAGGACTAGAAGCTCTACGAGCTTAATTGTTTTAAGTCTTCGTTGATTAGTTCTAAGAACTAGAGACTCTTTAAATGAATAGGAACTTAGTTCCGTAGAACTAAGTGACTTCTAGAGTCGTAAGGCCTCCTCTGACTAAGAGCTGTGTAGCTCCACTACACTTAGTAGTACTTGTAGTCAATCCTACACCGTAGTCGCAAATCGACTAAACTCTGTTGAGATTGAAAGCCTAGCTCATTTCTCTCAGGCTCAACGCCTCGCTCTTGATAGCCTAGAGCGTTGATTGGTGTCGAACAAATCGACCATATTGTTGCCCAAGGCCCGGAAGTGCTCATGCATGGCTGGACGATTTTATACAATCTGAGGCCACGCTAACCGGGCAGATCCATGACCATGTGGCGTCAGTTATGCCGACTCGCTACATTCCTGTGCCCGAGGAAAAGTTAAGGTTCTCCTGCTCGTTCTGAGCGTTGAGACGTTTGAAGGGACAGAGGGAGAAACCCTTCTTCTCTGGACTTGAGAAGTCGAAATGGCGATGAGCGCCGCTATTCTGCGAACCAAGCAGCAGAGAGTTGGCCTATCCATATTAAAACTTGTCGGTAGAGCCAGAAAATGGACCCTGACGTGCGATGCGTCTGTAGACACGGCGTTTCCCACTTGAGACTCGATAAGAGACAGATGTCTCGCGTGTTGGCACCACCTAACCAGGATTATCGAGTGCGTTCACACTTCTTATTCCCCGGCAAGGGAGAAACGAATTACCGGACTATATCCAAGAGCTGAGAACTTTTCTCGCTGCTGTGCAACTGGATCCCCTCTCTATGGAATTCCGTGTCACCATTTTAATGGAAGATCTCCGTACTGGGGTCGCTCGGACCGAAGTTTTTCATGTCCATCCCTGAACCTTTGAGGAGGATGTGGACATAGCGCTAAACGCCGAGTTTAACTTGAAAGCGGCTCGCTACGGTACACATGGGCATACCCAGAATTCATTCGATAAGGCTGAGCCCATGGATCTCAGTCATGTGGACGATGAAAAAGCCGATCTTCAAGCTGTGGAACAGCAACGTAACATCCGTAGATTTTACATGTGCGGAAGCACAAGACATCTCCGCCCTAACTATCCATTGCGTAAATAGTGACAGAATAGGCCGAGCTGTAATACCGCCCCAAACCAGAAACCTGGTACGGTGCCGGAAAACGTCCACTCCAGTAGGCGCGGGGCGCCCTGCTGGGGAGGAACTAGGCTATGTAGAGGCTCTAGGAGGTAGAGCTGAACAGGGATCAGCCATAAACGACCTCGTGAACGTTACCACGAAGAGTGAATACAAGTCAAACTTGTTGGTTGCCTCGGAAACGGTTAAGGGATTTGAGAAGCCGTGGTCAATTTTGATTGACTCTGGGGCATCGGGCAACTACGTTCAACGCCGCTCCCTTGAAGGGAGTCATCAGTTTGTTAAAGCGCTGAAAGCGTATGAGCGTGATGTTATCACGGTGCGTCTAGAAACTGGGGCCCATGTCACCGTACCTAAAGTTCCACTGAACTTAGTTGTAAAGTTTTAGACTTTGACAGCATTGAAGTTACTTGTCCTCGATTTGGACTCGAGATATGATCTCATTCTCGGTATGGTCTGGATGAAACGCCACGATCCATGTATTGATTGGAGGTCTAAGACCTTAGACGCAACGCGCAGTGTTGCTAGTGAGGCTTTGGAGAGTCATGAACCCACCTTTGATAGGCAACAAAAGTGCTATTGGCGCGAACCGCTGACTGAGTCAGTTAGTTTGCTGGACATCGGGATGTCTGAGATAGTTGACTCTGATGTCAATGACAATAGTGAAACTGCACGTACTCCGGCAGTGCGAGTGGCACTAGTCTGTACAACGACCCGATGGATGCTGATAGCATTAGAGACTCCAGGTCGAGCCATTTAGAGTGTGATCCCTTCGATATACGTGGAGTGGTACGTAAACATCCAAAGAGTGAGGGCGGCTGCAATAGCACCTCGTTGAGTGTCGGTAATGTCATTGTTGGCGAAACGCCCCGGCATCACGAGCGAGGTTCCTCTGATGCATGTGCCGTGGCACGTGAACATCCATAGAGTGAGGGCGGCTGTCATAGCACCTCACTATATGCCGGTAATGGAATTGTTGGCGAGACGCCTGGATCCCAAGAGTCAGACTTCCCTGATATATGTGCAGTGGCGGATAAGTCGCCGGGTGATGAGTTAGAGTAGAGTAATTCTGCACCGGATGTCGGTAATGACAACAGCTCTTGTATAGAGCATGCTAAGGTTGAAAATCGAATCACCTTGTAAGACCAGATGTTCCGTCCTTGTATAGAGCACGCTAAGGTGTAAAAATCTAATCACCTTTTGGGACCATATGTTCCGTCCTCCTTGAGGAGTTCAGTCTCTTCACAGAGAAGTAAGCGGCGCCAGATGGAGGCTGCGAGACGTAAAGCGTCTGTAATCTCGCTTAGCGATACTAGCGATCAGCTATATACACTGATCTATAGCGTGACAGGTCAAGTGGATGGGGAATTTGGCCTTGCGGCCCTCCCATCGTTAACTGCTCTGTTAGAGCTAGACGAAATGTCTGTAGATGAGTTCAGTCAGGCCTTGAAGGCAGACGATTTATCCGATATGGTGGTCTTTAAACCCGATAGTGAGTTGAACTCTTCTTCACTATTGGATGAGACGGTCCTTGAAAGTTTTAAGGCGGCACTTAGTGCACGTAGTGGATCATCCATTTAAAAGAATCCTTCATATCTCTACTACCCTTTGGTTAGGGGCGTACGTCATGAAATTAACTTAGTTCCTGGGACCCAATACTGTGCCACACGACAGTTGTCCTTGCCTAAAGAGGAATGTGATGTCACTGATGACTTCTTCCATGCCAAGCACGAGGCAGGAATGGTACGTGAGAGTAAATCTTCACACTCAACACCAACATTTCGCGTCAAAAAGCCGAACGGCAAGTGGCGTATTGAACATGCTTATAAAAAGCTTAATGCCGCCACTATTCCGGCACAGACACCCATTCCTCAAAAGAATGTTCTACAAAACGACATGGTTGGTTGTGCTACGTATAGCACACTAGACTTTGTCGATGGTTATTATCAACTGATCATGCGAGCAAGTGATATCCCGCTTACAGCGGTCAGAAATCCAATCGGTATGCTTTGGTAGTGGGTGGTTATGCCCCAAAAGCTTTCCAATGCCCCGGATACGTTTAATCGTCTTGTAACGCAACTGTTCCACCCTCATCGTGCTTATGCTCAAACATATTGATGACATATTTGTTTATAGTTGGGCGGAACAGGGTCGGTCGGACGTAGATAACCACATCAACCATTTACGAGCTGTGCCCGAGTGCATGCGTACTAATAAGCTCTATGCTAATGCATTGAAATGTATCTCTGGTGTGGACGAGATCCCATTTTTGGTACGCTTCATTGAGAAGCGAGGCCTTAGGGAGGATCCTGCAAAGGTGAAGGCCATAGTGGATTTGCCAGCTCTTAAGAACCAAAATGATCTACGCAAGTGGCTTGGCCTCGCCAATTACTTGCACAAGTATAGCGAGAATTACGCTGATATGGATCGGCCATTATCCAATCTCCTTAAAAGGATGTGGAGTTGTGCTGGACTAGCACCGAATCAGAGGCTTGTAAGGCCGTAAAAGAGAGTCTCCTTCATGACCCGATTTTGGCTTTGCCAGATTCGATCGGCCTTTCAGTGTCATCTGTGATGCTCCAGATTTTGCCATTGGCTGTGATCTGTTACAAACAGATGTTGGAGGATGCGAGCGTGTCGTCGTTTATGAATCCTGTCAGCTTAAAGACGCTGGAAAGAATTATCCAGTTCACGACATTGATCTACTTGCTATGAAGTACGCTCTAGTCAAATTCATAGTTCATCTGCTTGGCTCTAAGCCTTTTGTAGTCTATATCAATCATGCGTCTTTACGGTGACCGAATTGCCTCACCTCTCACAGACGATGATCCGTTGGATTTCCTTCTTTGCGGAATATAACTTCGAGGTGAGGTATAATCCGGGAAAGCAAAATACGTTGGCTGGTGTGCTATCAAGACGGCCTTACTATGAGCTTGCTCATCTTGCGATTTTGTCGTCGTCAATTACTGACTTAATCCGTGCATCTTATGCCATTGAAAGCGATGAGTTTAAAACTCTGACATTAAATTTTCGGCACGCTCGTGTGCGAGGATAACGGCTTGCTGTGCGATCGCATGAATACTGCGGATACCCTGCGTATCATTGTTCCTCATGATTAGGAACCGAGTATCAAATTCTCTATGAGGTTCACGACACAGCTATTAGCGGTCATCTCGGTCGTGAGAAGACCCATGGCTTAGTTAGCCACAGTTATTGGTGGCCCAAACTCTATAAATGGGCAAGCACTTATGTGCGCACGTGTGAGACGTGCGAACGGGTCCTACCCTCTGCACATGTGACCGCGCCATTGTATAGTTTGCCCGTACCCATTGAGTACTGGGAGTCCATCAGCATGGACTTTGTGTGTGGTCTACCAAATGATTCGAATGGCAACACAGGTATTGTGGTCTTTGTCAATTGTTTGAGCAAGTTGGCTTACTTAGCAGATGTTCCGGATTCGATGGATGGGGAAGGTACAGTTTTGCTGTTCATTGATCGCGTGTTATAACAACACGGACTGCCGCTGGCAATTGTCTCTGACAGAGACCCTCGTTTATGGGTAAATTTTGGAAAGCCATCTTCAAAGTGCTAGGCACCAGATTGGACATGTCTACAGCGGACCATCCGCAGACCGATGGTCAGACCGAGCGCGTTAATCGCGTCCTCGGCGACGTCTTACGTAGCGTGTGCGCTGAGATTCCTTGGCGTTGGAGCTCAATTCTACCGATTGTTGAGCTCGCTATGAACAATGTCGTCCATGCCCCGACAGGCTATACTCCGTTCTAAGTGAACGGCCTCAAACACCTCCCGCGTTCCGTTATCGCTACCACTACGTGGCTCAGGGATTGGTGGGGGAGAGGTGGCCGATCGGCTTGCTGATTCAGTCATGCTACTATTCAAAAACAGGTTAGCTTGTTCCTCACAACGCGATTAAATGTCTTACGATATGTGCGTGACACAATGGCTGATGGCCAGGACAACAGAAGGAAAAGCGGATGCTAAAGGCAGAAGCTGTATTGAAAGTTATGAGGTCAGTGACAAAGTCTTACTAAACACCAAGAACCTACCTACAAATGTAGTGTCTGCCGTGTATAAGACGAAGCTGCGTCCTCTCGTCATAGGACCAATTACGGTCGTGGCCAAGAAGGGTCTTGCGTATACGCTCAACCTACCGCACAAATTGCGTGCACAACCCGTGTTTTACGTTGGTCTCCTCAAGCCGTATCGGGATCCGTCCCAGGTTGATCAGGAGGCGCTTGCGGCGCGGAAGTTGGCCTTGACACAGGCTGCTGCATCCGAATCAGGAGATCAAGTTGCACCTCCGTCCGTATCTAACTCGTCTCAAACGTCAACAGATGGGCTTGCACCGTGTTAAGCGTGCGCTGGGTCTGACCCAAAGTCTTGCGAAGACTGTGAACCAATGCCTCATGGGCTGCATCCGACACACAGACCGCCAACGACGTCAACGACGTCGTTTTCATGGCTGATACCAGTATCTGGTGAAGTGGCAACGGTACCCTGAGTCTGAGAACTTATGGGAGTACGAGATACCCCTTCGGCAAGATTGCCCATGCGCCGTGGATGTTTTTGAGCACCACGGTCAGGGTCAATTGTGACCTCTCCCGCTTCTCACCGGTAATGGGATCAGCAGGCGGGTCCACGACCGAAGCCCGATGTGGACTCGCAGCTATCGGCACAGCCGCAGTGTATCGCGTGCCTAACATCGCCTGCAACTGGCCTTTGGTCCTCAGTTTGGCGAAGTCATAACGGAGTTTCCTTTCGAGACGTACGCCAGCCTTATCAGCGCTTGTTCTTAAGGCATTAATGCTGCTCAGGCGCCGTGATTTATGCACCCAGCGTATAAACGTATTGTCTTCTTCAGAAACCAACCCCTCTACATCTAGGAGTACGGGGATATCCCTGATCGGTGGCACTGATACACTATGACTTGGTTTAAAGCCTTGCCTTGTATTGACTTGGTGTCATAACATATGGCACCAGGTATCGCTTACGCAATGTCTTGCCCACTTTAACCTCTTCAAGTGTATTGGCTGTCAGGCCTATGGTCCACGATGCCAAGGACTGACCAGTACTTTGTCAGAGACGTTTCTTCAAACTGAGAGGCGTAAACACGTTGTCAGTATGACTTTCGAGTGTCGACATGATCTGAGATCTGCGTTGAGCGCTCTCCCGTTGTTGGAGCACCTGCTCCTTCTCCTCGTCGAGAGGGTTCGTGATGATTGTCGACCCCATACCGGGTGTCGTGTACAGCGCTGTTAGCGCATCCACAGACCTACGTTCGAAGAAAGGATTGAATGCCTGCCTCGGCCTGTCGTCTTGCACGGGTGTGCTGACTTTGGATTCGATATTGCTGCCATAGTCCACTTCCTCCTCCTCAATACCGAGGAGGTCGGAAAGAGTCGTAGAATCGTTGGCGTTGCCATGTCTGACGCGTTAAACAACCGTGAGGTTTACTGTTCACCAATGGCCTCGATGAGGTAATAAATCGATTGACGTTATTTGGTAACGTCATTCTGGTAAGGGAGGGTGTAACGGGGTCACACGACGTTATCCTGAAAGGATATACCTTGTATACGTCGTATACAATCCCAATTTTCATATGTGATAACTGATGAGGTTGATAACCTCGGTCATCCAGTGATGACAGACTGATGTACCATCCATCAATCTTTAATATACTAACGATTACTATGCAAATTAGCTTAAAATTAGTATTAGGTAGTTGAATGAGGTTTATTACAGATACAACTAAGAAATAAAAGTTCAGTTCCCCTTTTGATCTTTGAGTGACACGTGTCTAATTTAGACTTCAGTAGATCGTTAAGAGTGAAGAGCCAGCTTGTGGCGTATACTCTAGAGCACATTGTGCGTACGATTCTTAGAGTCGTTGTTAGTCCCTTGAACCAGGACTAGAAGCTCTACGAGCTTAATTGTTTTAAGTCTTCGTTGATTAGTTCTAAGAACTAGAGACTCTTTAAATGAATAGGAACTTAGTTCCGTAGAACTAAGTGACTTCTAGAGTCGTAAGGCTTCCTCTGACTAAGAGCTATGTAGCTCCACTACAGAGGTGAGTCCACCGCAGAACTCGCGTAGCTTGTTAAACTGACCGCGCAGACATGGAAAACTTCCGGCGTCATCGAATGTGGCGAGAGAGATGCAAGCGCGTATGACCAGGTAAAATCCTGCTCAACATCCATCGCAGCAACAAAGGCTCTGTGCTGTGCAGTGATCTGGTTAATCGCAGTATCAGATCAGAAGAATAGAAGGCAATCATTCTGGGACAAAATAAGACGTCCGACATCACGTCCCAGAACTGCAACGAGCTCGTGCTCCATAGTGAATGGGATGGCATGCACACAAGCCCGTTTCCCTTTTCTCGCATGTCGACGATTTCAATGATGCCCTCCTGTAACGGGGCACCGATCGCTTGTACTATCACAGTATAAGCTACTTACACTGAACACAGAGTAAGGTGGTGTCTTGAGACTTTACGTACACGCATCGTGCAGAGGAAGGTTTCAACACGAGAAAGGGTAAAAGTAGAACTGTATATAGCATAGTTAATCTCCTGTCAATAAATCCCATTTAGTCTTCATTTAACCATATCTAAATACAAACATGTATTGTAACTATCTGCTCGCCAGTCATTGCGTTCTCATGTCGTGGCTCGGCTTTATTGGTTGATATCGTTAATCTATGTCAATCAATGAGCAGTGTATTACTTCTGCAACACAATATTACTTATTTAGCCAATATTGTGAGAATATTCTGTTTGTCCTAACAGAATATTCGTACTCGATATTTACCCTGTATTGGATGATGTGACGGAGGCACCCCGTTACATGTTACGAACAGGTCGTCCATCTAAAGCACTTGGAAATACTCAACGTGTCGTCGACAGGCCATCGAAAAGTAGGTAGAGCACGTTAAGCTGTCTAGGATGAAGTGTCCACACTTCTGATACACGTGTTGGGGATAGAATTCCATTAGCACGAATCACGTGGTGGTGCCGCGCAAAAGGAAAATCTCAGATTGCTCAAATGCACTATCAAGATGTACAACTACAGTGAAGTGAGCACAGCGCTGCTCCGTCTTTTTTGTACGATCATTGACAGACGGGAGATGCTTGCAGCGCAAGCAACACTATGAAGGGAGAGAATCGCAAGAGGATCAATAACGACGTTGTAACCGCAAATTCTGGCACTTGCATACTCGATGTGAAACCGCATCCGAGTCTCCTTCGACCGCAAACACCAGCGAAAATAGGTAGTGCTAGGCGTGCGCATTCGAATAGCATTCGATCCGCTTGGAGCGAAAAGAAAATATGTAACAACGAATGTATGTCTTCAAAAGTGAGCACACAAGTATAATCGTTGCTCATTACATGGGTATGTGCTTGCAAGGAAGTGAATGTGGTCACGCAGTTCGATCACGCTGACCCACTGAAAACAACATCATTCAGACAAATCTGATGAACGTATTATAGCGGGTAGTCCACGGCACCTAACTAATATCCAACCTTTTTGTTGCTACGTTGCTGTTATTCCAGATGCCCGGCCTGTAAAGACCGATTGAATAAATGTTTCCATCAACATAAGTGACATCCTTTTCACCTTTGATCGATTTTAAGCCAATCACGTGCGTGCGTAACAATAGTGACCTAGCCAAAGAGTGACTTTGAATATGCCTATACCAATGAGGGGGACAGGCTAGATAGCACTTTGTAAGTATACGGTACACATAGCCGCGTTATTTACAGACAGATACACACACAAAAAGTACGATCTAAAGGGTCAACAAATCCACCTTGCGCACACTCACTAATAGGTCCACCCTTCGGGCTCGCAAATACCTCCACCATTCGGGCTCGCAAAAATAAGCGAGAGCTTTTGTCACACACCAATCCTCGATCACCCCGAATTTGACCAATCTCTACCACCCCTCACTACCATGCGTGTCTTCCTTCTCGCACTCGTGGCTGCACCCGCATTCCTGATACGAGCTGACATCCCCTTGAAGGCTGGGGGTCCCAAGACAAAGGGGCCCCACGACCCATCTGTCGTACCCGTATCGACCAAGGATCACGACGACGACATCCGTCCTGACATGCTGCCGGGGGTTGAAAACCTAACGAACAATGAGGAGAGATTGACTCTGATGGATCTCGATGATGTAGCCTATATACCAAGTTAGCTGATATCCTTGCCTTGGTCAAGGATGAGTCGCCGGAACATGTCATCACCAAGGCTTTTGATGCGTTCGAGGCTGCTCATCCAGGTGTGACGCTGGAGGATGCGATATCGAAAAGGTCGGAGATGATGCAGCTGGGGGAAAGATTTGCGCACACGAAACAACTGGTGTTCGAGTCACTTGTTTCTGAGCGAGGCGAAGCTGAACTGGCAAAATCGCTTGCCGGTCTGAGAAAGTCTCAGAACGAGATGGTGAAAGATTTCGTAATCGAGTACTTACAGGTACTGACGAACTGGTGGGCCACCGACGGAAAAAAAGCTCTCGACGTGTTCAACAAACTAGAGATGGATAAGCGCACCTTTTTCGATCTTCTTGAAGGCGAGAGCCCATCAGACGTCGTACTGAAGGCTATGTGTGAGTGTAGTAGAAGGATATGGTGGTACCATGAAGTTTATGGAACAAGTGAATGAATCCGTTTTGGTACCAAGACTTCGCGAAAAGGCTCTGAAGTTCCTGGTACGTCATTTCACGATCATGGGCGGTAATAAGAAGCTTACCAATCCCATCCTTATCGAGTATCTGAATGGGTATTTATTCGCCAGTGATTACGTCAGGGACTCACGGGTCCTCTTCCAGGGAGACAAAAAAATATTGAGAGATTCATGCACGATCTGATAGTGCGGCTGTTTGAGCATCCCGCCGCAACTGTGTAACGTGTTGGGAAGGGCTGTAAACCCACCAGTCGTGTTCGAACACCAGCACGGAGGGACAAGTATGGGCTCCACTTAAATACAACTCAGTTGGAAAATCACTAATAAACAAAGTACATGTGTATCTCTGTAAGTTCTGCCATCAACAAACGCTGACGACTTGAACACGAGTAATATGGTGCGATATCACAATCGTATGGTGGTAGAAAACGCAAGCGAACACAAAACAGTTTGGCTAAAAGTTGTTGTCATTTTTGATAAACTCATTAAAGATGGCAGAAGGTGAGGCAGAGCACATTTTTTGCTGGTACAGGGCCATCCCAGGATCGACCGTGATAAAGTCTTCTTCGGTTGGACGCTCCTTGCTCGTAATGTTCCGCACGGAAATGGTATAGTGAGGTCTTCATAGACGTCGCCAACCATCTGGGCCACGAGGGCAAGGCACGTTTGACAGTCATTGGGAGCTCGAACGAGTCTTCATTCCTGGTCGGCCTCTTGCACTTAGTGTGTTTCTGTTAGCAGAGGAATGAGCAGTTTACGTATTGTCTGCATGTAGTAGTTGCATAGAATCAAGTCGGTGTGCCCTTTGAGGTCCTCGTAGGTCACTTCCTCAACCAAGTTCAGGTCAACATCGCACCTAGATGACCAAGTTCAAGTCCACATCCTGATCACTCGGGATGGTTTCAACTCCAGCTTGTACAATATCTTCCAGTGAGACCACATCTGCGAGGACTGCGTGCTACATTATAGGCAATACCGACCATGCACTCTCACGATATCACGCGAGTCCGCAGACCTTGGTAAGGCCTTCACGGCCGCATATTTAGAACGGTTGGTGGACAGTTGGCACGAACGCCGTCGACGATAGTTCACGTCTTCAGCAGCGACTTCGAGCAGCGTCGTCTACTCGTTGGCCGGCAGCTCCATGCTGTGGACCTGGCTACCACCTAAGCGCTCATGCGAACGCCACGGGTTTGCTCAGATGCAGCACATCAGCGTACCAACTTTAATCAGTATGCGGAAAGGCGAATCGGAGGTCATCTGCGTGTTCACTTCTTGCTGATGAAGTGCGAGCTGATACGACCAAATGGCAACATCACAACCATTAAGTGGCGAAAAATGTGGGTAAGCGCGAGAAGTTAAGCTTATACCAGCCAACCGGTAGCTCTCAGCCAACGGCTATCGTCCATGTGCCGCCGTGCTGATGTAGCTGGAATAAACATGCTCGCATGGAGACTGTTGTTAATTGATCCGTGGCAGCGCCCATTACGCGTCAACATTCACAAGGTTCTGAAAGACGAGTGTTTACTTACAAGCAAGCGTTTAACCAGAAATTGACGATGTCGGGCGTTGTGACCCTACCCTAGATTCTAACCTTGCTGCGCTCAACAATGAATCGTGCTTGCAAACAAAAGCAACCGTTATAACGGACGATGGCAACGCGTATTAGTATCTTTTATAATATACATGTAACTTTAGTTCGAAAGTGATCGTTGACTTCAGGACAATAACACAGCTGCAGACAGATTGTCAGACTTGTTTACACAAGGTCTGTAAGCTCGGTCAGTACGAAACGTTCTTTTGGCGAATGAATGACATCAAACTCACTCCAATCGCGTGCCTCTGAAGGCGGGCTACAAGTACAAGCTTGTATAGAAAGATTATGTTTGAAGTGAAGACAAACGATATCAATACGCAACGACGTAAGGATAAATAAAAAAGCACTCGGTTTCCAAAATTAAGTGCTAAGCGCAGACTATCGAAGACGCTGCCTTAGACACCCACTAAAAACATGGTTTATGAAAGAAAAGAAGTTTAAAGTCGATCGGGGTGCAGGACACTAACATATTTGTCCTCTGACTAACGGGTTCCCGAAAGAAAGCGTGTTCGAACTTACACTTGTGGGGTGGATCATGTTATGTGCTCTTTAGTCGATCAAGCACCCGCGCGGTAAGTATCGTATTCTTCATTAGTTTATACCAGACGAGTGGAAAAAGTCGTCGTGCCGTCGTACCACTAGTTCAGCCAATGGATGAAGGAAAGCTGCTCGAGAGACAATAATAATTCGATATTCGGAGGTGTTTGACGTCCATATTAATGAGCGTGAAATGTAGCAATGTGTTGATATCGACATTGTGCTCAGCTGACGATCTCAAATCTTTGAGTAACTTTTCGATGCACGTCGCGGATTTCAACGAGGTCTAAGCAATGTACAAACAAGGCGAGCGCTTTTGTCGCTTCTAGAGATGAGAAAAGGTAGTACGAAATGATGGTCAACTTCCCTGCTGAATGTTTGGGCTCAGAACGACTTTATACCAGATCCACCGTTTCATATTCCACATAATGTGAATGGCATTTTTGATATGGCTGAATTTGCGCTGTCAGTTAAGTGTAAATTTAAACGCCTTCTGCAGCGGTTTCCAGATAATATTTTGTAGCTCAACTGTTTATGCAACTGGTGTCTCTGACAGGATAAACAGCTCTAGATTGGAAGTAGGACAAAACAGTCTGTAGACCGTTGGTAGCGGCGCCACGGTAATCCATCTATAAAATTTTGCTGCCTGGTACAATGTCAATCTAGAGCATGCGATATACATTTCAATTCCGTGACTGACTCAAACAACAACAACATTGTCTGAATGATTATTGAACATTCCAATAAACTGCAGCTGTCAGTGCTGTGCTAGGCTTGGTGGGGGTCTCAAGGAGCTCACTGAAGAGTTATACACATGGTGCAAAAGGATAAATGCATGATCTTAAATCAAAGGGTGGACAGAAGAATATCAGACGGATCTCCGAGTGTGAACGAGATAGCGTTACGCCAATTCCCACGCATGGCTTCAGCAATGGAGTAACTAACACGATTTCTGTGCATTGGAACGTATTGTACACAGGAAAGAAATATGCGTAATGAGCATGACCTGATCATTCTTCGAGTTGACCTGCATATTCAAACGAACTGCGATGGACGAAGGATGCCGAAAAGATTGCCGTACGAAAATTCTGGATGATGGCGAAGCTTCATTTTAAAAGATATCTATCTATTAGCAGTGATAGACTGCAATCAACAGAATGGAAAGAAGTTGTGATCCTTTGCCAGGCTCTGCAACAAGTATTCGCATATTTGCGTTCTAAATTTAGGGTATTCTCAATCATGATAAAATGTGAGCTAAATATGTATGTTAAATAGCACCGATTCTGACGTGTAAAACTGCGTTGGAGTCGTGCGCCATGCATCAATACGACCAGATCAATACTCCGAACATTGCTATAGAGAAATGTAACGGCGTGTCAGTGCATACGTAGTTTGGTCCATTCACATTAAGTTATATAAGCGGCTAACAAATGTAATATAATAGAGTGATATGTGGCTAAATTTATATCGGATCCGCCCATTCAAGCTATGCAAGTGGAGACTGCGTGACACGTGCCTGTTCTCACGCAAAAGGAATTCCACACGACCTCCCACTATTTTATCCGGCATCACGTCGATCCAGCAAACGATCATTCAAATATCAGCCTCAACAGAGTGGCTACGGTACGTTCTTGCAGATATAACTTCCAGCCGATATGTATAGCCATGACAATGAGAGATAATTCTTACGCACCGAGGTTAGGTGTGAAGGAGCTCAATACAGTAAATCCTATAGTACGAACCCCAAATAGCTTAATGTCGTTCAAAGTGACCAATACCCAAGATTGGCCGTCGAGACAATGATGCCAGGTATTTTTGGCTAACGTTAATTGCCCTTGGTGATTCCACATGATTTGCCAGGACATCGAAAATCGACTTTGTATGGAGCCGTTGATCTATTACGTTATAAAGCAAAATATTTATCTCGACAATGACATTACTGACTTGTATACGTACAGTGCATCAGATTGGACCTCATACAACGAACGTAGCTAAAAGGGCACTTTACAAAGGTACAAGGTTGGATCAACTATGACACATTTTGCATGAAAAAGAGGTGTGTTGGCTTGTAGTGAAAGATCGAATGATGGAAAAATTTCCATTGTGAGGCTCACGTCAAGCGAGTAAAGAAAGCTGTTGCTACAAAGTCTTACGACAATATCACACTACGCACCTCATACCCACTCGCCGACTGAATGGCCCGATCTCCTTCACCGTAATCTAATTTGTAAAGAAATATCACCCCCCCCGAACTTGAAATCACTATTATACTTAAGAGTACCCGAACAAGAAATTATGAGCTATAACGATGAAATGGAAGAGGCCATGCAAAGCACTATTGCGATAAGTAATGGGGACAGCGTAGAACGCGTTTACATGAACTTCTTACGTCCAAACACGTCACCATCTCCAACGCAAAACATTTTTTGGGATTATGGTGCAGAGGAGGCCTGTCACGATATTCAGGTGCAGAAACGAGAAGATGAGGAAGCTGTAGGAGCAGGTATGCTCGAAGCAGCAAAAAGACATGATTGATGAGGCCATAACAACAACAAAAACTGCTATCTACTTCTTATGTATCCTTTTGTCATCATAAACGTTCTTGAGCCTGATTGGTGACACGAGCATGCTTCTCTTTCATCCCCGTATCATCAATCTTTCACGACAATCTTGAACTTAATCAATGTCCCCAGATTGACTTTACATGGCTACACCCATCAATGAGTGTATCGCTGGTACGGTTGACATCAACACAAACCTTACTGCCGTCAAGTTCGATGTGAGCTGACATGTTGTCGTCATCTCCACCGCAAAACAAATGCTGAAGAGTTATACAAAATGCCTCCGACGACAGATAGGCCAGCGAGTTATGAAGGAGCTAGGCCAAATATTTACAGCGAAATATGGCCACGTGATGAAGCCTGGTATCCAGATCCGCAGCCAAGCAACTTTCATACGCAATTATATCGATAGGAGCAACTTTGACCAACGCGAGTGCTACTGGCAACATTATGTCGAGCGCAGGGCTACGTGCTGAAATAAAAATGAGCCAAATTTCGTCTTTGTGCTGAGTTTGGTTGGTTCTGGAGGTCACAGCCGACTACTTCTTGTGACATTAACGTGTCTTTTGCAACCTTTCGTTTTACATCTTCCGATATTTGCAGGTCATTGTTCATCACGAATGCCCACAACGTTTGTTTGTTTAAAAGCGAGCTGATACGTATATGGCCGCAGCCCAAGCCCACTTCTGCGTATACTTAGTCCTTAGACGTTGTAGCGGCTCTACAGCGCGATCATATTATGAAGAGCTTTTTATCGTTATGCAGACGCGTAATTTTCTTATCTTCGCTACCGCTGTCGTTCGACGGGCTGTTTCCAGCAGCGTCGTAGCGTAGTCGGTTTGTGCTTAATTAATCAGAAGATAGTCATGTGCTGGATCACGCTACCGAAACCGGGATAACATCCCTTTGCCAAGTTGAACTCATCCCGTTCTTGCCACTTAGGTGTTGCTAGATATTCTAAGCAAGGATCTATCGACTGAAATCATTGAAGTGCTCAAACCATCCTTCATAGTGCATATGAGAGAATGCAAGACTGCATCGCGGATGCCGTGTGTATGGTATATCGAGGTACAACATCATTAATGACATGGAAATTGATCGGCTTGGCTTGCGCGAAAGATCCACTTTCATGGAAAAAAATTATGTTGTGTTATGCTTCGCAAGCAGTAGTTTTGCCCTTAACTTCGACAGCACACTAGCAGCTTCACTTTTAAACAATGTCGTACTGATTGCAAAGCTCTTTTACTTTTTTTGTAGGTGCAGTAGGTGACTACCGAAACCCCGATACACCGAGTTTACAAATAGTGTTTATAGCGCCCCCATAAACCACATTACAAACGAATGCGAGCAAAATTTATGCGGTGTCGTGCCACCAAAACCGCATAAATTTTGTAAGTAAATAATAAGCACCACTACACGCAAATACAATGAACATACGCCGGCTTCTACCGTTTTTGATGTTTCTAGAAGAAGGAGAACAACGGGCCCAAGAAAAAAGGAGAAACTTTGCAAGGTCCTTCGCATATTGCGTCTGAGGGACCTGTGCCGCGAAAGGTCATATTTGACCTCTCGAGCGCTGGTGCCCTCTGCCGCGTCACCATGGTTTAGACTAGATGATAATGGGGTGACTTAAATTTTATGAATACGGTGGAACTAATAAGGACGCTTTTGATGATTTAAAGGTGTCTTTTGACCGACATTACGTGGTGCTGTCAGGCCCTGGTTGCCCAGGACGCCCTACCCGTCTTGTTGACAAAAGAATGATGCTCTCTCTCATCCTTCACATGTATGCTAGCAAATCAAACCTCAAAACGTGATGCGAGCTCTTTGGTTGTCCTCCCCCGACAACGGCAAGGAATATACGCAAAACGGAAGCGGCACTGGAGCTTGCCCTTGCGAACATGCAAAATGCGGCAGCACTGATGGCCGTCGGCAGAGGAGCAGCATAATGGGTCTGCTTGCGTGCAATCAAGGGAGCCCATACTTACCAAAAAGTTCGGGTTCATCGACGGTAAAAGTACAAGGTGGTACAACCAAGTAACAGTGATCAGCAGAATGCGCTCTACAATGGATGGCTCCACACCGTCCTTATTACTGGAACGCTTGCATTTGGCGCTAATGGATGCATATTCTGGATGAAACACAATTGCCCGGGCCCGTGGAACGATGGAGAAACCAGCAGGGGGTTTCGCGACAGGCTTCGAAATCCTTGTCTAAGCTTAGATGACTACGGCGTATTGGCAGACTCCGCATTTCCCGTATCCAGGGACATGAAGGGACGAATCGTCACCCCGTTGAAGCGAGGTGAATGAGAAAGAGTAATTAACGCTGGAGGTGATGGTGTGCGCATAGCTACTGTGAGTAATGCAGTTATTTCTATTCGGCAGGCTGCTGAATGGGGGATGGGAGCGGTGGAGAAATGTTTTCGGCGCTTGTCTCTACCATTGCCATATAATCCGGAGGTTCGCTGTCAACGACTAACGAATATTCATCGACTGTACAACTATCGCGTTCTCCGGACAAATGTCAGTCAGACACGCAATGTGTTTATCCCACCAGTGGTCTAGGCAGTTTATCGGTGCAACAAACTAGATGTTACCCATATACAAATAACTTCTACCAGCTATGAATTGATTGAATATCAATTGCTACATTTTTCATCGCAAACTACGTCCTTACCGTATTAGAATGTTTGCCAAGTACGTCAAGTTTGGCGTACCAGTCGAGCATAGTTGACGCTAAAAAAAGTCGTGTCGTTGGTCCGACACACAGAGCTATTTCCAAGCTAAATACGCGAAATATTCTTTAATGGATTCTACACTGTAACAAGAGCGGTATGCGCTTATCGCGTTATCACTCGTGACGCAAGAAGGCTCCCCAAAGCGTCATACTTCTTTCAGGATAGTTTCTGTATAAGCGCAGCCATGGATGTCCATCCACTCGCAACGCTACGCATGGTAGTCAACCATAGATGGCCTCAACATGCATCGTTACCATCAGTTGTTCAATCAGTAGCTCACTGTGGTGACAGCAAGATCCGACCACTGAGCAAACGTATCACCAGTACCTACTCCTGTCAATTAGTTAAGACTTAGCAGATGTCAGTCCATCCAACTGCCAAACTTTGAATGTCATGGTAAGACCACAAAGGGATCCGTGTCAATGAGCTCCTCGTGGTCTTCGTTCACACTGACGTGGTGTTAAGCAAGCCGATCCAATTGGGAGACATACATGTGGCATCTCCAAAGTTTTAAGATTGATGAAATCGGGTTGTTTGATTTCCAGCGACGATGTATACGACGTGACTGACAGACGGTAGGGACAAGGAATTAGATCATGATGTTTCTGGGTCATTGGTCGACATAAGTCTAGAGTATCGATAGCTTTCGCAGCTATTGAGACGAGATGGACGTCCGCTGTCCAAAAGTAGGACCCCGTGTCCGACTTAAGAGCGTACGATAAATGATGGACGATGTTGCATCCGAAGTACGTGCACTGATCGGTCTTTCTTCCTCAAACCAGGAGAGACGACGAAATGATTCAACGGTCTTGATTCCGCTGCCATTCATTATCCAGTATCTGGCATCTTAGGACAGGAGGGTGGGTAAGGGAGAGGAGTGTAGTCACCTCGACATGTATGTCCATGTCAGATCACATGGTTTATTGGCAGGTGCCATCTGTGCAAAGAGCGCAACGACCACCAGCGAGTAGCTTCCAAAAGCCAGCACTTCGCCTCCGTCGCCGTTATATGCTCGACCTCGACAAGTGATACAACAAGTATGATTCGATCGCGTTGCCCGGTCCGTCCTCGACGCCGGAGCTCGCTTTATCCAGGCACTATTTGACTTTGTCGAACGATAGCATTCGATACGTGTTTGCTCAATAGTCTGAAGCTTTGGTCGGTAGTTTCTCGAAAAGAGCGTCCAGTCCTCGTTTTCAAGGCCGGATGTTGTTAAAGATTGTCCACAAGTGTTCCCTCGGGCGAGACAGAGTGAGTAAAGAATGCAGTACCAATCATGTTTATGGGTTATCGTTTGGAAGCTCATGGATGTTGTTTCGTTCTGTGGTAGTGTGAGTATCACCCTGTTGAATCAGGGGAGGTACAGAGGAATGGCTAGTCCTCCGGTTATGCGCGTTCCGACGAACCGAACCGAGGATTACAATGAAAAAGACGCGAATTTGCGTATCAAGATGGACCAGGATCAGCCGAAGTCGCCCAAGGCGCAAATGTTTTCCTGTGAGTGTTCGTTTTCACTTCCTGTGAGCGCTCTAGTTGTTTCCTAATAAGCGTTATATATTGTCTCCTCTCCTTATCCTTTTTTCATCTGTTTCTTCTTCTCCAGTTATGAAGCAAATTCATGTATCAATGGTGAGCTAGCATTGCATGTCGCCTGTGGTGTCATCGTCGATTCGTTGATTCAAACGCGAGATCTGAGCTGTCGATTGAGCACGAAAGAAAGCGGTTATTCTTTCCGGAGTGGAATTTCCTCGTTGGTCTCAGCTATTCCGCTGTTTCTGTCATCTTTATAGGGGGAAGAACATTGGTACAACGCTGACTGATGTCTGTCAGTCATTTCATGGTGTGGAAACAGCCATCATGTACAACATCGTTCTCTTTTAGTTTACGGATGTGCACACATTCAACGACTCGTACGAGGGCTCTCTTGATCTTGAAAAAAAATGTCTTTCGGTGGCTCCAAGTATTACGTAAACTCGCGCAGCTTTTACGCCTGGCTTCCGTGGATTGTGATCTCTACCGTCTCTATCGTGCTGTACCCGCTCGAGGGCAACACCATGATTTTTGCGCTGGGTAACAACCCCTTCAGTACGTACATCGGATTTGCATGTTGCTATCGATTGTAGTGCTAACATCTGCTTGCTTTGCTCACTTGTAACGCTAGCAATAATTAATCCCACGGATCCACTCGACTTGATTTCCACCGGTGACACATGCTTCGAGACAAGCAACATTCTGAACAACCTCGCCATGGTATGTTATGGTCGGGTTGGTCAGAACCCTCATTTCACTGCTCATCATGTTTATCCCGTACCCGATTTTGTAAGTGCTTGAGCTCTTCTTTGAACATCTGCTATGATTATATTGACATCTCTCGGGTGTCCGTGTCTACAGTGCGATCTCGAAGTTGCGGGAAGAAACGAGCAAAGATTCTGCAGATGTACTAGATCTACTCAACCTTATTGTGGACCCGCACCGCTTCAAGAACCAGAAAGTGAATCACATGAACTTTTCGAACATCAAAATGCAGCGCAAGTTCGATGCATCCGCTGCGCGCCAAACGCCGATGATCGGCATATTGGACAATGTGTGGTGGGAGCAGGTCTTTCGTTTCCTCCTCTAATTCAAGTTCAATCGCACCATGTCGAAGCCATATGTGCGGCTCATCGCATTCCTGATCGCAGATCTGCGGTCACTGAACAATGCTATGCAACTCGAGTATTACAACATGTCGCTAATGCAGCGACAAAGGACAAATAAATTTTCTTAAATTAATAAATATTTTAAGTTGAATAAAATCATTTAAAATTATTAAAAAAAATGATGACGAGCTGGATGATACGGGAGGACTTAAGATGCTGCTACTTCTGGAGCTGCTTTGTAGTAAATTGGCAGCGACTATGTGTTGTCATTGTAAAAACGTCTGCAAACCTATTTTCATCAATTGTATTCATTACTTGTTTAGACGTGTCATGAGCGCCGCAAAAAAATACATCTGCAGCTTGCAGTCTTCCGCTCGTTCCCCTCTTTTTTCCTTATCCCTTCTTCTAAGTTCTTCCCTCTCATCTTCGTCTCTTCTGCGCCGATCTTCCCTCTCTGTCTCGTAGCGCACCCGCTCATCTCGTCTTTCTGCATTCCGACGTGCGTATTCGCTCTCCCATCGTTACTCATCCGCACGTCGTTGTTTGCAGTCATTACGCAGCTGATCCATTATCAGCTCGTGCATCGGGCTCACGGTGGCGACCGTTCGTATGGCGTCGCTGTCGGCTTGGTTATTTGCATGATGGCCTTATCCAGGTTGATACGTCTACAAGCGCTGACCGACATCTGTGGTGTCAGATCTGCTTGACGGTTTGGCGTGGCAGATGCGTTAGATGTGGAACACGTTGTAGTAATGGGTGCTCAGGATATAGCCTTCCCCTCAAAATCTTCTTGACTTTCCAAGCCTTCACTTCCATTGCCGATATCATCTCCATCATCAACAGTGTTGAGCGTAGTCTGAACAACTTCACTTAGGCTTTCCTCGACGACCAAAGCAACCGAGGAAAAGAGAACTGAGTCAACGGGGGTGAAGGCCCCGGATCAGTCTCGTTGCCCTGACCAGCCAGGGACGTTTGGTGAAATACCGACTACGAGCTGTCTATGACGGACAGCTCTTGCGGGTCATCATCATCCTTTTCAGTGTTTACCTTCATCTGGGTGTTCCAACGTGCGCGCTTCGCTCTTCGAGCTTATTCCGGACATGTGGGGTCTTCGGTGGATTTAGGATGTTGTCATCGAGATCAAACTGCCGCATGATCCCTGCACCGGTTGCCACTAGGGTCCCTGTTGAGTGCCGTTGATTGTAGACACCGGCTAACTCATCCCATTCGTTACTTGAGTCCGGCAGCCGGTTTTCCACTAGGGTCAACATCGTTAAGGCGTCATTCTTGCTCAATTTACCCTCCAGTTGTTGGTCGTCCGTTTCGTATGTCCCGACTTTCTCTTCACTTTTTTTGAATAAGGATAGCCCGAACAGCACCGCGCTCCTTTTCCGGCTCTTCCGCCCCACGCATTCGGTTGTACTTGTTCCGTAGCGTCTCGCTGGACCGGTTAAATTCTGCCCGGTTTCCGTCGTTGTAAAGACGGGCAACTTCTTCCCATTCCTGCGCGCCGCGCGGGAGGTGTTCTTCAGTGAGGTCCAGCTTCCGGTCCAGTTTGACATGGGAGAAATTCTCACCACGTTGTCCGACCATGCTTCTAGCTGGTCAAGATGGTCGACGGTTGGACGGTAGCGGATGTCGCGTTTGTGTGTGATTTGTTTTATTTTGCAATAAATATTTACAAAACAACAAATTTGTCGAGACGATTTTTCGGTCTCGACAGATTTATGGTGCTCATAAACGTGTTTATAAATGTGGTTTATGGGGGTGCTATAAACACTATTTATAAACTCGGTTTATCGGGGTTTTGGTATTCACCAAATGGGTCCATCTCGTATTTCTAACGACCGTCGTCTGCACGCTTCGGCGGGGCCAACACATCCCCAACCGGATGGTCACTACTTACTGGATTCTCTGGGGGCCAGCCAGTCCAGGGCCCCCGACTATTCGATGTCGGGGGTTTATGCTTCTACTAGAGGCCGAGCTTAGTGGTATCGGGGTTCCCGGGTGGTACAACTGAGACTTATGTGTCACACATTTTATAGCGACTTTGGGTTGGTCGTACGGGGGATCGAACCGGCAATCACATGATTGGAACGTTGGTTTTTTTTCCAGATCACCAGGAGGGAACTATAGGAAAGCAAAGCTCTTTTATGTATGATTGGTACTCAAAATAGGTGCCAGCATGCTCACGGCTAAGAGTCTAACGCTCATGCCAACGTCGACTAGCTTATTGTTGGATAGGCGCACTTGCATCATTCGCTTTGGAAGTCATTCGATTCAGGTCCGTGTACTTTCTCTTTTTTAAATGTCGACAAAGATACTCAGGGTGACCCCCGGCTGCGCAGAAGTACAATTTACTAATGCTTGGCCCCCTCGCCGAGCTTTTCCGATTTTTATTGACAATCTAAAAATCCCTGACGTTGTAATGAAGACCACAGCTAATCTTTCAGGAAATTACATCGTTCCGTGTTGGGTTGAACATTGCCGACAACCCTCGTGACCCACTGTTTCCTTGCCTTCTTCCTTCTTTTTTCGTATCAATCCATGTATTGCAATTAATACTGATACATCGACCGAGCCACACCGAATGTGCAGGTCGTAGTGTTTTCTACGTTGATCCCCTTTCAGTGCAAAATCCTGAATTGATTCTAATCCATTTTATAGTCTACTTTTTATTTCCTTAGCTGTACCTGGATTGCTTCGTCTTCCAATGGATCTGGGGGTCGTGCATATCCAATCAAACTAACACTATTTACTATCGTAGTGCCCGCTTTATTGTAACTATCCTCGCTCAGTCGCTATGGATCCTACCCGGACTGGAACCCCCCCCGGGGGTTTCCCCGGGCGGTGACCGGGGGGTGGGGTTTGGGTGGTACGTTAATCCCCCGGGGGGTCCCCGGGAGGTTTACATATGTATTTGTAGATACATATCGGTATATATTGCAGAGCATTTCCAACAGATCTTATACCCTCTCTACATAACAACACTCGGTAGCTTCTTGTACCAGTCCTGCATACACATCAGCATCTCAATGGTTTATCCGTTCAAAGATGCCCTTTCATCCCTGCAAATCAAACCACCCATCGAGAAAGCACGCTCGGAAGGGACACTGGTAGCAGAAATTGCCAGAAGGGCCCTCACCATCTTGCCCAAACTAGGAAAATCCACTTGTCGACGGTGCCAATATCCCAAAGGATCCACATCCCTATCGGCCAGGTCTTCCCCCAAATACTTCACAATTTCCCCATCCACGTTGGTAATCTTCTGTCGCTTTGCATAAATGAAATCTTCAAAATCGTCGGCCTCTTCACCTGCTTCTTCAGTGGCCATGGGAACGGCTGCATGAGTGCTGTAGCGGCTTGCAGCAACAGCAAAGATCTCACGAATCATGTGAGTATGGATGCCATACTGAGCAAAATGTTTTGCATGCTTGCTGAAGAAAAACATCTTGATGCGGGGATCGAGAATAACGGCGTGCAGGTAAACAGGTTTCTTGAGAGCCGCCTTGAGATACTTTTCGAGCTTTTGAATAATATCTCTAGCTGGCTGTAGAAGCTGCTCCGAGTCGTAGGTCTGTTCCACCTGCAAGATTCAAATATGCTTGAACATGAATATTGATCTCTCGGATTCTCTACTTCAAAATCATAGCTTCGCACCTTTTGCAATTGAACAATGAGGGCAAAAAGATCGGGAGAGCTTTCTCAAGCGTGGAGAAACGTGAACCCGCAAGCCTTTTGGTGGCCGTGTTCAGAGGTTGAAGAAACTTCATGAGCTGGCCAAGCTTTTCTCATTCCTCGTTTGAAAGGGCAAATTCCTGATAATCGACATCGATGATGCAGACTTCAGTCACGGTCGGGCTGTCGAACCGAAAAGAAAAACAATTTCACCAATGAGTCAAAGAAACAATTCACAAGTACACACCATAAGTGCAAAAAGCGCGAGCACATCTGGTAAGTCGAATTCCACCGCGTTTTGACATCGAGAATCAAGCAGTTCACAGTAGAACCTTGTTGATGGTACTCCACAGCTTGGGCAAAACGTTGGCGACGTTGATCAGAAGCTCGTACATAGACTGACGTATCCATGTACACGCTTTAGGACCGTAGTCAAGTTGACATCCAAACCATCAGGTTGGGTGGTGATGTTGTGCACCGAGATGACACATGTGGCGGCGGATTCCTCGTCTTCAATGTGGAGGTAGTCTTTCCCTCCAAGGGCCGTGATTCCATCCATTGCAGCCAAATGGATCACGTGAGCCATACAACCAAACAGCTGTCCCTTATGGTTGAACTCCACATGCTCCATGCGGGAAATAGCTCGAGCCATAGCGGAGTTTGTGCTGGCATTGTCGGCAGTAATGGCAGAGAGGGATCCAACGATGCCATAGTCGGACAGAACGTTGTAATGCAATTCTGCAAAATTTTGAGCAGAATGTTCACCTGCAAACATAATTGTTAAAGTTAAGAAGAAGATCCGGTTGTCAAATCCCACAGTACCCATGCAAATAGGAAAATGCACTTACCCATCACAGCAGGAACCCCCAGCAATAGTTCTTGCATTTTCCAATCGGTGTCAATCCAATGAGCAATGAGCGTCGTCAAGGATTTCACGTTGGGTGAAGTCCAAGCATTGGAAGTAAAAGCGATCTATTCGACCTTGGGAAGACCGATCTTGATGAATTCGCGGTGCTGAGCATACATTCGGAAAATATGGTTCTGGATGGCGTCGGCCTTGACTATCATCTGCGGACATTTCCGTTACAGGCGCCTAAAAGATTGATAAAAGAGCTTTGTTCGATGATGGAGAACGGCAGGTTGGCGTCAGCAATGAAGTATCCGATGTGAGTTTTGAGGTCCTGTCCGGTCAACACATTCTAAAACATGGATTGATGCATTTTGCAAATGCAGGTCACATGTGTTTCTCAAGCTCACCTTCTCGAGAATTCCCTTTTGGAAATACTTTTGAATAGACGCTTGTTCTCGTCCTTCTTCTTCGGATTGCTGAGATTGTGGACCTTTGTCAGGTGCTCGTTCAGGTTCTTGGTGCTGCCGGACTTGTCAAGGTTAAGGGAGCGGCCGCATGCACGGCCCGTCCTTCAGTTTGTGACGACTTGGCAAAGGTCTTTATTGGCGTCGGTATCAGCCTCAAAATGAGCCCAAACCCAGCTACGTTTGTCACTTTGGGTGGTGGGAGGCGCAAGGGCATCGTTGGGCACGTCGGCACGGGTTTCAGACATGGTGAATGGCAACAAGTGGAGGCAAAGAGGGCAAAGGTGGGCAGAAAGGGGTTTTTGTCGTTTTGAGCCAGTGTTTGTTTTTATTTATTAGCGCGTTGCTTCGTCACGAGGCGACAGTAACACTAGTGACACTTGCACAATCGATTCAAATGAGGTGCGTTATTTCACTATTGGACAGTTTCACAAGGAAGACAATTTACAATGAAAGTTGCTACAGCTGCTACAAGGGCGCCGTTATATAGCGTTTCCGATACAAATACACCGTCGATCGGTCCGTGCGATCTCGCTCAAATGATGCCTCGGACTCTGGAGTACGCTGTCAAGATGCATGAATGCCTTTGCGTCACACGTGGGTGAGCTCTGCCCACCCACGCCCACCCACAGTCTTTTGCCCAGTAGGTCACCAGATTTATATTGTACAAATAAGCCTCATACACCGTAGTAAATTAAGTTATACTAAATTATGGCGCTAACTAAAATAAAGGTTGCAACGTCGCGCCCACCCACGCCCACCCACCAAATGTCGGTCGCACCTAAGCTTGATTGTAAAACCACGGGCGTAAGTGAGCGTGGGTGCTTAATTTAAAACTCTGGTACGTGATCATTTAGCAGTAATTCTGCTCAACTGAGTGCTCTAAATGTGAGCCGTATTTCAAAACCCGTACAAAAAGATTGGGCAAAACTCAAATCGTCCGCCACGAGTCACAATAAAAAAAGACTTTCTTTGCTCGCAGAGTGAAAAAGCGCTCGACGTGCGCTCGAGTCGGACGCCCAGGGACCAGCAGCCATGGCGGAGCGCAAGGCCGTGATCAAGAACGCCGACATGCACGAGGACATGCAGCAGGACGCCGTGGACTGCGCGAGCCAAGCGCTGGAGAAGTACAACATTGAGAAGGACATTGCGGCCTTTATTAAAAAGGAGTTTGACAAGAAGTATAACCCCACGTGGCACTGCATCGTTGGCCGTAACTTTGGCTCGTACGTCACGCACGAGACCAAGCACTTTATCTACTTTTACTTGGGTCAAGTGGCAGTTCTGCTGTTCAAGTCTGGATAATAGTGGAGCGAAGACGCGCCGCGCGACGCACAGATGGACCCGCTTTTTTCCTGGTAGCTATCGGGGCGGGAGATATATAGTAATATATATTGTCGCGGTATTCGGGCTAGGTACTCCCGTATATATGCTGAATACGGTATACCTACTCTGTAAGCGTAAATCACACACCGTAAGCGTAAATCACACACCGTAAGCGTAAATCACACACCATAAGCGTAAATCACACACTGTAAGCGTGAATCACACATTGTACGCGGATTTCAAACTCTGTAAGCAGTATTCACTCACGACATGACATGATCGTAAACTGTACGCTGATGTCATACATTTCGCGGTATTCGGACTCTTCATGCCATGCTCATAAACTGTATGCTATATTTATACACCGTGCGCCGCTACATACGCTGTATGCGACGTATGTAAGTCGTATGGTGTATGGATTCACAATACGCTTCTATTATACTGTAAGTTTTATTTGTACGCTGTACACCATATTGATACAATGTATTTCGTACCTGTAGTGTATACTGAACACGGTACCCTGTTGCTGCGGTATTACTACACGATCGCTGTACAAGAAAATTCGTCAAGCAAGAGTTATCATGTCGCTGAACGAGGCGGGCAAAATGGCGTCTGCTCCATTTATTCTCTAAATTCCATCTACATAATGTTGCACTTTTCCTGGTCGTGGCCACGTCCAGTAGCAGCTACAGCACTCGAGTGTGCGGTCTCAGCATGCTGGATAAGTGCAGCCACAGTCGGGAAGTCAGCTCGGCATTGCGGACACACTTCTCTTTCAACCAAAGGCGTTTTTGTAGACACAGCTGACTCAGAAGGAGTTGCAGAAGAAGCTCTTGTCTGGCCAGTCATGTCACTGTGGACTCGATCAACGTGTGCAACGAGCTGGCTCACGTCGTGAAACTGCTGCCGACAGATGGGACAGACTTCAGACGTTGTCGTCACGGCAGTACTACTGGCTGCAGTCTTAACGCTCTGCACAAGCGACGAAACTGCCAACTTGGTGCCCTTGACAACCGAAGCAGCCGTTTGCTGTGCACTCATAGGCAACTGAGGCGGTAACGTTCTCTTCGTCCTTGTAGCAAAACTCGCCTTAGGCGTCTCGAACCGCCCGAGCCACTGCTGTCGTGACGCTTGTTGCACACTCGCACAAGCATGATCGGACTCGAATCGGTGCCGTAGACACACGTCTTGGCTACACTTTCGACACGAAAACTGATTGGACGCGAGCAGCACTTCCCGACAGTCGGGAGCTGCACAGCGTTTCTTCTTCTTCTTCTTATGTTGCATCTCTTGCCTTTTTGTTTGCTGTTGTTGGAGCTCCTGGCGAGCGCATTGACCCTTTCGAACGTGTGTGTCCCACACAATATTCACATCTTGCTCTGCCGTCCAGTGGATCAATTGCGAGCAGACGGGGCACTGAATGACACGGCGGTCGTGGCTGCCAGCGCTTGGACACTGGTGGGAGCCGTAGCTGCGGTGGTCGAGGCAAAAGACGCTGCGGCAGCAGTCGCATGTGAATGGCAGAAAGTCCTGCTGGTGGCAGGAAGAGATAGAACAGTGTGCGCCAATGTCCATGGATGGTTAGGGGTGGTAGTGGATAGATTCTCTCTCTCTCCCACTTGTCTGATAGGCGCTTGTTTACCGTATTTCGCTTCCTCTTGTTTTTCGTGATGACAATGAGAAAATGAAAAGGAGTAGACGAAGAACGGCGTTATGAGAACAGTGACGACCTGGAATTACAGACGAAAAGTTCGTATATGGAATGAACATACCTGCGGATACAGTTCTCGATCGGACGGATCGAAAAACGTTTTAAATGGAATTATAGTGTTCAAACGAATAAAGACATATCTTCTCCACAAATCTAGTACGTACCGTCTTGACTATAATATCCAATCATCGTGCAGAATGAGTCACCACTCATTTTCGTCATGGCGCTCTTTCGGTACGTGGTCCTCCCTGACCTCTCCCTCCTCTCCCTCACTCTCTCTAATGCAATTGA
>JH598246.1:390857-446990 GCA_000173235.2 Hyaloperonospora arabidopsidis Emoy2
TAAAAGGCTCGTTTAAGATGAAGGAACTTGGATAGACCAAGTTCATACTGGGTATGGAGGTCAAAAATGACTCCAAGGACGGGACCCTGAAAATCAAGCAGACCATGTGCATCGACGATGTGGTGCAACGATTCAACCAGCAAATTTCAAAGACAGTGTGAGCCCATTTGAACCACATAAAGCTTACCAAGATGCAGTCGCCGACTTCAACTGGTGAGCGGTCGGACATGGGTGAAAGACCATATCCGTCGCTGATCGGATGTTTGTTATAGATCATGACATCCACCCGCCTGGAAGGGGCATACAGCGTGACTCATCCGCCAAAATTTTTGGAGAATGCTGAGAAAAAGAATTGGAAAGCAGATATTAGAGTGTTGAGATACCTCGAGACGACGTTAGGCATCGAAATTATATACATCTATACTGAGGGAAAGATAATGGTGAATGCTTTTACGGAGGCGTTCACCATTATGTTGCTCTCAGTATAGTTGTACATAATTTCTATGTCTCGCGTCAAGGGTATCAGCATCACTAATCGAAGGTCAATTTCAGGAATCATGGTCGTGATTGGGGCGGACCCTTCGTGTAAAAGTTAAGCTATCAACGAAATGTGACAGTAAGCACTGCTTAAGCGGGTAGCATGGGACTAAGTTTATGTACGCAGAAAGTTTGCTGGTTACGCTGGATGCTAAAAGGACCTGGACACGAGCAAGTGGGAGAAACTAAGGTATAGGAGGACAAACAAGTAGCAATCGCGTCGGCAAGCAACGTCGGATACAGCGCGCGTACCAGGCCATTAAAGTTTACCATCCCTTCATCCGAGAAATGTCGTAAATGATACGATGAAATTAAGTATATCAAGATTGATGACCAGATAGCAGATATGCTGACAAACGCTTTGGGAACCAAGAGACTCAAGTTTCCGTGTGAAGCAAGTGGAGTCAAGATCACAAGCACAACACTACAGCAGTTAGTGGGGGGGGTTGACAAGGTACACCATATCTATGTTATAGATGCATTCTTATCGGATACTGGTAATCGGTTGTTGCTCAATTTCGTGGGAACATAAGTTAATGTATAAGCAATTACCAGAATATCACCATGTGGTGATGAAAACGTAGATACGACAATATTTATTGTATGACAAATACATTTCGTAGATATCGGGCTTAGACGTAACATGGTTAGCATGATAACTAAGGACCTCAATCAATACATCATTTCGGTATTTGCCTTCAGCTGAAACCATTTGTCAAATTTTAAAACGATCTACAGATTAGCAACAGTGGAGTACAAAATCGATCCTTGTTTGTAACGGATAGAAAAGAAATGATGGAACCGTATGATAGCAATGGATGAGCTTACTGGTGATGTGGATAGCGTTTCAAATTTCAAATTTCAAATGAACGATCAAATGAGCTTGTGCAAGATTCCCACACTAGCAGAATGAAGTTGGCTTGAGTGCGTTGTGTAAAATTTGGTGAGTTGTATATTATTGAGTTTTTTCAACCCTGTATATGGTAATTGGTTAAAAGCTTCGTATTGGTACAATATTGAATATGGAGACTAATATTTGGATGTAATACGTGTTATTTGGAACATACACAATATCTGGATACTGGTACCAATGATGGAGTAACAAAATACACGAGCTCTCGACACGATATGAATTGACACGATCTTTTTACGGGATACGAAGGTTCCGGAACATAATATTACAAGATAAAATATCAGCTTCAAGCGTATTCTGCAGGATAGGAAATACATAGTCATAGGCTCGATACTAATTTAATAGGTTGATACAAAGAGTTTTTATTGATTCCTTCTAGCAATGAAATCCCTTATTCGCGACAGATTTCTCTGTATTTCAAAAAATGAAGGCACGCGAATCAAGACACAAGGATATACTAACCCCTGATTTTTTTCAGTTCATGCAAGGACTCATAAAACAAAAAAGACTGTGATCAATCGCAATTTTAAGCACTGTACAACAAAGATTGAATAGGAGGATATCGCGATCGACTGAGATCTAAAGTCTGACCTGAAGGGCCAATGCAACGGAAGGAAATCCAAGCGCAGTTAAGTAAAACTAGGTGCGTACAAGTCCATACAATTGAATAGCAATACTGATCTTAGTTTACGCATCATATCACAGGGCCTATATCGATGATTCAAGAGAGAGAGATGATTCAAGTGGTCAGAAGGTCGCTTTGAGCGAATACCAGAAAAATTAGAATGTCATAAAATATCAACGGAAGCAAACTGGCCAAGCTCGAAATTGAGATCACTCGTATACCAGGTCGCTGTGTAAAATTTCCCTCAGTGATCCCCCAAGTCATTTAAAGCTCAAGCGAACTCTAAATCTACCAAAGAAGCTGATAAAAGTTCGAGCAAGACCTACTGACGAGTATATAAGGTGAGCACAAGGTTAAAAGAAAAATCTTATAGGAGTACCGTCTCTATAAGTCGGAGCAACATGTATAGCGGCGTTCGCATCAGTACGTTTTGAGATTCTGACTCCCTCTCACGTTGATGCCAGATACCTACACTCATACTTGATAAAACAACCCATCATTATTTCGTGATTGTTTGTAACAGGGTACACTGCTAATAATATATATTATTTGTCTTAATGTCATGTGAATTTTCCTAGCAGATGTAGTTTACCAATATTACCTTAACGATCTAAACGAAATGTAAAATGTAGCACCATATCCTATAGCACTCTGATTCAAGGCTGATACAGACCATACTATCATCCGACAGTTCCGCCTATAAAACGTGATGAACGCAATGATTAGTGAGTGCAAGCGTGTCTTATGTACGGTTCATATTGTATACAATATAGAAAACGACTTTGACTGTAAAATAGATAGCCCGTCTTTTGCATTCAGGTAAACTGGATTGTTTTCTCGACAGCACTACCTCCGCCCAAACCACATATATATTTTCTATGTATCTACCACCACTTTGTCGGTGTAAGCGCAACAAGCCTCGCTCCATCTGGTAACCCGCTGTGGTCGGTTGGCGCCATAAAAACCGGCCAATGAATAATAGGTGGCTGTTAAGGTAATTCATCGTATTCTAGGTAATTGTGAACGATATCTCCTGTTTTTCGATTAACTTGAATAAGACAGGTTAGCATAATTAAGAATATATTCAAAGGTGGGGGTTATACCAACCTCTGTATCTCAGTACAACTACAAGTCCCGTTAGGCACCATAAGAATATAATACCAAAGTCTTATAATGACTTTGGTATATATATTAGTAAGTTTTGAGCTGTAAAACCCGGCATACATCAGAAATTGTAAACAATCAAGTTGCTTATCATCCATAACTAGTGATCGCTCTCTCATGGCGCTAGCGGTCCCAATCACACTACTAATAGCTCCCGCTACAAACTTAAGGTCTTTTGTTCTCTTTGCCCCCCAATGGTTTTGTTCTGCCTCAGACGTATATCGGTGGTAGAAAATAATGACACGCGTGGGAAGTCGAAGATGCCACTAACCAAGACAAGATTTTGAAAATGTAATTGGAGCTTTTTGTAGATGAGGTGGGAGCAGGCACTTGGATATAGCTGGAAATATTGATGGTTGCACAGATCAAGACCTGGGTGGCATCATGAAGGCAGTAATAGAAGCTATTATTCTGCAACTTTGTCGGGCAATTTATGCCATTTAGTCTTCTGTGCTAATCATTGGTTACAATTTCGACGACGCTTCTATGATATCAACTATAGAACTCAATGGAAATTTTATACAACCTATGCCAAGGAGTAAGGTTATTTTATACGTGTAAGGAGACAATCTCTCAGCTTCAGTAACATTCATTGGCATATACTTATTTTAAGTGCACAGGGAAAGTAAATGTGTTCCTAAACGTGCCATCTTTGGACTAAGCTTAGCCAAAAAAATTCACTGTAATACGAAGTTGTCCTTCGGATTGGATCCAAAAAGAAAGACATTCTTTTTGGCCTATAAGGATAACTACAATTACTATCTGTAACAAAATTAGAGTAAATAGGCTTTTAATTGCACACAAAAAATGTGAATGAAGACATGAGAGAGTTGATATTCCTTACATCAAAACGTCTCATATGACTACTCTCTCTATACTTCAAATGTTTTACAAATGCGAGATTGATTTTAATCGCGTTGATGTTCATACCTCCATTCATAAAGACAGTTTGATAATTTAGGACACGACGTGGTCCTCTTTATCGAATACTTGAAAAACGAAAAAGATTTTGTTTCAAAAGCACCACAGATAACAATATTCGATCAACCAACGCACTTTGGATCAGTGTGGTGGCGTGCAAGCTATAAGATGTCTTTGGAGACGTCGTTGTGATTGACACAATTTCTACGCCAATGATATAAACCTTAGATTTGCTCCCTTTGTTGATATCTACAACAATGGGCTGACGGTAAAATTTGGTGCTTTAGTTCAACATGAGTCAATCGACACGTTATATATTTGTTTCAATACTTGCAGGCGGCTTTTAGACGATGACCGGTAACCTTCCTTACGGATATTTACTAAGGTGCAGCTATGGCGAACGCGACTGCGCACATTTTACGGAATACAATCATGGTCTTCGTCGGGGGTAATCGCTCGTACTGTTGTAGAGAAGTCTGGCTCTATAAATAAAAAGATTACAACCGACCCTTCGGGACATCAACGACATCGTCATATACACGAACAGCGTACTGGAGATGCAATTGTTAATTTCTCCTGTTTGCGTACAATCTATCTTTAGTAGTGCTTTTGAACAGACGTTACCAAGTGATAAAAATGGATGGCATGCTACTCGCGACCCTTTTTCTATAGTTGGGAGACCACAACAGAACGAGCGAGCCACAATTTCACTCTGTGATAATTACTTGGAACGAAAAAAACGATGATGGAGTTAGTGGTTTAATATGAAGCTAAGTTGCAGCGCGGCGTAATGCTACGGTGACATTTAAATACGACCGCAAGGTCATTATCAGCACCACGACAAGTCATATTTCATCACTGCTTGAACTTGCGTCTGTGTTTATTCGAGGTTTGCGTACGAGAAGCTTCAGAAACAAATGTACATTACCTGGAACTACATCGCCTTTTAGGCGGAGCGCGGTGCATAAATGTATAATTCTACAACAACATAGCGGAGTAGTCAATTATGTCGAACAATGCAATCAGTAAGTTGCTATTGCGGGGAATTTACCTTCGCTGAAAGATTGTATATTCATTCGCTCCAATTTAGTTCCGAAAAACATCACGTTGGTTCTCTAAGTATTCATCTGAAACGATGACTATGTGATGCATTCCCACTCAATGATGATACGAGATAAATATATGTGCATTACAAATTGGTCAGACGTTTTAGATGTGAAATTTGAAAAAAAAGAAATAGGTTATGCTATATGTCCAAATAAATGATTTACAAATGAAAGCTCTGACACTGGTTCTGGCGAAACATTAACCGGCAGAAAAAAATCGATCAACAATTATTCTCATTTGCATTCAAAATCCTGTAGTTTTGTTATCAAAATAGTTTTAAGAAGTCAACGTGGATCAAGTCAAGTGTGTAGAAGTCAATGACCGTAAGTAAAAAAAGAAGATAAGTGTGGTTAAAGCCATGCCATTGATAATAACACGCGCAATCATGACAGGAATCTCGAATCAATCACTGCATTGCAACCAGGAAATGAAGACAACATCGAACGTTGGATAAATCTACTCCTCTTTTCTTTTTTCCTTCTTTACTCTTTTCATTTGCCGCAATCTGATTGGGCTTCTCGACATGCGATGGTTCTGAATCACAAGCTAACGGTTAATGTCGAACTTTTCCAAGTCTGACGTTCACACTTTACCAACTCTTCTATATTTCGGTCTTTTCGCGAGACGGATATTTTTAGTACGGCTCATTATGCCGCGTCGTTACCATGTCACGTGCATCACTCGTCAAGACGCAGGAATTCTATGTATCCAGCTGTTATTACTACGTTGTACCATTTATTTCGTGTGAGCATAGGCTTCATGTTATTGTTCATGTCAAGCACACATTACTCACCAAGACACAGGCCTTCTTCTTGTCCAATGGTTCTTACTCCCCATTGTATCATTCGTTGAAGTGGCATGATCTTAACATACTATTAAAAAGGACACAAAATTGACATAGGCGAAGATGAATAAATCACAACTTGACGGTTACGAGGGACATACGCTCAACTATTCACATAATAAAGTATAATTATAAGTGGCAAGTTGTGTCGCCTTTTGGAGCTAAGTCATGAGAAATGAAGCCTTAATTAGAGAGATCCAGTTCATTACAAACATTCGCATTATAGCCTTAAGTGCCTAAATGTACCGTATATATCCTCTTTACTGAATACCGTTGTTGTGATGTGTTTTCAGGTTGTAACCATGTTTTTATTTTTTATCCTCACGGTTTAAACGGTATTACCAAAACTCGCAAGCCCTTTTTATACCAAGAGCGATCTCAAATTCTATACATGCCTTGAAGAATGCATATTTACAGTAGATGCACGTCTGATTTAGTACGTTGCTTTGATGCAGTTTTTGCCGGTACAACCACTTCCACGCTTCCAAGTGTTGAATGTTTTGCCAAAATATGACTACAGCAGGCTTCAAAGAATTGATCAATAGAAGCAGAATAAGATCAAATAGATCGTCAACGACGTATGGGTATGTAAGTAAGAGATTTAGAGTAATATTATACTCTTGGATAAAGATCGGATGTTAAATTCTCTCGCAAGTGGTGGCGAAACCGTTAAGGCCGTTCCATCCAAAGCTGACAAGTGGGGTGTCGAAGCATATCTTCCGTGAGTCTACTACTTAGCTCCATAAATATACGTATATGATAGAAGAGAAGGTGGCGAGCCATGGTTAGCGGAGCAGGCTTTTTAACAGTAATGTAGACACGGAAAAGTAATCGCGCAGCATTTCAAATAATCGCATCACTTTAGTAGCGCTTGCAAGCGCCAGAACTACCTGACGCTCTAACTATACGAAAACCTTGTGACTTTATAGAATGATCAGCTTATAAAGAAAACCATACTCTGAATTCATTATTTTATGAGTACAAATCGGCTTACCATCCACCAACGTTCCATACTGATGAGTGAAACAGATGCCCTTTAATAAAACTGGTGAAGTATGCGTTTCTTGTCAAGCAGTTGTCGAAGCATCAGTATTCGGTTTTGATACGTATGACGGCAGGTTTGGATGCATCTACCGATGCTAAAATAAAGCTCCTTAATTTATCGTTTGGAAACATGGAATGGGTAGAGAATGTTGGAGTTACTTGACGGATGCTTTCTTAATCTTTAAGCCCAACACAGATCGACAGAACATCCATCTGCAATTGTTTAAATATATCCCATCCAGTAAAATATTTTGACAATCAATCCCCCATTTTCAAAGTGTATAAGGTAAGAGTAAGAGTCGTGAAAGTAATTCATGTTAGTCCAATGGGTATTCCGCCTTGTCAACAGGCTCGATACATCGTCTTTATTGTGGCAGCATAAGATCTACTATTTCTGCTGATAAACATCTAAAAAAGGTTGCCGTGCATTACACCCATGGTGGAACCCGAGTTCACCAAGATCAGGTCTTTTATATTATTACTAGCTCATAGAACTACACATCACATTTGACGATCAAAAATTAAATGCAGCGTCTGGCGCTCACGACGATCTACCGACCGATCTAACTTAGCTGTCCTAAAAGTGACACGAAGAATACGGCGATCGTTTTTAAATCCTGGACAGCACTACTTAATGTAGAAATGGAAGATGAAGATGATTAACTTGCCAACGCTCTTGATGACACTGAGCTTAAGGGTATGTGATATGAGATCAGGTCGACCGGAGCGATTTAAGCATCGCGGAATTTCCTTCGTCACTCGCAATAAAGTACGTTTATATTGTTTATCAGATGTGCTTATCATCGATTGAGACGCGTGTTGTGTAAATCGAAGTGCTCGCCTACCTTCCGTTTATTCTTTTTGCTGGGACAATACACGTGACACTACGTGGTACTTTCAACTAGAGAATTAGTCATCATGGTTAATAAATATACCTTATAGATATTGTCTTACGCTGATTCTTGATAGAATGGCATGACTGCACAGCTCTCGTGGACATGTGATGCCGCTTCGAGTCATTCAGGTGAATACAAAGCATTGCGACGCATCGTTTGAGTTTTGGTACAATATGAACAACACAAATTTGCCGCAAAATTGCTAAAAGGACAAAACGAGACTGTTACTCAAACTTCGATGATATCTCCTAAGCAAAAAATTGCTTACGTATCAAGTTATCTTGATCGTTGGAAGACATCGCATCCCGAGGCAGAGGAGCGTCTCCTTAATTCAAGGCGTATAAATGATCATCCAGTAATATCCGTCTGGTTCACCGGCGTTTCTAATACGTTTTTTTATTCATTTAGGCATCATCGCCAAACCAGAAATTAATTATGAAAAGAGGTAAGGATATCATGATGGAATAATACGAGCTGAGCCAGAACCGAACGAACCCTTTCAAATATAATGAAGAATGAAAAGGCTCCAATATAAGAAGGCCAGAATCAATCCGGTACAATACGCTTCTATAATAGCTAGTATGGACTCCAAAGAAGCTAGTAGGAGGATTTTTACTTCTAATCGATTACAAGTACGAAAAAATGAACGTCTTTTAAATAGTTAGATCTAGAAGCCTTCTCAAGGTGTACACTTTAGCGCTCGTCGTAACAGCTGCTACTTAAATTTGTGTAAAATATTTGTCCATTTGGTAGAAGACTTCTATAATCCGGTAAACAAGTTCTTCATAACTAATTGGGTCTCAAAGCCAAAGTCTTAATCGATGCAGCGGATATAACTTAACTCTTTCGAGAGAAGAAGACTTACAAATTCGTAAAGTCTCTTAGTGTATTAAATTAAACCGCTATAAGCTTGAACAGTCTCAAGTCTTTACAGACGTAATGAAACTCAACTTTAAGCATCCTAAAAAGCTCATAAGCTTGTATCCTGGCTCAAGGGACTAACGATTTGCAGAATACAGTGGCAATAATGCCTGAAAGTTCTAGCCTTAATGCCGGCCTTTCAACTTTTACGGTCAACACGTCCTAGCAAGCCACATGTATGAATTAGTTGAAGGGAACTGAATTTATTTACTGATTTATATAGCATACTAAACATTATCTACGTATTCAACTTTCAAACTCTTTTACCTAATAAAGAATCCTAATACAGATTCCTCTGATGTTACTACATCTTAACTAATACGTACTTCAAATCCCCTTTTACAATATGTACTATCTAACCGTAATCAATAAGGTATAGTATTGCCGCTAGCGTATTGAATACAACTATACGCCTTTTAGATCCACCGATCTTCTGTGTGTATCCCACGAAACAATGCCGATTATAATAATCGTCGTGTGACACCGTTACACCCTCCTTCGCCAAATTGTCGACACCCCAAATCGACCTTCTTCACCTTTTTCATCAATATCTTCGAATGAGAACAGCCAACCGGACGGTTGTGTTTGCAACACCTGCGCATCGATGGCGAAGTCATCTCATTTATCCCAGTCTTTTAAAACATCCTGAGGGAAGAGAACATGATCGGCTACGACAGAGACACGGTCGTGACAGGGGATGATGACACCGAACCTGACACACCAGTGTCCCGCGAAACCACGCGCGTAGCGTTGATTCCTTTTACTATCGAGGAACAGCTTATGCGTGACAGCGCTTCGTTCATCCATTACTTTTGGGTCATGGATATCATCAACAGTCTCGACAGCAGTATGTCGATGATGACGAACGAGATAGACTTCGATCTCATACGTTAGTGATAGCTGAGGCTTATACCGACTATATATTTAGCCATTTTCCATTGGTGAACGCCTCCTAAAGATTACATGGCAGCTTTCAACCAGTTGGATCATGGAACCCGAGGCTACTACAGCCATCGACATCGTCGAATGGGATTATATCTGATAGAGGTACCTAATGGCAGAAATGACGACGGTCTACGAGTACCAGGACAAATTGTTGGAAAATCACGCGGTATAGATGTACCCACATTTGGATAGTCCCGATTGCTTTGCACCCAGGCGAGGGTGAGGCAGAGGACGACATCATGTTCGTTCGTTGGGCTCATAGATTACGTCACCTACCTATCGTAGATGATCGTCGAGATGGTGCTTCAAAGGCAGATGTTCGTTTGGATTGAGAGCCCCGTTACCGTCGTACACTGAAAGAGCTTTGAGGAAGCGCTCTTGATTAGCTCGTAAATACAACTCACTTTGTTTTTGTTTATTTTTGATTTGCACTAATTGCGAATGTGTTCCCTAATTGCGAATGTGTTCCCTTGCTCATAGAAACCACTTAAATGAGAGTCAATTTATTATTGGCTAATTATTAGTTCTAGCACCCCAATAATAAACCAATGATAAATAGGCGCGCGGTACCCACTAATCGGATACTATGCAATTACGTATTATCGCTATGACTACTTATGTAAATAGGTTGCCCCATTTCAGATCAGATATATGAACTCTGACGATTAGATAATAGAAACATATTTTGTACCTAATGCTACTCATCGCACTTCGGCCACCACCCACTATATTTGACCCTAACAAGATTCAACGAACCTCCCTTCTTTTAAAGCAACAAATGAGAGCCTTCATTCAACTTCGAAGACAGCTTCTCAACTTTGTAATGGAGCCCGTGGCGCGCTGCACGGGCTGAAACTTATGAAAGGATGTACCACAACCGTCAAACAAAAGCAAAGGGTGGGCAAATTCAAGGGATGTATCGCTAAAGCAGAGAGCATGTTGTGGCATCTTCTGTCAACCTCTAGGTCGATCAATAATATCGAGCCGTTAGAGGATGTAGTGATGCTAAGCATGTTTCTCTTGACATAGAATTGCTGACGCATAAGTAGATAATTATTGGTAATGTACATAAAACTTTTATACGAACGACATCACCCCGTACTACCATTCACAAATGCCATATATTATGTCTATATTAATGGCTCCTTACAGCTCCTCTTGAGTCCGCCTTCGACACGCTGAAGCATGTTCGACAAGCTGTCAAAAATATGCAGCTATTGAGCAGTATGTTATAGTAATCGAGCACACCAAGAATTTAACGGGTACCTCGCTGATACGGACCCCAGTATGAGCTTACATATACTGACCATTTTGTAAACAAAAATACTGTTGACTCCCCTCGATGGAAGTGCAGAGGAGGCGCAAAAAACGAACAAGCTATTCGAATAAAAAAGGATATGTGAACTATGTATAGTTAAATCTTCGTCAATAGAACCTATTTTATCGTCTTTTAACTTTTTCGAATACAGAAATGCATTATAATTGAAGTAGGGAACACCGATTCAACTAAGCACAAAATAGTATTACTTAAAATAACCACAGCGTTATCAGGTGCCTCGGAACCTCACGTACACAAATTTGCAGAGGAAATGGCAATAAACAAACGAACACCCCTGTTAAATGAAAAAGGGAGAGCTGTAAAATGTGTAGTTAGACCTGTTATCAATAAACCTTGTTTTAATCTTTTCTTAACTATGTCTATACAAGCAGGTAATATATAAAATACTACTCGCCACTCGTTATGTGCGTCTGTCATTGTTTTATCATATTGGTAGATATTATGGCCAATGAGCAGAGTATTGCCAAATGCAGCGTAATATTCGCTGATAAGATATTATTCCGAAAACAGAAATATATACTTAGTGTATGTAAACATCATGTAACCGACTAACCATGTTACAATATCTATCCGCTCACAATGCATTAAGCAAGTCCGTTTGTGGTTTGAGATATAATGACGTGTATCAATAAATGAGCAGAATGTTGCCAAGTGTTAGTAAATATTAGCTGTTAAGATAACGTATTCAAATATTATTAATTACTGGGGATTCATTAATACAAAAATGTTGTTCTATGCAAATGTCATGTAACAAGGCAAGCCCATTATGCATTCCCACTGCAAAAACTAAGATTACCGATAGAAAAGAGTATTATTTCAAGTAAACAACACTATTAAATTACTCATCCCCAAAAATTCCACACCCGGTGTGCACCACTTCAAAACTCACAACACTGTTCTGATTCTTTCCAATCCGACAGCCCGAGCCAACGCAGTTTAGTGAGTCAAGTGTGCGGTCGTACGATTCTATGAGGGTGGTATGCTACAGGAGCTCATTAGTGAATGTGTGCGATGAGTGCATGCAGTTTTTGTGGTGACTTGGATTTTGCGGTTTTAGAGAGGTTTGGGGTCTCGCCAAATTTGGAGTTGTGGGCCAAGAATATGGAGTGTATCTCAAAATAGATATATATAACATTGGTGTATTGGGGACGAAAATAGTACCATTTCACTTTTAAATGGAGATGTAGTTCGGAATGAAGTGACCTTACGGAGATGATTACAAAGAGGGTGGCCAAAAGGAAAGATGAAATTAGCAATCTTAGGCCTTTAAATTCACTACTTATTTCCGTACGAGATGTAAACACCTACAAGCAAAAAAGAAGGCTCATTATCAGCAACCTACACTAAAAAAATGTTAGATCCGCTCCCTTATTATTAGAACAACCCTCCCCCTTTTCGTTGGTTAAACACTTGCTGAAGGAAGCTATGATTGGTCAATATCAAGTGTGAAGTACACTTGCCATCTCTTTGATACCCTTGCAAGCTCAACTAAGTCCAAGACCATATGGTGTCGCACGGTGTCTATAGCGGCCCCACAATGGTCATGGGATTTAGCCACGGTGATTCCATGGTGGGATTTGATGATGGCGACATTGCAGGAGTATCTTGCACACATTATTTGTTGGTTGATAGATAAGGAGTAGGTCGTGAATTGAAAGTTTGATACTATCTAATATCTTGTTTAACTAACGGTCGTGAGATATTTTCAGTTCTATTCTCTCATATGCAATCGTGCTGGATAGGCTGTACTGACGTGAAATCATTACCGCACGTATCATCCGCGCAAGACTGACACATCAACCAGTCGACGCCATCTGCCACAGTCCCTATGAAAAGTCGCTCAGATGGTAAATTTCAACACTACTTCTCGGTTATACTTAATTCTTCAACTTCGTAACGTCATCTTCGCTCCTCGAGATTTTTTAGCGCTTCAACACCCTCCACTAGTATACGCCATACCCAGAAACTTCCACATTTCCATCAACTTCGCTGCATTCAGTACCTTATACAGCGCGTCTGCTATTATCATCTCTGAGAGAAATTATATCGGTTCAATAATATCGTGCCGTGCATATTCGCATAGAAACCTCACCCGCACGTCAGTACGCTTTGCTTTCGCCAACGGCGCCTCCCCTTCAACAAGTTTTATCACCGCTCGATTATTCATGTGCATTGGAATTGGCAATTTAATTAGTACACCAATCTTAGTATTCATCTCACAAATTTCTAGCATTTCGCGAGTAGCTTCTGATGCAGCCTTGAACTTTGCTTCCATTGTCGATGACGACACCCTGCCCTGTTTTTTTTGCAAATCCAGCTCACAAGCATCCCGTTCAAAAGAAATTGCGCCTCCGGTAATCAACTTTCAATATAGTTTATCTGCCGCAAAGCCTGCATCGCTATAAGAGGTCAGCTCACATAACTTTAACCCCTTCACCTTGTTCTTCATCACCAGCTAAAAAGTCTTCGCTCCCTTCAAACAACGAGACACTCTTTCTTTACCTTTTAATCGTACATTCGCGGCCTGTCCGTCCGTCTGGTCTCCTTTTTTGCTGCAGTTCCGATGTTCGATCGTGTGCAATGGGCCACTCACAGCAGAGTACGGAAGGATGACTGAAAATCTTTGATTGAAGGTTTGCCTCCTTATGCGATCTGCAGGAGCAATTCCTCGTCCGACGATTTCAACTCGTAGCAATCATCCGTTATTGGAACTCGCGTTTATGAGTCCATAATCGCGTAGACAATCGTTGATTGCTTCTTCCTCGTCTACTTTGCAGCCAATTCCTTCGTCGTTTTTAGTTCGCATACCAAGAAATTTTCTTACAAGCCCAAGATTCTTAATCGATAGCGACTCCATAATAACGAGACATTGGTCCACCGCTTTAGCGTTAGTACTATTCACAATAAGGTTATCAACTTAGAAGCCTACGACGACCACGTCAATACACCGCGCTTGTAATACAAGCACATATTTGTAATGCTCTGAAAGAAAGCGGCGTCAATTAACTTCGAGTGAGTAATTGAATTGAAATCCGTCCCGCCTGCTTCAATCCGTATAATCGTTTTTCAGCTGAAGAGCGATGTCTTTAGTAACCTGTACCCCATCGATCGTAACTTTTCTTCACCAATTTCCATTACGAGCGGGACGCTCAGGAATATGTTTAAATGATCTTGCTTGTAAGCCTTTAAGTAAGCGTTCGTAATATCTCCATGCTTGGCAGGGATACTATATGTAACAGCCAGATCCAACATTACTGTCACAGTACTCATTTGCATAAATGTGGCAAATGTCATCAAATAGTCGACGCCAAATACCTGTTCGTAGCCGCAAGCGACAAGATGTGCTTTAAGGCGTAACGTTACCATTTATGTCCATTTTTGTCTTGAACACTCACTTGCTGTGAATAAATTTACATTCCTTGGGCTGAGAAATTGTAGTCCAGACACCGTTGCTCTCGAGAGCCGTCAATTCTACTTAAATCGCGTCGACCCAACCGTTGCGCCTCGGGCTCTTCACACGATATTATAGCTCGTTGGGTCTGGTTTGTAGATATAATTTAACATATCAGGCATCAGCTCCTTCTGTTGTTCAGCTTCATCAATCTATTTTGTCACAGATCGCGTGACATGTTTTGGTCTCGACCAAGCTTTCTTCTTCGGCTTGATCTCAACTCATGATTCCTCGTCAACAACTTCATTTGGCATTTCCGGATGCTAATCGCGCCATCTGCAGCCTCTTGACCGTCAATCACTATAGACTGAGTGTACTCATAGCAGTCGCATTTTTTCCATAGTGCGTTGCAGCAGCTGGTTTTTCTCGGTTGTGAATGTCTCGATGCTCGCGACGTGATGAGTCACAACAACGACATTTGCTTTGCCAAGGTATGCTTTACAGCCTTTCGTAACGTCACTCTACACCAAAATAGTCCCTACTTATACTCTACGCTGCAATAATCTGTGTGCGCGGGTCGCGATACACAGTGCACTGCCACAAGAACACCACAATTCCACGTAAATCTGACACTTAACCTACCAAAACTTTAATCGGTGAAGCTCAGCTTGGATTTGACCTCGTCGGGCTTCAATTAAAGTTTTTTGTAGGATAATCTACAAAATTAATCCAGTAAAATAGCGGCAAGTTGCTAGCAAAGTCGTACATCTCACCCGTTCAGCAAGGTAAGGTGCACTCTTCAACCTTGGAATAACGACGCTTGATTCCACACCTCGCTAATTTGACCTGTCACGCCGGCATTTTTATTGCAGAATCAATCCATAATTGTGTATCCTCCGCTGCCATCTGTACGCAATACGTGTATACGGCAAATTAAACGCTTATCGAAGAAATCACGAAGTCCTTAGATTTCTATGCAACTTGATCCTTCGCCTTCGCAAGAAAAACTATTGACTTGTGGTTATTGGACTTGATGTCTATTAATTTGACAAGATAACAGTTACTGAGACAGTCCTTAGGCGTCTTAAGACCTGTTAAACACTGCATATGACACTAACTACTAAGCCCACTGGTGCGTTTGACCCAGAGTCCTCCTTGTACTGCACATTCTTGATCTGTTTGCCTTGTGCAAACCTAACAGAAGTTTTCCTGACGTTGTCCCGTCAAATTGATACCTAACCGTGGGTCCTGTGCCACGCACTTGGTCGTATCATTAGAAAAATAGCCAAATCGCAGATGAAAGTGCTCCAATGATCCGATGTGTGGGTTGACTCGTGATGACATAACACTACTGTCGAGATAGCTGGCCCCCACTATGTTAAACGGATTGACTAGATCTAGCACTCCGCGCCCCGCAAGCACATTTCTCTCCATTTACACATCAAAAATCATTTCGCCCGCCGCGCGTTACGGAAGTACACGTAGTTCCTTCTGTGTACATAAGTGCATATCCTTTCTTCTCAAGCATACCGAATGATTTAATGTTGAGGGAGATGGACAGAGCCAAATAGACTTTAGTGAGTTATACCTTCTGCATATTGGCTTTTGCTGTCACGTTCAAACGCATGCTCCCAACTTTGATCACTTTTAACGTCCCATCTCCATCAGCCAGCACGCACTTCTCTCTCAGTCCCTTGCATCTTCAAGAAGAATCTCATCACTTACCAAGTGACGGCTTGATCTACTATCGAGAGTCCACGTTTCACGATGGCTTGAATACACATTTTGCACAACGAACGTGACATCTTCGATGGCCCCGACTGTGCGGTTCTTGGTAATTCTTTTGCCTGTAGTTTATTGCGATGTGTTAGATCTTTTGACATGAGTAACAACTGCGATTGTCCACACGCGGGTTGCGATCATTGATGTTTGCCACGACGTTTCTACCAAACGCTTTCCACTTTTCATGTCATTTCACGGACTGAGTAAAATGCGACAATTTTATTTTTGCTGAAGCAAGTAGTCCGTACGCGTGTGATCTTACTTGGCCATCATGACAGTGCTCAACTCAATCGACGCATACTACACCGCATTATCGAAGTCAAGTGACTCCGCACCACCACATGCGTCATTGACGGCGACCAAATAAATGTAGTGTTCTGGCCATGAAATTTTTGGATCCTTTTCACTTGTCAGCAGCTTCATTGAGTACGTGGGTGTTATAATTTTCTTGAACGTCTGGTGTATTCGCTCCATGACGTGTTCAATAATGGGATTCTCGATCCACCACGTCTCAATATGCTTGTTGAAGTGCCGTTCGGCCGTTCCACTAAGTTCGTGGCCCAAGAGAACTGCCTTAATCTCTTCACTCCACTGAAAACCATGCGTGGGCTGTGCCAGGTGGACCTGCCGAAGAGACTTCTCCCCCAGTCTAATAACCCTGACTCAAGGCCTTGGTACAGCTCTTTCCCGTCAAAAAAGATAAGCAAGCTTTCGCTGATGTGTGTCTGGAACACTAAATGTGGCTGGTCCCTATGGGAGGCTGCGGTACATGCTGTTGCTTCTAAGGCATCGGCATCTTCTGAATCTTGTGGCTGTGGCATTTAAGGTGGCATGGGATCATAGAAATGTCTCGCTTCTTCGTCAACATGTACCTCCCTTCTCACGCCGTAATTAAGGCGCACGTTTGGATGTCCAAAGTACGGCCGCGCCGGACTTTTATAAACCTGCCCACGTCTCGACGGCGTGTGGTAAAGCGCATTAACTCTCATGCGTGACGCCTCAAAGCTTGGTCTGAGCACACTACCAAAGATGCCAGTCTCAATAGCACCTTGCATACACTCCTCTTCATCCGGCATATTCTGGGAGACTTCCAGTCTCCCCAGAAGGTCTTGTAGTCCCTCAAGCACGGCGAGTATCTTCATATTCACATCCTTGCCTTGGCCTGTATGATGAGCATCAGCGGCGATACCCACGCGCGCTGGAGATGCAGAAACTGTTTTGTAACCGACATTCTGTGGTAGTGTCTCAAAGCCGTCATCACCCCCTATCTGAACAGTTTGGACTCATAAACTTTTGATGACAGGAAAAAGTAGGTCGTGAATGGAAAATTTGATACTATCTAACATCTTGTTTAACTACCAATCTTGCGATCTTTCCAGTTCTTTTTCTCATATTAAATTGTTCTGGATAAACTGAACTGACGTGAAATCAGTACTTATCGTACTTATCATCCACGCAAGACTGACACATCAATTCGACGCCATATGCCACCGTCCCCATGAAAAGTCGCCCAGATGGTCAATTTCTTAACACTATTTATCCTGCAACTGTAATTATGCAGATAAGAAATCGTCTAACTTCAAGTGACGATATAATATTTTAGCCAACTTATCACCATAAAAAAACTTCAAGGCCAAAATCTGGCAATCTTAAAAGACAACGCTATTATTAACGAGGCAAGGCGGTCACGTATAGCTTCGAATCATATGATGTGGGCAAGAGTTAGAGTATAAACAGAATAATAAAGATAGAAACAAAATAAGAAACGGATAAAAAGCGAAGAAGAAGAAGAGGAGGAGGAAATGGATGGTGATGGTGAAGATGATGAAGGGTGTTGGAAACTCATACGCGTTTGGTCTGATCTGCAGTTGACGTTACAGTTACATTTTTGATGGATTCATGCTCTCACATCCATCGCATGAACTCCGCCGTAAGGTCTCATGTAGTTGAAGATCTAAAATGTGCAAAGTCACAATTCGTTTCCGTATTAATATTTCCTCTTCTTTGTCATATGTCCTGTCATTGCAAACAAGCGTTAATCTCAGTGTTCTTTTTATCAGATTTATGAGCCCAAACCATAGTACGTTTGTAAGCACGAGAACGTAAAGATATTAAGTTCAATGGTTTTGTCATCTTTATTAGACTAGGACGTCAAAAATTCCAAGTGCAAGTCTTTTAGGGTTGAATCTTTAGGGACTCCTGTGCGCTGGAATAGGGAGGATTAGATTTTTACACAATTGCGAAGATTTAATGCACTCGAAGAGAGCCTGCTAGAATAGATAGAGTAATGCAAGGTGGTAAAGATCGATGCGTGGGATGATGAAAAGAAAGGTGACTTCAAGAAAAAACAATCAAATATTAAGCTTTTGATTAAAGGATTGTAGTCTCTGATAAAGCTAGAGTCATGATGAAGAAAAAGAAATTGAGACATGGCTGGAGCTCGTATATATCTACGAGGGAACGTCTAATTCATCCTTGACTGCGCAGAGGATGTATCGCTTGCAATGTGAATTACACAAGACTCACCTGCGTAGCAACGAAGACTTACGCAGACATCTTTACAAGCTGTTTTATGTCAAGAATAAACTTGCAGACCTGGGAGCGCCCGTAAATGACTTGAAGGTGGTAGAAAAGCTGCTACTAGTCTACCGGCGCAGATGTGCTATGATGAGCTTCGTCAAAAGGTGCTTTTTAGTTCGAATATGGCTAAATAAACTCCGGAATTTGTCCGAGAATTGATTTTGACTGCTCAAGCACAGAGTAAAGACTGGGAATGAAGTGAGTTTTGAAGCCATATCAATGTGAAAGGTCAAAAACGCAATGAAGTTCCCAACAGGGATCGAAGAAGAGCCTAGGAAGATCTCCAGTGGGACTGGAAATGTATGCTTCAATTGTGGTGATACAGGTCATAACGGACGTTACTGTCCAATCATAGAAGAGAAACAGAGATTCGATCGAAAAAATGTGCAAGACAAATATGCTCAATTGCAAGGAGTAGAGCCAGCTGATATCTAGAGGGCTACTTCCGCACCAAGAGAAGTTGTTTGTACGCAAATCGTGACGTGATGATCGGTGAAGTGGTGCAAAACATACCAAGGAACCCAAATTAAATTAAGTGGTAAAATGACATGGGTACAAATGAACACATCACGCCCTTCGAGGATTATTTCACTTTTCTTCAGAGAATGGAAGATAGTAATTGAAACTCAACTTATCTCGATTTTGCAGAAAATGGAAATTTTAGAGATGAAAAATGTGGTATAGTGATGATTCTCAGCAAAATCGACGAATATAGTGTATAACTGATGACGGAAATGTGCTCTATGTCTCTAGAGCCGAGTGCAACATGAGTTTACGTGAATTAGCTCTAAATCAAGGCTATGAGGTGTCATGGGACCCAAACGCGCATATATGTTGTATAAAACAAAACAAGTTATTTGGAGGTAACTCGCACTTATCATGAAAATGCACTATGGTCCTACGATACACACAATATTGTCAGCCCTATCAGTCCGGGCTATACGAAACGGAAAAAGTCGACCAAGAGTACATGCTACGCTAATTTTGGAGTTAAGGATGGCGTTGAAGATGTACATGTTTGGATGAGCGTCTACTTCACACGTGTCCCGTTATAGACGAATAATGGTAGACCGGGGGATGTCTGAAGGCATTATGTTAAAACTTCGAGGCAGAATTGGCTGCCAAGATTTCCATCTCAGCAAAAAAAGACGCAATCCTACCAGAAGACTCTAGATCGTTCGATTGAAGTGGTGAATGATATGGTTTTTGCGGATTCGTAATTTCAAGACTTACGCAGTATACAGAAGTCTTTGTGGTGATGGACGATTATAATCGATTTGCAAAGACATACCTTTTAAGAGCAAAGGATGAACTTACCGTGAATGTTCGCATGAAGGAGTACATCGCCAGGGTGAAAAGCCAAAGAGATCGGCAAGATACTGAAATAGACGTCAATGACGCAGATTCCCGTCAGAATAAACATGTCAGCCAAGTGAAACAAGTCCTCACCGACAAAGGAGAGGAGTACTGTAATGATACTATTGAACGATGGTATCGAACGAAGGGAATTGTACTGACAAAGTTTGGTATACATGCTTCGCAGCTGAATCTTGTGGAGCGCACGCATCAGACAATTGCTGTCATGGTCAAGACAATGATGAGTCAGGCAGTATCTATCAAAATAGTTTTGGGCTCACGCATAGAATAATTTGGTCTACATCAAGAATCGCGTTTTTTGCAAAGGCGCGTGCCGGACACCGTCCGCGATGATATGTTAGCAATAAAACCTGACTTTCATCACAGCCCTGAGTTTGATTCACTGGTGTATTGTCATACGCCCCAGTCAAAGCGAAAGAAGCCCATTTTAAATGTCGCATTAGCTTTTGCTAGGATATCGAAATGGTGTCATCGATTGTAATATCTGCTCCAACAGAACACAAAACTGGATTTATATGTGACATTAAGGTCAATGAGAGCATTACATATAAGGATCGCAACCAACTATATTTCAAGAGAAAGGTTGTTAAGTGGATCCATACATTAAAACAATTCTTCGGAGATGGTATTGCGCACGCACTCGCCAAGTGCTGCAGACAGCAATAAACTGCAAGTAGCTGAATCTGACGCTGACTTTATCCACAATTATTTTGCAAGTGTGTTCACAATGGACAGTGGTGGATTATCCAGCGCCTATGATAGTAACGTCACGGACGGTGATGTCCTCATGAGCAATGTTGAATCCGCCAATGCTTCTGACTTCTGTCCCGACAGTGTTTCGGAAAATGCGTCAGTAGTGGTCTGGCGGGATTGAAGATTGTCACGATAGTGGTTTGTCGCAATGTTCCCAAGCTCTCTTACTAGAGACACATATCACGTCTCAAGCGTGGAAATGAGTACTCTACACCAGCATACCTTATTGCTGATTGTGACATTTGCGTCGGCCACTATACACGCGGGAGGAAGTGATGTGCATTCTGTGTCCTCCCCGAACCAGTGATGAGGGCCCACACATAAGACGTAGAATCTGGAGATTTCATTCATGAGTCTGATGATGATATCAATTAAATGACGGCAAGTATGACACTGGATCTGCTGATGATATCGACGATGACGCGCTAATTGATCTTTCAGGCATTTGTTGGACCTAACTGAAGTTTATGAAGATGCGAATAGCTGTATTGAGGACGACTATGATGTTTTGTTAGTTTTAAGCGATTAGAGTGAAACTGAAGCCGTAACTGTTTATGATTAAGTTACCGAGCATGAGCTAGTTCCAGCTCCGTGTCGCGTGCTAGCACTCCCACCAGATCAGATTATCGGCCACAGAAGGACTCGAGACTTGAACATTTATTTTCAAGCAAACGCAAACCCTCAAAGCGAGACTTAAAGCAAACAAGGGCAGAAAATCCCAAGCGCAGAACAGGCTTACGAAACGCAAATGAAAGAAAAGCGCCAAAGCACTTCGAGGGTTAAGAAGTTTGCTCCGTTCTCAATCACTAGCACATACTCCACACGAGCCCCGATCATGCCAACAACAACAACAACAACAATCGACGCACATGTGGCATATGTTCTAATGGTGTCAAGATACCGCGGTCCTACAAGGAGGCAGTAGAGTCTAACATTAAAAGGAGTGGAAGGCTGTTATGGAAAAAGAAATGACATCCCCAAAGGACAAAAATGGACTGGGTGTGATTCAAACACCAACATTCCAGCGGTCAACACACGATTGAAATGATGTGGGTTTACAATCTTTAAAAAGATAATTTGGTGTATGTAGTTCGATTTTAAGCTCGCATTGTAGCAAGTGGCGATTAACAGTGACAAGGGTCGACTGTCAAGAAAGATTTTCCCCAGTGGCAAGATTTGTTAACTTAAGACTCTTTTGTCGCAACGTGTGCAAACTTCACCTGCAAATTTATCAGGGAGATGTAAACACTGCCTACGTAAAATATGCATTGACGATAGAGCAGTATATGCATGGACTTAAAGGTTATCCTTGTGAACAAGCAGGACAAATTTACATGGTAAACAAAGCATTGTTTGGACTGAGACAGTCGGTTCGGGTGTAAAATTCTGAAATCGATAAATGTCTACGCAATTGTGGATTTAAACGCAACAACACATACCCTTGATTGGACGTGGAAAAATCAGAAGATGAATCTGCACTGGTTCTCATTTATGTGGATGATATTTTTGCTCTAAACAAGGCATTCGAAATTGAATCTATTGTAACCTCAACCGCGAATATGGTCTGAAGGATTAAGTATTGATCACTGAATTAATTAAGCGTTGAAGTTGAGCAGAACGAAAATTTTATGAAGGTCCACCAAACGCAGTATTGTGCCGATATACTGAAGAAGTTCAATTTTTTAGATGCTCACACGAGCAGGATTCCGATAGAACCAACACTCAATTTACGTCCAAAGATACAAGTGATCAGAATGGCCTTTGCAACGAGAAGATTTTCCATAAAAAGAATGCATTGGCTCTCTAATTTATTTCGCCACCTGTACTGGACCAGACATTGCATACGTAGTTGGGCAAATTGAGTCTATATGTTGAATCTCTTACTCAGCAACATGTTGGAGCAGTAAAACGATTGTTGTGGTACCGCGTGGTTACGAAGAGTCATGACATTATGCACTCCGCCAGCAAACTGAAGAAGGTACAATAATACTACTTCTTGGTGAATATTGTGATGCAAACTCGGCAACGTTCCTGAAACAAGAAATGGCATTACTGGCTTTGTTATAAATGTAGCTAAAGGTGATATTTCATGGGCATCGTGACGCCAGTCAGTTATCGCGTAGTCGATGGCAGAGCTGAATATACTGCTGCGTGTGAAGCTTGTATGAAAGTTCAGGGCCTCAGAAACATTCCTACTGAAGTCTTTCTTGCACTAAAAGTAAGTTCTACGCTTGGAATTGACAATCAAGCAGCGTAAGTGATGACAACTAATCCTACGTATAGCAGAAGCACCATATCGAGCTCCGCTAGGACTATGTCTGGGACCAATATCTTAGAAAGACCGTGCACTTTGGAAGGTTCGTACTGATGACTACCCGTCTGTAGCCCTTCCAGAAGCGCGTGTGGAGAAGCTTTGTGCGCTGCTAGGAGACAAGGTACCATTTTCCGAGGCTGTAACTCCAGAGGGGTCGTTTTGGAACCCACATCCGCGTTTAGTCTGACGTGCAGTTGATGTTACATTTACAGTTGATGGATTCCTGTTCTCACATCGATCGCAAAATCTCCACCGCAAGGTCTCTAGTAGTTGAAGATCTCGAATGTGCAAAGGAACAATGCGTGTCAATCGAAACCCCTCCTTTCTTTGTCAAGTGTTCCGTCATTTCAAACAAGCTTTAATCCGAGTATTCTTGCCAAAGGAAAGCATTCATCACGTTTCCAGAGCAAAAGCAGCAGAAATATAGATGTTTCACGATGAAGATGTGGAGCCGTAGACTGTAATATAAAAACACAACACCATACTGGAATTCTCTATTAACTTCATACCGACATAATTACCTGCCCAAATCGATATAAATGCGCGTTTGCGTAAACGACTTCCGCTTATAGCTACGTCATGATGTCTTTAAATAAACATGCCAGTGCTGATCCTGTGCAGACATCGAGAGCCGATATAGTAGTTGCACCTCTCGCGACAAGTTTTGGCTGCATTATTTTTAGACGAAATTAATTTTTGATTTACGATATGCAGCGGGTGTGGAATGGTGAAATGTATTGACTGAAGGAAGTTTTGTAGAGGGCCAGATATGATAAGTGGACGAGTATCCTTTTAGGCACGATGTTGATGTACTATTGTGACTTTTCGTTTAAGATAGATGGTCTCGCATTATACGGTACTACTCTGCCCCATTTGAATATGGATTATGTGACCAAACTTGAACTATTATGATCGAATAAAAATCACATTATTTTTTGGTCTGGTGTTTTTGGCAACTCATCATCACCGACAAGCTATTTTGAGGTATTGGCAGTGAGCGCTCGCCACCTAAACGAGGCTGACAACAATTTTCAATTGCGCGGGTTAAAAGATCATGTTTTCCGTGGAGCGCCTACCCTGTCGTTACCGATCGCTGAGCTTGTTTATGAAGGGTTCTTTTCCTTGAAAAGAATGGCAATCTGAGCCTTAAGTAAGAATAAAATGATGATAAAATTGAGTGCTTTGTATTGGCTAATATCATTCCCTATTTAACCATTTCTTGATATATTCCGCTGATCTATGATAAAAATCACCTAAATGTACATCAGTTCTGCAGATTTTTGAATTAAAATGTTGATAAGAATGTCACGCTGCTTTATAGATGATTGAAACTTCTTGTTCATGTTAAATCCGGGGTGATGTTATCCACCCACCCACTTTTTGCTATCCCCACACCCCTTAACACCCCCTAACCTGGTATTTCATAAAGTACCCATCAGTGATTGACTGGGGTTGGCTAAGGAGGGGTGCGGATAGCAAAAAGTGGGTGTGTGGGTGGACGTAAATCCGGCACTTTTTGACTTAACTGCATCAAATAACCTATAACCTCTGGAAAACGATCAGACAAATACCATGTTATTTACAAGGAATTTGCAGATACATGAGCTCCAAAAATTGCAAAAAGCGCTTCTACATGATCTGTTTACGCCGGTAATATTTTTGACAAAAAATGTGCTGTGTCAAAAATGCGATCGAGACGCGTAATAATCCATAAAAAGGGTATTGTTAAATACACCTCACTTTTTACTAAATACACCCCATACACCACAACCATACTACACCACAATATGGTTTGTACGACAAACATCGCGCCATCATACCTCTAGACGACCACTATCGCACAACATTCTGCATCTATCGTACGAATGGTAAGTGATTTACCAAGCAATCTTCGTTTCGCACGGAATGGACGACTGAAGATCTTTGCCTTCGTAAATGATTCGATTGACGATTTCGACGAACTCGTCACTACACGTCGAATACATCTGGGGCGCTATTTGTATCTCTGAGCTTCAGCCAGGTTACAGTCGAGAAAGGTACAAAAATGAATGGAACAAAGGTTCACATGTCACGAACATAATCAGATGCATCCGTTGCAATAAAGATCACCTCTTCAAACAAGAAATTGTATTAGAAGGCTATATGTATTTTTGATCAAGCTATCCTGACTCTGTGTCAGGACCGGGCCATTGGCTGTGAAAGAAAGATTGATTGGTAAATTAGTTAGAGCATCTACACCGGGTCACTTCATCTAGTCCTACATCTTTATTTTGATGTGGATTTGAAGTAATTGCGTCCCCATAGCACCACTTTATTATATCTCTATTTTAGAGAACACTTCATATTTTCGGCTCACCACTTCAAATTCGGACTGACTCCAAACCTCTCTCGAAAACCTACACATTCTAAGTTGCCGCCAAAACTACACCTAATCCTCACACGCACTTCCCTTGTGAACTCTGGACGCTCAACCCTTGACAATTATGAGACCTTGCTAAAAAAATCATCAAAATGCGTTCGCTACGGGCGGCAACTGTGGCAAGAAATGATGTGGCGTTGTCATCTTTGAAGTGGTGCATCCCGGGTATGGAATTTTAGGGGATGAGTACAGAGGTATGGTGTCGCAGTATCTGTCGTATAAACCCTATTGTGGTTCGGTATGGGTGTGATGTATGGGGTGTTTTAGTAAAAAAGTCGGGTGCATGAGGAGTGCTCCAGGGTCGTCGATCAAATCATTTACGAAGGCAAAGATCTTCAGTCGTCCATTCCGTGCGAAACGAAGATTGCTTGGTAAATCACTTACCATTCGTACGATAGATGCAGAATGTTGTGCGATAGTGGTCGTCTAGAGGTATGGTGGCGCGATGTTTGTCGTACAAACCATATTGTGGTGTAGTATGGGTGTGGTGTATGGGGTGTATTTAGTAAAAAGTGGGGTGTATTTAACAATACCCTAAACAGAGTAGGATGCTAAGCAATAAATTTTACACATAGACATGACCGATCAAAATTGCCTGTTTCGAGTGTGTATGTGTACTTAACAAAAGAAAAAGGGATCGAACCGAACTGAAATGGGAGTGAATCGAACAACACCCTGTTTAATCCTGTGCTTTTTGATCGAACTATCGTAGTATATATTTCGAACCTCGATGTTTAACCACCCAAAAAGTAACGAGCGTACGGAACATCCACACGAATTTGGTCCAAAACACTAATCAACCCAATATAGCCAATCAAATTGGTGAGCGAGGAGACCGAGGCCACTGACGCTTCTCCTGCGCAGGGCAGACGATGTCGCCTGCCCTTGATAACGAAGCTGTTGCTTGGCGCAATAGGCGCAGGAGTCTTGCTGCTGTTGTCGGATCTGAGCATGATCAACAAGAGCAGCCTCGTGCCGGTGGAGTATCTGAACGCCGAGATGGACGAGGGGGCCGACTTTTATCCGGATAAAGTCCTCGAGTCCGAATGGGGAGACGACGTTGAATCAGCTGATTTGATGCACCTCAGTCTATTGCAAGAAGGTTGCCTACAAATCAAGGAGAGTGTCGTGACGTGGAAATACGGACTAGATAGCGTGCTGTCAAACGCGAGTCATGGCGTTATAAACCAGGACGATGATCAGTTGTTGGAAAAAATGCGTCAGTGTCCAGATGTGGACATCTACTTGCCCCCGATTCTCCGAGGTCATGGCTACTGCGAAGACGCGGCTGCCTATACGAAATGTAAGTTGCTGCTGTACTGATCTAGTGCGGATCGGTAGAGAGGAGGATACTGCTTGAAATTACCGACTGATATTACGTTTTCTGGTTTTCTGTAGTTATAGAGTCGCGGATTCTTCCGGCGTGGGCACTTACAATGAAGTACGTAGACAACACAACGAACGAGACGTTCTCGTACCACGACTTGTGCCCGAAGACGCCCATGATCTTTTTCAATCACTACTGGGATGGCTTCCCCGAGTCGCCGGAATGGCCTGCAATGAAACCACTGTATCTCATGCCGAACATTGAAATGTACGAACTGAAGGCTGAACACTACTGGGCTGTGGACGTCGTGCTTTGCATGACGGCCATCTGTGCGCGTTATGTACGAATGTGGTATCAGGAGGAGGGCAATCCGCGTCATACGAAAGTACTGTACACAAGGCACACAACGTCAGATATTGCAACGTTGGCGAGGACACGGCTCAGCGAGGATGCAATCAAGCCAAGGAACTGGTCGGATGTGCACTTTATTCATGTTATCGGTGGTAGCGTTCAAAAGGGAACTACTGCGATATTGGATTGCTGGATCAGACGCCCACATTTTCCTCCATTGGATGTGTACGCAGACGAGGGGTTCTACAACGAAAAGTTGAAGGATCAATATGAAAACAAACTCCGAGGCTCACAGGTGGTGATGTATCGAGGTCGCCCTTCTCCTACTGAGTTTGGCAAGTTGATGGCAGAATCGGCCTTTTTCATGTGCCCGAGCGGAATGGAGGGTTACGGTCACTACATAAACCAGGCACGCGCTAGTGCCGGTGTCATTGTGTCGACTAATTTGCCGCCCATGAACGAGCTCTTGACTCCCGCGTCTGGCGTGCTCATAACAGTGGAGCGTCAAGCGCATTCGGGACGATTCTCGGTGGCAAGTTCAATGGAGAGCATGGCTAGAAAGGAGTTGAACGCTTTGTTGCAACCGTGAGTAGCCCAGGTGTATGCCAGGCTGTCGAAAAAGTGCTGGCTATGACCTCGGCTGAACGTGAGAAGATGGGGACACGAGCGAGGAGGCAGTATTTCGTAGACATGAAGTTTTTTGCTTCAAAGATGAAGGAGTTGCGGGAACTTGCGCGTGGAATCAGGTCGTCTCAGTTTCGGTCTATTGATGCGGCATGAGTAGCTCCATGCACATGTAACGTAGGAGGACGGATGAGAGCTGCGTGCCATTGCTGGTTGTGGCGGCACGATTGCTAAATTTCTGTGATTGCGACCGGTGCAGAAGATAGGAAGGATGTGTGTAGTGTTGGAGCTATAGCGAAAAAGAATTGATCCTTGTGCTAAATTTACACAAACATATGTTATTGACTTTGTGGCACGAGCAAGGGGGCAGTATTTCGTAGACTTGAAGTTTTTCGTTACAAAGAAAAGGAGAGCTGCGGGAACTTGCACGTGGAATCGCGGCATCTCAGTTTCGGTCTGTAGATGTGGCATGAGTTGCATCCATGTAATGTAATGTAGGAAGGACGGGTGAGAGGAATAGCGCTTCTTGCTGATTATAATGGCACAATTGCTAAATATTTGTGATCCCGACCAGTGCAGATGATACGGAGGAAGTGGGCAAGAGTGTGGGAGCTTTGGTAAATGGGTTATTAAGTCTGTATTTTTTGCCGGATGTTAATATGTTGCGTGTATTTAGGCTGCTACACACGTCTTCTCCGACAATATCCCTTCACGAAGTGTACGCAGTTAAGGTAAACGATCCCAAATCCTATTTAAGTGCAACCTTCTCCACACAAAGATAACGAAAACTCGTTACACTTTTTAGTGATCGTAGAAAAAAAGTGATAGCATACCAGGCCAAGGACCCGGATCCACCAAATAACACGGATTTTTTTGCTGATGTACAGGGATTGTTTTATCGACATTACATTTGTTTACTTAAACTTGGGGAAACGTTGACCACCTACCACCCCTATATATTATCGTAATCTACTCGATTTACGCCCTCTAATTGGTAGGATTGAGAATATTACGGCTCTCAGAAGTATTTTACAATCCCATTCACAAATGATAAAATACTAGATCTGAATATTCTATGCATGTCTTTAAGTCGGCAACGTGTGGTAATTCATCATTCAGCTTTTTTCTCCACTCTATACTGGAACCCGAGCAGCAAGTAGTGGCGGCATCCTACGGTGGGGGCAGTCCCGACATGAGTAAGTACACTTACCTGGTTCTATTGCAAATTGCTCGCGTTTAACAACCGTACAACATTTGTCTTCAGATTCCAGCACGTTGAAGGCGAGGCCGAGACGCAACCACTGCAAGTCTCCTGTGTACGTATCACGGAAAAAGAAAGAATTTTCAAAGAGGAACATAAGTACGTGTGGGTCGCTCCTATGGCGCTACTCTGTGTTCGCCACGAAAAGAAAGCTTAGTGGCGATGCTCTGATATGTGACAGGACAGCGTACGTGTGACAAAAGCGATTAAGTGGGTAGCTATTCGACGCTAATGAAGTCATGTACCTCGACTTGTGAGATCGCTGATGTAGTAAACGATACAAGCAGCGTGGCTTCAACAAGGTTTCTATTACGAGCGACGAGTGAGAAGATTTTACATTCATTCTAGATCAGGAGGTCGATAGAGTTACACTACTACGTGGCTTTCATATAGTAAGATTATTCCGTGGTACGATGATGATTTAATGATTGCGGTGGAAAAGTTGACGAGGTGGGGGATGAAGGAGATCGTTTATTTGATATTGCGGTGTGTAATATGAGTTGGGATAGGATAAAAATTTCCGATGGTGATATCCTAATCCTACCAATTAGAGGGCGTAAATCGAGTAAATTACGGTAATATCTTTTCAGACGACTACTATTTCAATCCTACCAATCAGAAGGCATATATCAAGTAAATTACGGTAATATATAGAGGTGGTGAGTGGTTAATGTAAACCTGGTGGGTGGTTAACGTTTCCCATAAAATGCCCTAGATAATTGGAAATTAAAAATGCCCTAGATAATTTGAAAATAAAAAGAATACCCCAGATAATGAAAAAAGGATAATTGCAAAAGGTGAGAGGATTTAGAAGTTTCACCAGAACGTGACAGGATATGTTTAAAATCTTGATATATTTCAGTTTATCACACAGCCGCAACCGAGCTTGAAGTTGAAACCCCGAATGATAATACCCTTCGAGTGCTTCAAGAGCTACGTAACTATACTAATGGGTGATGTGTACGCTCGCAATCAGCACGTACAACAGGAAATAAAAGTAGGACGTGCAGTCACTCCCCAAGCTGAGACCAAATTCCAGACCAGCTGAAGCAAGACGAAGAGTACACCTCAGTAGGCAATGACGAACACGTTTCCTTTTTCTGACGTGTCAGTCAGCCATTAAAGCAGCATAAACTTGATACGAAATCAATAATTTGCTCGTGTGGGACTTGGCTGAGGTTGGAGATTGTAGGTCGTCATCTTATCGAGGCGCCCAACGCGAGGAAGAAAATCTTTGAGCTATCAGTGCTAACAGGTCTGTGCTACCAAGTCACGACTTATCAAACGACCGTCGGTGCCATGCTGATTCCTGAGGATCACAGTATTGTCAACAACCAAGGTTTTATACCAACAAATATATCCGTCAGGCAGGAGGACCCAAGAAAGGAAGCATTAGATCGCGGGGAAAAGAATCCGGCGACCAGGTGCGTAGACCGTACCAGTGCGGGAAGTGTGGTAGCACTAATGGAAACAACCGTGCGACCTTCCGCCTTGTTGAGGCCTAACATAAAAAATCATGTCATTCCCTTCATATTACACTGCGAATATAATTCTGTGACTCGTGGGACAATAGGTTTTGTGACTTGCCAACCTAGAATGTATGCACCCAGGTAACAATCCCACTTTACTTATTTGAGGCGATCACTTGTCATCACTGTTAGGGTAGCACGTTCTCCCACCAGCGATGAACCGGTCTAACCTAAAGAACTCACCTGAGGATATAACTAGAATGGATTGAGCTGCACCAGACTCTAAATCTGAATAAGTACATGTACATGACAATTATCTCAAGCTGTCACGAAATACCTTTGGCAACCTACGTTGGAATCGAACCCACAATTTTTAGCACAAAACACTGGGGCATTCACCACTCCGCTGCTAGAGTGCATACAACCCCTCCTCTTGCAACATCAACCTTCTGGTCCTGCGTATCGCATCGGTACTCTGTACCACCAAGAGTGGCACTCCATACCTACTGATCACTGACGTAATTTACGGCGGTATGATAAACTGAAATATATCAAGACTTTAAACATATCCTGTCACGTTCTGGTGAAACTTTTGAATCCTCTCACCTTTCGCAATTATCTCTATGTTTTATCCAAGGGGTGTTCGCGTCGTAAGTAGAGACACCACATTAATAGATTAGGATAATATCTTTTAACCAAGGGGTGTCCGCGTAGTAAATATGGAGTGTCAACCTAGTCAGTCCCTTTTTTATTTTCTCATTATCTGGGGCATTTTTTATTTTCCAATTATCTGGGGCACTATTTTTTATTTTCAAATTATCTAGGGCATTTTTAATTTTTGTGATTAAATGGGGTGTTTTTATTTTCCCTACCCTTTTACATGGAAGGTAGATGATCTACTGACTCCGTTCCCATTCAAAAGTATGGAGCATACTTGGTAATGGTAATTATAAAGAAACGTTAACCATCTACCAGGTTTTCGTTAACCACCCACCATCCATATATATTATCGTAATTTACTCGATTTACGCCCTCTAATTGGTAGGATTAGGATATCACCATCGGAAATTTTTATCCTATCCCAACTCATATTACACACCGCAATATCAAATAAACAATCTCCTTCATCCCCCACCTCGTCAACCTTTCCACCGCAATCATTAAATCATCATCGTACCACGGAATAATCTTACTATATGAAAGCCACGTAGTAGTGTAACTCTATCGACCTCCTGATCTAGAATGAATGTAAAATCTTCTCACTCGTCGCTCGTAATAGAAACCTTGTTGAAGCCACGCTGCTTGTATCATTTACTACATCAGCGATCTCACAAGTCGAGGTACATGACTTCATTAGCGTCGAATAGCTACCCACTTAATCGCTTTTGTCACACGTACGCTGTCCTGTCACATATCAGAGCATCGCCACTAAGCTTTCTTTTCGTGGCGAACACAGAGTAGCGCCATAGGAGCGACCCACACGTACTTATGTTCCTCTTTGAAAATTCTTTCTTTTTCCGTGATACGTACACAGGAGACTTGCAGTGGTTGCGTCTCGGCCTCGCCTTCAACGTGCTGGAATCTGAAGACAAATGTTGTACGGTTGTTAAACGCGAGCAATTTGCAATAGAACCAGGTAAGTGTACTTACTCATGTCGGGACTGCCCCCACCGTAGGATGCCGCCACTACTTGCTGCTCGGGTTCCAGTATAGAGTGGAGAAAAAAGCTGAATGATGAATTACCACACGTTGCCGACTTAAAGACATGCATAGAATATTCAGATCTAGTATTTTATCATTTGTAAATTGGGAAAAAAATGCCCCATTTAATCACGAAAATAAAAAAGCCCCAGATGCTTGGAAAATAAAAATAATGCCCCAGATAATTAGAAAATCAAAAATGACCTAGATAATGAGAAAATAAAAAATTGCCTCACATCCTCGTATACTCTGGTTAACGTGGTACACATAAAAATTCAAATTAATAACATTTCTCAATTTCCTTGAAATAGCCGTGTTGAACGTCCCGCCCTGCAGGCGGTGCCGCGTAGGGGGTTCTGCCGCGGGCGCAGACGGTACAGGTAAGATGTAAACGCGCCTACGTATCTTCGGCCGCGGCCATAAATGCAGACAATTGGTACTAATGTACCCTTAATTTGACGGTATTGTTTTTGTTATCGTTAGTATTGTTTTCTAATGTTATTTTTGATATTATTTTTTTTCTAGTTGCTGCTGTTTTATTTGTAGTGTCGTTGTTGCTTCTACCACTGTGGCTGTATCCGTTGTTGTTACTAATGTAAGTAATTACGTGTTCCTGTTGCTTCTGATACCGCTGCTGCTTAAGTTGGTGTTGTTGCTGCTGATGTCGTTATTATTGCTACTGCTGTTTGTGGTCGTGATGTTAATGCTGTTTTGTGGTATTGTTGGTACTACAATGCTGATGTTGTCGTTGTTTAGTTGAGTAATAGAAATCATTTCCTGCTCGTATGCTATAGTTACTTCAGCTTTGTTGATGTTTAATAGACTATCACGAATCCATTCTACCTGTTTGACTCTTATTTATCAATTCGAAAAGGCTTTACCAGTGCTGATGGCGACATTTCAGTGCTGTTACGGGGATTAGTCGGTGCTGTTACAGGGATTAGTCGGTGCTGTTAATGGTTTTTAAACTCCAAGGACAACACGCTGGACGTGGAAAGCTCAAGAGGTAATGATAACACACACAAGACATTGGATTTGGTCAAAGTGTTAAAACACTCCCACATACATATCATAGTATAAAGAAATGAATACAATCTTTATTAAACGTACAATACGGACTTCAACAAGATTTTGTTGGACTGTATCCGCCAGCACTTGACATGCAACTCTCTAACGGTAATATCTGGTGCCAGACCACCTGCTGCGTTGTTCGATGTGCGACAAACCTACTTCTTGTATTCTTAAAACGTATATTGGCAGTAATTAGTGGCGCTTCTAAATGTTAAGGACCTACACACCCGCGAGATTCGACCTAAGTTTTTTCTAAGGCACCTAGTTTGCTCCATTTCGCATGTTGCAAACGTGTATTGACAAAATGTAGCGTTGATACGCGAGCATAGCATACGTCCACTCTGTCACGGTGAATATCCGCGTGACCGTAATCAAGGGCTCATCTGTTTTAGAAAATCAGACGTATCAGCAAATAGCGTATGAAGAGTATTTATATTAGGTTCACCCCTACATCGAAGCACAATGTCGGTATATTTGTACCACGCTAACTAGATTATACGAGAACGTGGGGCATTCTTTATTATTTTCTTATTATCTGGGGCATTATTTTTATTTTCTAATATCTAGGGCATTTTTTATTTTCGTGATTAAATGGGCCATTTTTTTTATTTTCCCTTGTAAATGAGATTGTAAATTACTTCTGAGAACGGTGATATTTTTAGGGACTGACGAGGTAGACACCCCCTATTTGCTACGTGGACACCCCCTGGATAAAAGATATTATAATTATCTTATAATACCGGTGCCCCTACTTACAACGCGGACACACACTTAAGATAAAAGATATAATAATTATCCGACAATGCCAGTGCCCACTGAAATTATCATAAATTAGGGAGATAATACCAGTGCAATACAGAATGTTAGACGCTCCTCCACTCCTCTTACCACACCTCACGTTCTATGTATAAACGTTTTTGTGATCTCGTTTTAATTTGGCATAACCCCCTCCCCAATGTCATGTTTCAGATGTATCCCGGAGACACCCACGGCTAAAACTACGTGGTAGTGAAAATTGGTAGGGAAGCGCAAAAGGTAGCTAGTGATAAAAGGTAGAATAAGAAAACAAACTGTGCTCTGCACTTTTGCTTAGAATTTAAACTGGCTATTCAACCTTACGTTTGATCCACTAAAACAAACTTTCTCTGTACGTACCGCATAGATGCCTGAGCCACCGCCAACCGACACTGTCACTAAGTCTTTAAAGGCTGTTGAAAATGCAAGTATATCACATGGTCGTGTCCACGGATATGCAATGCAGCGGTTGAGATTGAAGTTGTCAAAGTGCGTTGTAGAATGCACACAGGAAGATCAAAGTTTACAGGTCAGCATTGTCAATCACCAATTATTTTCCCTCTGCTCTGTACCTGGAGACGCTATAGCAGCTTACCATAAAACACTGGCGAAACGTCTACATCAGTATTAATGAAAGAGAAACTGTGGTGAAGCAGTTGGTATCTGCGTCGGTGTAAAGTTTCTCATCATCGTACCGATATCTGACGTTGGTAAGGTCACCGGTGCAGATGTCAAACCTGCGATAAACCGAACAACAACACTACATCGTACACATATACTTACATGGAATCAAAAAGTGCAAGAGGGAAGACCACAATAACGTACACTAGACGAGCCGGCGCTGTCTCTGTGGCTTACAAGGAATATCGCAATGTTCATCAGGAGTGATAAGTCACGTATTAAGTTTCAGGGGGACACCGGCTAAGTAAGATGTTTATAATATCTTTTATTGAGGGGGTGTCCACGTAGCAAGTAGGGGGTGTCTACCAGTCAGCCCCTATTTTTAATCCTATTAATCAGAAGGCGTAAATTGCATAAACTACGGTATTATATAGGGGTGGTGGGTGGTTAACGAAAACCTGGTGGGTGGTTAACGAAACCTGGTGGGTGGTTAACGTTTCCCTTTTTTATTTTCAAGTTATCTAGGGCACTTTTTTATTTTCGTGATAAATGGGGCATTCTTTACTTTCCCAAAAGGGTATTGTCTTCGTCCGTGACCAGATTAGACAGGCTTAACTGTACTGTGGAACTGTCCAACTGAAAGTGTTCACTAACGCCAATTCACGTTGTAGCTCTCCGAATCGAATGGACAAGGAAAACAAGTCCCATGGCGCTTCTCCTGTGCAGGGCAGACGATGTCGCCTGCCCTTGATAACGAAGCTGTTGCTGAGCGTAGTAGGTGTAGGAACCTTGCTGCTGTTATTGGATCTGAGCATGCTGAACAAGAGCAGCATCGTGCCGGTAGAGTATCTGAACGCCGAGATGGACGAGGGGGCCGACTTTTATCCGGATAAAATCCTCGAGTCCAAATTGGGAGACGAAGCTAGATCAGCTGATTTGATGCACCTCAGTCTATTACAAGAAGGGTGCCTAAAATACAACGATAATGTCGTGACGTGGAAATACGGACGAAGCGGCGTGCTGTCAAACGCGAGTCGTGACATTTTCAACAAGGACGATGATCAGTTACTGGACAAAATGCGTCAGTGTCCAGATGTGGACATTTATATGCCCGCGAAGTTCCTAAGTCACGGTTACTGCGAAGACGCTGCTGCCTATATGAAATGTAAGCAACTGCTGCACTGATCTAGTGCAGATAGATAGAAATATTGCTTGAGGACACAGTCTGACTTTATCGTTTTCTGTCGTGTAGTTTTAAAGTCGCGTATTCTGCCGACGTGGGCAATTACAATGAAGTACGTGGACAACACAACGAACAAAACGTTCTCGTACCACGACTTGTGTCCGAAGACGCCCATGCTCTTTTTCAATCACTACTGGGATGGCTTCCCGGGGTCGCCGGATTGGCCTGCAGAGAAACCGGTATATCTTATGCCGAACATTGAGATGTACGAGCTGACGGCTGAACACTATTGGGCTGTGGATGTCGTGCTCTGCAAGACAGCAATTTGTGCTCGTTATGTACGAATGTGGTATCAGCAGGAAGGCAATCCGCGTCATACGAAAGTGCTTTACACGAGGCACACAACGTCAGATATTGCAATGTTGGCGAGGACGCGACTCGGCGAGGATGCAATCAAGCCAAGGAACTGGTCGGATGTGCACTTTGTCCATACTGTCGGTATTAGCGTTCAAAAGGGAACCGAAGCTGTGTTAGATTGCTGGATCAGACGCCCAGACTTTCCTCCCTTGGATGTGTACGTTGACGAGGGGTTCTACAACGAAAAGTTGAAGAATCAATATGAAAACAAAACTCGAGACTCGCAGGCGGTGACTATTCATTTAGGTCGCGCTTCTGCTAATGACTTTGGCAAGTTGATTGCAGAATCGGCCTTTTTCATGTGCCCGAGCGGAATGGAGGGTTACGGCCACTACATAAACCAGGCGCGCGCCAGTGGTGGTGTCATTGTGTCGACTAATTTGCCGCCCATGAACGAGCTCTTGGCTCCCGCGTCTGGTGTGCTCATTACAGTGAAGCGCGAAGCGCATCCGGAGCAGATGCTCGGAGGACAGTTCGAGGGAGAGCATGGCTTGAAAGGGGTTGAAGGGTACGCTGCAGTCGTGAAGGGTTCCGGTATATGCCGGGCTGTCGAAAAAGTACTGGCTATGACTCCTGCTGAACGTGAGAAGATGGGGGTACGAGCAAGGAGGCAGTATTTCGTAGACATGAAGTTTTTTGCTACAAAGATGAAGGAGCTGCGGGGTCTTGCCCGTGGAATTGGGGCGTCCTGGTTTCGCTCTACAGGTGCTGCATGAGTTGCCTCCATGTACTAGTAACGTGATCCTGACGGGTGAGAGGAGTAGCGCTTATTGCTGATTGTGGTGGCACGATTGCTAAATATCTGAGACCGCGACCGTTGTAGATGATAGGGAGGAAGTGAGCAAGAGTGTGAGCTGTGGGGACTCCTATTGATTCGTGTGCCTATACAAGACGTGTCTCATCGGCTTTGAGCTGAAGCAGTTTTTGTGTATTCGTAGGACGGCGTGGTTGAGTTGTGACTTGACATCATCTGACTTCATTAAAGAGCAGTGTTGGAGTATGAACTCTTGGTAAACCAACTTCATCGTCATAACCCCTGTTCCAATGACCTCAATGACACAGAAATAGCCAGCCGACCGGCACAGTTTAATCCGACAAGGTTGAGACAAACGCGTTCACGTGTTATTTCTTGGTCTATCTATAGCAGCTAGCAGCCTAGAGGTGTTAAGCCTTCTTAGGCAGATTTAGTCTTTCGAAGAGTTGACATATCGAAGTCCATATGCAGGATGGTCGACCTATCCAATCTACAGACCATTTGAACTCAAAACGTGCGACAACGTGAAGTGTTATTAGCACCTGTGTCATTGCAAAAAATTCACCGATTTCAGACCGCCATTTAACCGACGAATGTAAGACTGTATCTGATACCTTGCTCAACATCCTAATCAGTCTGTCAAGGTTGATGTGTTACGACCGGTTTCGCAGTGTCAATAGTAAAACCTGTGGAGTAGTTCTTACGAAGTTCATTTGTCGAGGCTCGAGCAATTTGCTGAGATATAGTTCTTATAGTCTTATGTACAGTCTTCCCTCCGATAAGTTATGGGTACGGTGGACGACAATCACCATAACTTAGCAGAGGTTATAACTTATTGATTTTTGTGTATTGTACATAAGGAGAATCAATCAATTGAGTGATAAAAAAAGCGGACCTGGGCACACAAACCAACCCCCCACTTCCCTTAAGTACAAGCCAAAATCCAACCAAAGGCTTTTACTGCTGGAACAGAACAAAGTCTCAGGCTCCTGGCTAGTTTGCTACCTTCCCAACGGTATGAGACGCACCCATAGCTTCTTTCGTCTGAGCTAACAATTATTACACAGGGAAAGCCACATATATACATTTTTTAACCGTGTCTTGCCTGTTGGTGTGATATCTGAGCAGTATAAAATGTCGCAGATCCGTCTTACCAATGGACAAATATGCAAACACAAGGATGAGAACCCAGATTTATCTCAAACGGCACTGGCGGAATGGGCTACGGTGGAGTTCGGCCTTGTCAAAACGCTGTCACAGGCATCAATCAGCAAGATCTTTCGAAAGCGGTCTAATCTGGGGAACATGGATCCAAGCAGCCTAAATGCAAAGCGACAGCGACTGGTTCAACATCCCATACTGGAAGAAGCTGTGTCTCTTTGGGTCCTGCAATGTCAACACCGCGGAGTGATTATCACCGGGGATATCATCTGTGCGAAGGCTCATCGGCTTGCTCAATTGCTTGGTACTCCTGACGCCGGCATCACTTTCTCGCACGGATGGCTTCATAAATTCCAGCAACGTCACATGCTCCGCGCTATCAACATTTACGGTGAAAGCGGCTCGGTGGACGTGGAGGCTATGAATAAAGCTCTACCTGATGTAAAGAAGTTCATCGCAGAGTACGCGCTGTGTGATGTTTACAACGTGGATGAAACCGGTAAATTTTGTTTGTTATATTTCTAATTGAAACCGAGTCTGACAAAATTAATTTGCAGGACTATACTACAGCATGACACCTGACAGGACTATTGCACAGCAAGAAATTGTAGGACACAAAAAGACAAGGTGAGTATATTGCAGAATGCTTGTTGCCATATACTAACACAGGGGTATGCACTGACATCCTATGCAGTCGCGGATTACAATTGCGTTCACTGCAAATGCTGATGGCTCTGACAAGCTGCAGCCTTTTTTTATCAGGAAAGCCAAGAAGCCCCGCTGCTTTGACAAGAAATCAGGTCAAGCACATGGATTTCTCTATCGCAACAACACAAAGGCTTGGATGACGGGCGTGTTCTTCCAGGAATGGCTTGCAAGTCTAGACAAAACAATGAAGGTGCGTAGTCATTTGAAATTAGAAAACTTATTATTCTAATATTGTATTGTTTCAGATCAAAAGTAGAAATATCCTTCTATTGATTGACAATGCTCCGTCGCATATGAAAAATGACCTTACGTTAACTAACGTCAAGGTCCAGATGCTTCCACCACGTACGACATCCATGATTCAGCCGATGGATGCTGGTGTCATCGCAAAGTTCAAGAGGCGGTATTGCCGTTACCATCTGCAGAATGCGATCGACTGTGACGAGCGTAGGGAGGGTTTTAACATCTACAAAGCCGACCAACTTACTGCCATGCGCTGGTCGGTGGCTGCCTGGAACGAGATTTCAAGCACTACCATTGCCAACTGCTTCAGCCACACGGGGCTTTTTTCTACTGAATCGGTCATTTCAAGTGCAGTGGAGGTGGAAAGGAGTAAGGATGGAGCAACGGAGGTCGAGGAGGAAGAAAATGAGCTGGAGAAAGAGCTGATAGCACAGCTCAAGAAGCTGCGTGTCCGAGATCCCATGAAGATTTCGGAGCTTCTCGATCTCATCGAAGAGGATGAGACTGCTCAGCCTGAGCTAACCGACAACATGATTCTAAAAGAAGTTTTGGAGGCAGATGATGAGGAGGAAAACAGTGAAGATGCGACACCTGTCGCAGAAAAATTTACCAGAACCGAGAAGATGAACCTCCTTCGTGATGCCTGCTCCCTGCTCGACGTATCCCAGGAAAGTCACCAAGCTGCTTATAAAGTCCTTCGCAACCTCCAGCATAATCTTCGAAACACTCCCACCACCCAAACCACCCTCGACATGTGGTTCAAATAATTTTTCTCTTCTACAATACGAAAACAAGTGCTCATTTTTAAAGTTATATTGCCCTATTTGATCATAACTTAAAACTTATAACTTAGCGGCCATAGAACGAGGTCCGTGGACGCGGAAATCAATAACTTACTAGAGGTTATAACGTATCGGGGGAAAACTTATCGGAGGGAAAGACTGTACCTCCCTACGTGATTTTAAATGTGGAGGCCCATCATTGATTGATATCGTTTCTACTATTCCTGTCGCCCATCGTCCAACCATAGCCCTGGCTGCTGCAGGTTGTTCAAACGCTTTCCCCAGTGTGTCATCGACAGCCTCAGGAGGCTGTGGGGGAGCTAGGAGAGGTAACCGGTGAGGATTCAACATGCGTTTTATGAGAGTGTAAGTACGAGACGATGAAATTCTAGCAAAAGTTTCCTGTACGTTACATCTAGGATAGTTGCTACTTTTACATCGACATCTTCGACTCCATTTGCATCAACAATTCGGTATCGAGCGCAGCGAGCTCGAAAAATAGTACGTGATCTTATCGCTCATATCGTCAATCGTCGACGTTGGGCCATGATATGACAGCACATGTACCTGTTGGAAAACGAACTAGTTTAGTGTCCTCGGAATGGGTTATGTGTTTTTCGGCGTTCTGTTGGAGACTAAGGGTGTGGGACCAAGAAGATATTCGAATCCTCAACAAAGTGCCCATGCATGATAAGCGTTGGATTGGTAATGCAACGGGGCATACTGTACGAGCCTGATGAAAGTTTACATAACTTATACCGTTAATAGCGTAAGCAGGTGCCTCGTAACTTCACGTACACGTACGTCAAGAGAAATATAAACCGTCTAGTTGGGTGACTTAGCAAAAGATAAATGTAGAACTGTACATAGTTGCGAGCCAGAAGGGGAAGCTATTAGTGACTGTGCGCAAGGTGAACGCCGAACTTCTTAAAGGGTATTGTTAAATACACCCCAATCTTTGCTAAATACACCCTATACACCACAACCGTACTGCACCACAATATGTTTTGTACGACGAATATCGTGCCTATATACCTCTGTACGACCACTATTGCACAACTATCTGCATCAGTCGTACAATTTGTAAGTGACTTATCAAGCAAACTTTTTTTAGCACACAATGGACGATTGAAGCTCTTTGCTTTCGTAGACGAATTGAATAACGACCACGAAGCACTCGACAATACATGTCAGATACTTCTAAATGGCTATTTGTTTCTTCAAGAAATGGCAACAGCTAAGTTTCAGTCGAGAAACGAAAATGGATGAAACAAAAGTTCGCGTTTCACCAAACGTCATCGGATACATACGTCGTAGCGAAAAGTAACGCTAAGAACGATAAATTGTATTATACATCTATATGTATTTCTGATCGAGCCTATGCTGGATCTGCGTTAAGACCAGATCATTCTCGGTCAAATAAAAAATTGATTGTCCAGCTGCACGACACGTATCCGATCTCCATCTTCCGATTTCGAGTGTAAGGTCTCTTTTCACCACGTTTCTCAACATGTATCTTGTTATCGATTTATGTCCGTTTTAGTCCCGAGCGAGCACCGTAGTCAATATTCGGATTCCCCGAACAATATGCGACGAGCTGACGTCGTAATGTTCACCCTGCAAGATGCTACAAGTGCGCGATAGTTTATCTTTTTGGCGATTTTGTTAACTTGTTATTACTAATATCGATATAAATTCTGCTACTATAGTGGGTGACGAGAGCTGAGGGCTGTTTGCGTGCTCAAAGATAATTTTTGACCGACGCAATGGCCGTTTCGCAGATACGAGATAGACTGGTAACATCAGTACCATTTGTACGATAGATGCTGATTGTTGTGCGATAGTGGTTGTTCAGAGGTAGGTAGGCGCGATATTTGTCGTACAAACCATATTGTGGTGTAGTACGGGTGTGGTGTATGGGGTTTAGTAAAGACTGGGGTGTATTTAACAGTACCCTTTTCAAATCGTATTTATCTGTCTTTGTATCTGTCTGTGTGTTTGTAATAACGCTAGGTGTACCTCAAACGTCGTATTAAGTGCGATCTAGCCTGTCCTCCCTCATAGGTATATAGGCATTTTCAAGTCACTCTTTTGGTGAGTCAATATTGTGACGCACGCACGTGATTGGCTTAAGATCTTTTAAAAGTGGGGACGATCACATAATCAAACGCTGGACGCTCATAAGAAAAGGACGATCGCGTTGCCCGAGTATACTGTACATGGCTATCACAGACATTTACAACATCATATTCTTCAGTGGCTGCCGGAGTAAAGTGTTTTACATCTTGATTCAGTTCTTCGAGCTGGAATATATATAAGATAGGGGAGCAAGCTCTGGATCTCGCCCTATGATACAATTAACTCAGTCCAGAGAACTGAATCAAGTTGCAAAACACTTTACAACAGCAGTCAAGAAGAATGATTATGATTCTCTTAATGTCTGAATTAACCCAGTACAGTATACTAAGGCAACGCGATCAGCTTTTACTTATGAGCGTCCAGTATTTGCTTATGTGATCATATTCACCTTGGACTAATTTTAAGCCATTACCAAGTGTGCGCCGCAATAGTGACCTAACCAAAGAGCGACTTCGGATATGCCTATTGTAACGGGGCGAGAGCTCCGTTACGCTAACGTACACTAACGGTCTAATGAGGAAGCGTAAGGAGAGCACACGTGTTTAACGTGTGCTTTTGGGGTTAGTTTCAACTCTAGTTTTTATATTCTTAGTTTTTTTCTATTTCATCCTAAGTACGAGTCTTCTCGAAACCATGAGAGCCACTCAAAAGAACATCGCATCCTATTGGCTAATAATGGGTCTGTACTCACTTATTAGCAAAATAGGAATACGACGCACTGCACCCACTATCTCGGCTGCATTGTATACCTACTTGTGTAATTGTATACTTATGTAAGGCTAATTTACTAAGGGTATGGACTAACACACAGTTAGTAACGTTTAACTGTAATACCCGTTACACCTATATACCTATAAGGAGGGACAGGCCAGATCGCACTTGGTACGTGTAAGGTATACCTAGCCGCGTTATTTACAGTCAGACACACACTCACAGATAAGTACGATTTAAAAGTTCGGTATTTTGCTTGCGCACAGTCTCTAATAGCTTCACTCTTCGCGCTCGCAATAATTAAAGCCTCTAACGAAATCTATTTGTTTAAACTATTAAAATTAGAGCTACATATAAGTATATATGTTAGCTATCCGAAATACTCTCGTGCCAATTACTGATTAAACCGCTGGATTATCTGATACAATGTTTTATATCAGAAAGGAGCAAATGTTTCCAAACATTGCCACTTAAGGTCATATTCTTGGATATTGTTAACCTTCACGATTATATTCTTATGAAAAGGTTAATCGTACCGGTCACAAGTGTCATTGTACCGGTGATTTGATTCAGCCAATGCAATTATAAATCTCCAATCTAGATCTGTTACTCTTAATCCACTTCTTATCATACCATACAGATTTATTAAGAGAAATTAAAAATGGCCCATGTAATCAAGAAAATATGATAATGCCTTACGTCCTGTTATACTCATTTTAACGTGGTACGCATATACCGATATTGTGATTCGGAGTAAGTATCCTATTATAAACACCTTTCGTACGCAATATGCTGATCCGTCCGTCCGGCTTACCAATACAGATGAGTTTGATTACGGTCACGCGGATATTAACCGCGACGGAGTTAGCTTATTCTACGCTCGTATATCAACGCTACATTACGTCAATACATATTTGCCTAGGGCAAAAGGCTGCAAGCTAGGTGCCGTGAAGAAACTTAGGTCGAAATAGCGGTTTTGTAGGCCCTTAACATTCAGAAGCGCCACTAATTACTACCCAATTTACTTTATAAAAATACGTTTAGGAGTTACGTAGCATATTATAACAATGAAGCACGTGGTGGTACCTGATGTGACCGTTAGAGTGATACATGCCAAGTGGTCACGGATACAGTTTGACAATAATAAAGTAAAATTGTTAAATGTCCGTACCATGGGTTTCAATGCAAAGTGTATTTATTTTTTAAACTATGATATTTATGCAGGATGAGTAAACAGTTGAAGCAAGCCGAATTTTTTGTGTTATGTCATCACCTCTTGAGCTTTCCACGTCTCGCTGCTGTCCTTGGGGTTTAAAGTCATTCACAGCACTAATAAATTCCTGCAGCATCACTAAAATGTCTCCATCAGCACTGGTAGGACTGTAAATTCGGTTTCATATTGCCTTTAACTTTACATTCATATTGTACATAGATTAGTAATTTCCATTCACTAAGATGGAACTTTCTTATTTTACACATAGAAATGACATGTCAGCGACACATATACACTCATGGTCAAAATTATCCGAACACCCTTGAAACTTACAATATTTCGACTTCTACTGGTCGTTTTTAGACGCTGTTTTGATATGTTTAGCCTATCGACAGGCGCCACGCGTGGTTGGAGCTACGGCGCCAGTTTTGGCACTCTGAAGGGAGGGTCCCGTACAAATGAAAAAAATGCAGGGTGGACAAACACTGAACAAAGTGGGCATAAGCAATTATATATTAATAGAGTGATCATATTGAGGTGAGCGAAGGTTAGTAGTCAGTCTTGTCACCTTTTTTCTTTATGGTCTTCACACCGCGCTGAGGCATGGAGCGGATCAGAGATCGAACCTCGTCCAGTGTGATCGAACCCCAGGCATCTAAGATTGCTTGTTGGAGTTCCATGCGTTTGTCATACTGTTTGCCATTGGCATACACATGACGACATTATGGATCACATATTCTCGATGGTTTTGAGATCAGGGGATTGGGCTGGCCAATTCATGACCGTCAAACGCATCTGAAAGAAGACCTCCTTCGACTCACGAGAAGTGTGGATCGGAGCAATGTCTTGCTGGAAGACAAACTTCGTGCCATACTTTAGGTGATCGAAGGGGAGTAGATACTCCCCAATGGTGTCGAAATAGTGGGAAGAGGTTTGACGGCACTCAAGAATCGCCAGCTCGCTCTTCTCCTCCCAAATAATAGCCCCACACCATGATACTATCGCCTCCTTGTTGGCGCCGAACGACGTGGTGCGCTGAATGACAAAGATCGCGCCAGTAGAAGCGGAAGCCGTCCAGGCCGTCAAAGTTGGACTTCTTCTCGTCTGAGAAGATAACTAACTTCCAGTTCTGTTGGGTAATCATCTTCTCAGACGCCCACTGTAGTCGCGCGGTCAGATAATTTTGACCATGAGTGTATACGATGTCAATTCAAAACGTCCGGACGAAACCGATAAAGCAACGTTTTTGCACAATAAAGTGATAAACAACTTCGACATACTATACTTGAGGCACCATCGCATCTCTCCTGCTTGCAATACAACTGCAGTCAAAGAAGTCTGGAGGCTTTCAAATCCATAAAGTAATAGACAAAAATTGAATGGATTTATTATAGTCTATTGCTTAGGTACATATAATTAAGTGACTAATCAAATGATCAGGAGAAAAATCCGATCCTACAACTAGAATAACTACAGTATCAGGACTGATGTACCTACAACAACAATAACGGTAGTAACACCAAAAACCCTAACAGCGGCAGCACGGCAGCGGAAACAGCTCAAATAACAGCAGCAGCAAAACAATTAGCTACACCAGTACCAACAACAGCAACAGCAGCAGCGACAACAACAACAGTAGCATCAATAGCTAAAGCATCAATAACAACATCAACAAAAGCCACAGCAGTAGAGAAAACAACACAAACCACATGGATAGCTAACAACAACAACAGCTACAGCAATAGCAACAGCAGTAGAAGAAGCAAGAACGACACCAGCTCCAAAAACAGGAGCAACTGATACAACAAAAACATCAATACTATTAACAACCAATATTAACATTTGAAAACAATAAAAACAATAATAACAATAATAAGAATAATAACATCAATAACAACATCATCACCGACTGTCCATGTGTTCATCCTCGGCCAACAATATGAGGACCCACTCACGTCTTTCCTTTGCCGTCTGCACCCGCAACTAGTGGCTGCGGGCACAGCGCGCCTGCGGCAGGACCCACTCCGCGGCTCCCCCTTCAAAAGAAGGGGTCGAGTTCGGACGTAAAATGGCTCTTTATAAAGGATTAAAGCTGTGGGCTTTCTTGTGTGTCACGTTGAACTGAGTATACTCGGACGTGAGGCATTTCTATTCTCCCATTTATTGATCGTATTTACTGTAATGGCGATTTCTGGGGGCGATGAGCTACAGAAGGCCGAGTAATTGGAGGAGACGAAGAGAGTGGCAACTGTTCTACCTATAAATACCCTATATTGTGGTTTTGTTAATGTGGTGATATTCTCGTGGGGCACACTGCACTTGTTTAAGGCTTACAAATGGGTGATACATATCACTTATCTGCGTCTTTTTCTTTTTTTAAGAGAACGACTGTGTCGAACACCATCGACGAATCGTCTGAAAATGTCAGCTATTCGACATCATTTACGTTGGGTGCCTTAAATCTGAATGTATTGGTGGTATTGGCGACGTTGTTGTTGCCCTCGTTGTCTTCATTGAAAGTGAGGTTTCTGCTGACACCATTTGGTTATCAGTTTATTAGTAAAACGTGATGTACTTCAACGCATTGTAGTCACTTTATGACCTGTTCTCTCGAAGTTGCCCTCAAGAATGTAATCACATATTGCTAATATATACATTTATGCTGAACAAATACATGATAGTTTTGTACGCATTTAGAAAGTATAGTGTACCTCTAAAGATAATTGTCGAGTCGTCATATCGACTCTATATAGGCTTTGTCGAAGTATGTTAAATTACTGTGCTCTCTCAGCATTCTCTTTGTAGCTCATTGTCTGCCAGCAATCGACATAAAGGCAACTACGGTAAATATTTTCGAAGTAAGGTACGTATTTCAAAATTAGTATGGTCTCATCAGAATATGACTTTTTAATCTTAATCGATTGGGTATAAAAGATTAATATTGGAAATTCATATTTTGATTGACCAAAACAAATCGCGGTATAATTACCCACTCGCGACTGGTTCGTTTAACCTTTCCCTATTCTAATTAACATATGGGAGGCGTTAAGCATCCACCCCCTCGCGTTAACTATCCACTCCCTCACACTTACAATGCTTTGATTGGTCAATAAAAATAAATGTACCCAGCATTTCAATTCCTGATTGGTCAGACAACATATAACACCGGATGTTGTGTCTAAATCGAATCCTACCAAATCGTAGCAGATACTTTTCATTCAGCCAATTTCATGTCGTAATAAGGCCGTGTATACTTCGTGACATTCGCATGTCGTACCGTAGTTAATAGTTAAGCTACTTGCACGGCCGCAGGGTAACAGTCGAGCTTTTTGTAGAATCGCAGAGCGATAGATACATCAAGACAGACGTCATACTTACGGAATGGCGATGCTCATGCACATACGATTCGCGCAGTGCAGGACCCCAGTGTCACAACACTTCAAGCAAAAATGCTACAGGCAATTTGGTTTTCAGGGCGCAGACAGTCCGACTTATATACCTTATCCTTGACATCTAGCTGATGCATGCATTCTTCGCGTCTCATGGTTATTGTGTCGATACTACACACGAAAATTTCAGCAATTGCATGTTAGTACAGAGCTGTTTGACCATGTAACTTCAATTCAGAATGCTTTCCACGTTCTTATCAACTTGGCGCCCGCCGTCTTGTACTCATCCGCACAGAAGCACATCACACTCGATCATTGAAATACATCGCACTGTAGAGACCTCACTCTCGTACTTCATGCCTAGATGGCTGGCGGTAGGTAAATGTTGTCTTCAGGATGCTATAAGCATATTGCGGTCTATCATTGTAAGCAGCTCGATAATCGATTGACACTTCTAAGTTGTGGGTCAAAGTTATGTACTGTAAATACCGAGTTTTTTTCAGACTGATCACAGGCTGTGACCACTTCGTGACGAGCGAGGCGTACAAAGCCTACATAGTGGTCATAATGCTTTTATACATCCATAGTCATAGATGCTTGCCTGCTCCAACGTTCGTTGCGAGGTTAGTTGCACCACAGTAGGACGACAGAAATACCATCGAAGACAATGCTTCCAGTGACCACTAAGTACAAGAAGTACGGATAGTTATCGAGAAGCGCTTCAATCACAAAGTACCGTATTCCAACACGATATGCATGACTAAACGGACAAGACGTCGCCGTCGGCGTCAGTGACGATATCTTTGTTAGCCGTCAACACCACATGGCAGGCAACCCAGCATTGCAATGTAACGATCAGCGGCAAAAAGAACAGTCGTGAGATCAACGTAACATTGTTCAAAGTAAGCCCGATTATCCTGCTATCGCCAAGCTCGTCAACTGGACCAATTTTCGGACATAGTGTCGATGACAGATGAGGTCAATGTCTGTGCATGCACCTAACTCCTAGCAGCTCCCCCATCCATCGGCCTCCAACAGCAGTTTCATCCACTATCCCTAAACGTGAACGTGTTGCGAAAGCTGATAATGGGTCGCGCGGTAGCCAAGGCATGAAGCAAGATTTTACTATTTATATCGGCGAAGTGCAAGGTGAATTCACACCGAACCTCTTTGGCATGCGAACGGTATTCTAATATGCACAACATCTATTTTTATTGACCAATCAAAGCATTTTAAGTGTGAGGGGGTGGATGCTTAACGCCTCCCTTAACATATATTTACTTGAGTTTTATTTTTAACAGGCTCCCCACGTTGCCTGTAAGGTCTTGAATATACGTCACTGTTGTATTGGCAACAAACATGAGATTTATTCGAGTTCCAACAGGATCAATGATCTTAAGTTGCCTCAATTTTGTCTTGTATTCTAACGATGAAGGACCACGAACTCGATCAAGACAGATTGTAGGCAAAGAATTGATTATTTACCGCACAACCGGGACAAGAACGAATATATTTGGTACAAGTAGACGATCGTGACGCATTTAAAGATTGTATTTTGACTGCATTCCGTAAGAACCAGTATTTGCATCGCAGTGGAGCGCACAAGAAGACCTAAGAATGAACAAATACATTGAGACAAAGAATAAAGATTATGGTATCATTCTTTTGTGATAAAAGAAAGATTTATGATTAAACCCGATGCTTTCGCTGATCTGCGTCATCTTCGACCCCTGATGTCCATTTAACCCGGGGCGGGAACAAAATATCCACCGACATTTCAATTCGCGAAAGGGACATCGTCAGTTAATGAAAAGTTTTGATCATCCAAGCTCAATATAAGGATATGGGATTAGAAGACGGATTAACATTGATCTTCTTGATTTTATAGTCTTGTGTATGAAAAGATCATGAAGTTTGTCAAAGATGGACGGTTTGTGGTCTGATGACCAAAAAAGTGGATACTGGAAATTGCTTGTATTGACCCGTCCTGGGCAGACCAAAAAATGGTGGATGGTGCCGACTGATTAAAATTGATCCGGCCTGTGCTGGTATTTCAATCCGGAATATTATGAGCACAGTAATGGAAGGCGAAGGTGGCACGAATACTTCCTAAGAAGATGATACCTCGATAATGTAATTATGCACGCTTAATCATTTGAATAAAGATTACGAATAAATGTACCCATTCTGAAATTTTAACCTTACCAAAGGATTATAATGACCAACCTAGATTATTTAGATAAACAGGAATCGTGTTTTCGATTGACAGTATATTAAAATGTGTTGTGACTAAAGATCTAAATGAATATGTTCAACGGGCAACTAAGTACCATTTGAACGTTTCACCATTTTTCAAAGAGCAGACCGATATCCAACATAGCATATTTTTGGGTCCCAGATCGTTTATGCTCTCTTCTGGAGATAGGAATTTGCGTGGTAGGACGTGTATCTGGGCTCTTAAAATATGCCACACGCTACATTTGCGCACACCCTTTGTACTGAAAGCAATCGCATTCCCGACTTATCTCGCGTGCATAGAGTTTTTATGCGGGTGTCTTAAGGCTACATTACCGATAAATTAGCGCTCGCTTATTGTTTAGCTCGGGCGCTGTTTACTGTTCTCCAGCACCACTTTTTAGCTAGGCTGCAATGTAAGACTGACATCATATTGATGAATTACAAATTAATATAATTGACTATTGCATAAAGACGTTAGCTTACACTCTCGCTTAAATGAGAAGCAGTCCTTACAGCACGATTTGATGACCTTTCTTCGAGACGTCATCTGGTGACATCCAATAGCGACATAACGCTTGTGTATGATAGAAAAATGGTGGCCGGTACGCTGTTACTGCAACTTAATCATTTAGTTGATGTAAGTGCATAACGCGATTAAGACAATTCTCAGACTATTCCTTATCGTTACATGGAAAGGCTCTTGTAACGATCTGATTGTGATGAACCCTCTATTTCAAAACATTGGTTTACATTATGTGAATATCGCAAAAAGGAAGAAGCATTAGATAGTGAGTCATCAAAAAGGTGCAGTGTCTCCTTTGCTCGTTTGAGGTGGCTGTGAGCTCACTCGCTTAACGTGACACCTCAAGGCGCTCTCATGTTACCAAAATCTGAAAAGTATGGTGGATAGCCTACAATTCTACCCACACATCTGATCACTAAGAGTACCCGTCGTGACGAGACGAAGACGCTGCACTGTAATACTGTGATGACTCCTACTGCTCGTAGAGCGATTGCGTTGTCGAAAGTGCATTTTGGTCTATCTCACGCATTAAATAAGGAGAATGATTTTGATCTCGTTGTAGAACACAACGAGTCGACTTCTTTGCCTTCAACAGTAAATGGCGAAGACAGTGCGATCATGTCGCATGGAACTGAATCTATTGAGCTCACCACGGATGCATAGACCGCTGCTATGATCAAATCGCATAGGGTATGGTGACTTCACATTCTACAGCCTACAGGTGAATCTATGCTGCGTCGTCAAATACCAGTATGACAATATTCAATGAAATTGCTGCACTTTTATGAGAAGCCGCCTTTTTAGTGTTACCTAATCGATTTTTATATTCAATATCCCCATCACGAAGATTCAGACGAGTCAGCCCATAGATTTCCATTGCGAACTCTGGATCCCCGTCCATCACTGTAGCATTCACGTCGACCTGAAGGCTACTATGTAGCTGATGACACCCTATCGATGCCTCCATCCTCCCAAATCCCAATATCGTATGGTTCTTTGCGTCACCTTTAGCGCGTTAAACCCTTGATGACTGAATTTTTATGGCATCTTTCGTATTGGAAGGGTGCAGAGAAGACGCTTGGCTGAACTCACCCAGCTCGTGTCGTTTTTTCAGCGAATAAAATGACTAATATGAAGAAGCATTCCTGCGACGTACTGAAACACACCCTCATACGGTGATGCAGCGGCCGGAGAGAGTGAACTTCGATCTTGGGCGTGCGCGTAAGCTAATGCGTGGTAAATACCCCCCGTTTTTCTTTGCGTTATTCTGGTTCCGCTGGTTCAGGTGTACCCAGCGAGGGGCCACAGATGATTTGCCTGCTCGACAAAAACGCACGTCGACATGCAACGCATAAACAATCTTGAGAATCAAAGCTCTGGGACACCCTATCCGTTCGACCAGTATTTGAATTTTCTGTTTCTTTTGACGGTAGGTGATAAATGTGACGGTGATGCTCGATACGAGTGTGACTACGGTAGCCTAATCGCGGCCCACACATCGACCGTCTAGACGAAATTGCACAACGATTTATTCGTAGGCATATTGTGGCCCTCGAGATTAAAGTCTCGGTGCTGACCTCGATATAGCACAACGTCCATGTAAAGTAACGTCAATATTACGACCCGTTGACGATCCGGTCCAACCTCTTGGTGTGATTGCTGATCATAGACGCGCGTTGGATGCACAATTCTCGTCACCCACCAAGCACTGTGCCAAGCGGGTTTATTTATCGGCTAGGAGCTATCCGTCGACTTCATTTCCAACGCGGCATTGTCGTCGTCTTATGATCATCATCGCGATGATTGCGTGGACCCATGAAGATGCTCACTATCTTGTGGATCTACATATCACTTTTGACGAACTACGTAAAGTACTGAATGCGTCTTCATATGAGCCTATAATTTGGAGCTCTAGCCCTCTCACCCACGGTTAAGGGCTAGATATATCGCGGCACAATTTAGTAGTCATACCAGATAGTACTAAAATTGAATGTGTAGGTAGAATTGGTAGTGCTTTGTCTCCTGTGCGCCTTGTTCTGCTACCAATGTGGCCTGCATATTTTTTGCTTGTCCTGTGCGATTGTCACGGCGTGATGGACCTTATGTGCAATGTTTTATCTACCACCAAAAATCGCTTCGCTTCTCAAATGCTTTCAGCATCCAGCTCGCCGATGAAACTGTGGTGAAGTGGTGATAGCTCATTTTATCAGGCGATCACAACTTTCCACTGGCTCCCAGACGACCGACTAACGGAAGAAGTACTCCGACTCCGTGTACATGTATTCGTTCCTCACCTCGTGTACACGTCAGTAGGGTGGGCTGCACTCTTCTAGGTGGACTTGACTCGATGCTAAACTTGACCGTTGTAGAGATTGGTGTCAATCGGGTAGAAATTCCTCACCTGATCGCGTGTTCTTGGTTGGCGCTCTCCCAGAGTCGCCGCGATCAGCCTTGATCGCCATGTGCCAAAAATGAGGTACTTGAGTCGCGAGCCTTCTGACCACTTGAGCCGTCTCGCGATCTTGTACTTTAAACAGTAAGGTTGCCTGCGTCCGATCGCAGTTGAGGGGTGTTGAGATTCCTTGCACTCCTGGCCAAGTAGCTCCAGGGATTGATCTTCCAGTTAGTAGTGTCGAGGTTCCCTGACGTCTGGAGGCCAAATATCCTGCCCGGAAGAAGAACGACACAAATGTGTTTAGAAGCAAATTGAACTATGTTTAATGTTACCCAACCAAAGACTAAAATTTTGACTACGCTTACCCCATATGTCAGGATTGACCGCCACGTGTCGTCTCCATGCCGACTGAATTTGCAATCCTTCTATATCACTTGGACCACGCCAGATCGCTGTACGAGATCGTAAACCCTGATCGCGGTCTCTGCTTTCCACAGTCTGGGACGGTGCTGATGGATGGGGTTATACCCGTTGGGTCAACCAACGGTGACGTCAATGTTAACGGTCATCGTCTCACAACCGTTCAACTAGACACGACTTCGTACTTAGCCGGAAGCTGAGGTTTTTTAAACCCGATCTCGATCGGCTTTACCACACTGCCTTTGCGCGAGAAAGAAGGCAAGGACGATCTCGTGCTGGCCCCCGATGGAAGAAGGTACTGCAGCTGATCATACAGAGCATGGTCGTCGGTCTTTGCGATCTGGAAATTTTACTGGACCCCATGTTTCTGCGCTTCCCCTGTCCGAATGAAGCTTGAGTGTGGTATGCCGGTTTGTCCGCGCAGCGGACCAACATACTCAACTTGATCACCGCTTTGTCGATAGATCATGCTGACAAGCGTTGTAGGAACCAGTTTCGTCCTTCGATCGTCTCCCACCCCGGGTAATGCCTTTCATGCTTGGTTGGTAAGTTCTTTAAGCGCGAGTAGTTTCTGTGGTCTAGTCCCATAGCACGATCTTTCAATATATTTTCATCTCTCTTCTATTTGATCGCTCCCATAATTGGTTTCTTCTCCGTCCTTTTTATCGTTTTTATTGTGATCGCCCTCTGGTCTGCGATCAGCACACTCAATTCACACAAATTAAATTCCATCATCATCTGCAATTCCTTGCACCCATTAATCTCTTCCCTGTCTCATGCACCTTTTTTGCATAGATACATCCACTCGAGCTGTCTGGTCGTCGCTAATCTCCGGCTTCTTCTTCGTGAGATTCATCACCTCGAACGTTTTCTGCTCACCCGATCGCGATCGAACTCCCGCCGCATTGATCCACAGTTCAGATCAGCTTGGTCTATCCACGTTGGGTCGCTTCACTCATTCTATTGTACCAGGTACTGCTTATGTATTCGGCCATATCTCGTCTTTCGTTCCGATCGAACATCGGTAATCGTATCCACTTCGAATTCGCCAGCGTCAAGATCACCCTCCCAACTATCTTCCGGTAGCAGTGCTGCGTCAAAATCGAATCGACTCGCCTCATCAACATTCAGCGTAATCGTAGGATATTCTGGGAATACAAGAACTTGCTTCAACTTAGAAACGTGAACCATTGGGAATAGCCGATACATCGTACCCGCAACTTCCAACCTTACGGCGTGATCGCCGCATTTTCGGCCACTCGAAAAGGTCCATGCCACATATGGACTATCTTTCGAGCGTACACTTCCTTGACTCGGTCCTGATGTAACCAAATCGCTACCCGCGATCGATATCCAATAAATCTCGATCTTCATTATATCGATCGGCTCGACCTTTTATCGCAACCTCCAATCCTTCATTCACTATCGCCGTGCACGGTAATATTGACGTTGTATGCCATATCTCCACCTTCGTGCGTCTCGATCCCGGTGTTTTATGCTTCCCAACGGTAAGGTTGCTTCCAAGGTTGATCTTGGGTCACAACCGTTACTTAGGTAAATCGCTAAGTTTCCACGAACTCGATCATGAGCGGTGTTGATCGCATAGGCCAACCGTTCTGCGTATATGTCCCAGTCCTTTTTATTTTCATCCATGACATACATCTTCGTCGATCGGGTCAGTGTCTGCACCATGCGCTCCGCCGTACCATTCGCTTGAGGTCTATATGCCATGGCGGCCCGCTCTTTTTGCCCCGCGATCCGATTGAACGCTCAGAAAAAACCCGACATAAATCCCGGCCCGCGATCATGGCGTATCGCCTCACTCGTACCGAATCGTCTGAACACGCGTTCCTCGTAATTTTCCGCGATCGTCTGTGCAGATCTGGAAGAAGTTGCTTCCGCGATCACATACTACGAAAATAAATCGACCCACAATAAGAGCTCGGTGTTTTCTTTATCGATCGTGGCAACGAAGGGATGTGATCCATAGTTATAATCTGATGAGGGTACGTCGATTGAAAATTACCAGGTGATCCTCTCCGATCACCTGGTCGGTTTCACAATCCATACACTCTCCCACATATCTCTGCATACTTCTGTACAACCCAAGCCAATAAAAATTATCTCTGATCCGTTGATAAGGTCGGCCGATTCTTGATGACCACCCTCCAAACATGTGTGGTAGTGGTGCAGGAAAGCTCGCTCTAACTGCTCCGGAACCACCAGACGAGCCAGTTCAGTACGGTCTTCTAATTGGATGGCCGATCTCGTACAGAAAAATAGCAATGCACTTTGGTCTACTTCATAATCTGGTGCGATCAGGGCGCAAAATTTGGCTTCAGCCGCAGATAATCTAGCCATATCTCCAACAAGATATGTCTTCAGACTGGATATCCAATTCTCTTCGTCTTTTGCCTGCCTAATGCTCTCGATCCGTATCTGCTACACAACTTCTTCCTGTAAGATCCTAGGCTGACAGCTCCTTCTTAGAACCAATCAAGTGCTAGCCTCCACCTTGACTGCACGATCGACTCGTTTTGGTACCAGTAAATCACTTAACCGATTGAGAGTAGTCAGAACCTGACGATCCTGATCCGAAATCACCATTTTCCTTTTCTCTTGTCGTAGAGCTTCAATCCCCAGCCGATCTACACTTTGATTCCAGTCCCGCTTCAGTGCAGGAACTCATGGGCTGGCCACGATTGGAGTCTCCCCATAGCTCTATGTTTTGGCAACTGCAGTCCTGATGCTTTACAATCGATTCT
>JH598247.1:3648-14873 GCA_000173235.2 Hyaloperonospora arabidopsidis Emoy2
GGACTTTAGCTCAGTCTTTCGTCAGACGAAGCGCGCTCGATCGAACGAATGCATTGGCGAAGAGGAGAAGGAGAATAGCGCCTTAGTGCTCGGTAGCTCGGATTCTCCCTCGGAGAATACCACCAGCTTATATCCCCCATCAAGGAATACATCCACCTTATATCCTTCATCAGAGAATACCGCCAGCTCATATTTTGTATCGAAGGATACCGGTAATTTTAGAACGGGATCGATGGGTGCGGTATCGTGTGCAAGTCCGTGGCGGTTACCGAGTGATCAGTCCTTCGAAGATAGTCAACAGTATTTGAACGACCAGCTTCAACATGTCGTCGCACTTTCGTCGGTGCTGTTATCCGAATCAGAGACAAGCAAAAAGAAGTTTTTGGTCCAAGAGAGAGCAGAACAAGATGATGTGGATCGAGTGTGCACTTTGGACTTGGCCAAAGTATGGGGACTACTGGCAGTCAAATCAGAGACTCAGACGCAGCAGCAAAAAACAGCTGAGCGTGGGCTACGAGATGTTCTGGATCTCGTCAGCTTTCTATTACATGTGCGAGAGCGAGAGCTGATGCATCAGAACCAACTGAGTGAGAGCTTATCTCGAGCTGAGAAGCAGCTGGAGCGGAAGAGTCACATCATACAGACATTGACGTTTGATTTCGAGACTTTCAAGCAGAACAGTGCTCAGAAAGAGAATGTGTTGAAAGCCAAGGAGCAGGTGTTGTTGACAGAAAGGAAGACGCTGCAGATAGAAAAGAAGTCGGCAGAAGTGAACTGTGCACGGTATGCGCAGCTTCTACGTGAGGGTGGTCCTTTTTTATGGTTTATAATCTGACGACGTTTGCTATTGTGCAGGTTGCAGGGCGTCGAGACAGCGTATAAAGCGCAATTGCGAAAAAAAGATGTCGACTATGCACGACTAAAGAAAAGTTTGCAGGATGTAGTTGTGCGTGCTGCAAAGGAGAAGCGAGTGCGTTGACGTTCGGAATGCTAGTTAAAGTGTATGATGTCATGGCTAATTGCTGCGATTTGGGCTATTTTTGTAGGGTATGGCTATCGCCAAGCCGCTGAATGGTCTGCAGGAGAGAAAGCGAGTATCAATGACCAAGCAATCGAAGGAAAGCAAGCTGACACAGCAGATCATGGAAAATCTTGAACGAAAAAAAGCGGAGCTGCTGCTTGATAGTGAAGCGCTCGCCAAAAGTTTCGACACGCTACAAAATCATCTGCAAACGCTGACTTCACAATACAAAAAAGCAGTTCAGCTCTTTCTTGCTCAGTACGTTGGACGGTTCTCACATTGCTGTTGTAAGACGCCTTTTAACGATGTGCTCCTTTGCGCGTACTGCTTATTGTACAGGAGAAGCCTTGGAGGAAACAATGAGGAATTTGAAAAGCTTGCAGGAGCTCCTATTGACGACTTTACTCCGACGCCTTTTAATATGGCCACAAAAAGGGGTATTCCCGAATACATTTCGTTGTCGATGGAGGCGTTGGAGAAAAAGTTGAAGCAACTTGAAACTGCCATTCGTAATGAATTGCCATTGGCAGAGGCTCGCAGCGACAAAGAGGTAATTAGATGCTTACGTCAGAAGCTGGATGATGCACATAGCATAATTAACGAGCAGGATCAGCTGGTGCAAGCGTCGCTAATCACGCCTGTAGTGGACATGGGACTCGGTCGTGAAACGAGTCAGCAGCGCGTGGGAGGAAAAGCAGATGCAGCTTGCGTCACGGGGTTCAGAAGTTCACCTGATGCAAATGCTGAGGAAGACCTTGCACGTGAGAGGAGTGATCTAGCAGTGCTCCGACAGAATTTGCAAATGGAGCGAAAGCTTTTGCAAGAACAGGCTATCCGACTCGATAAGGACCGCTTGGAGTTTGAGGTACGCAGTACATGGTGCATGCTAGTTCTGTCTTGCGTGCTTACGAACTTTTGTGTAGATTAATAGACGGGACCAAGTGCTTGGATCGTATATGGGTGACAAACGAGAACTGCCATTCGCTGTAGGCAATACTAATTGCTCGACGCCGAAGCGACAATGTCGAGCGAAGCTATCAGGCGAGGACGACGTGGATATACCGTTCGATATTCCAGTTTCTGGTACGCATTCAGTTCTGAGTCGTGGCCGGTAAGTTAGCTACGGTAGCTTAATCCTTTGTCTTATTTTTCTGTAGCCACGCCTGGAACAGCAGCCCTTCTCAAGAAGATCGGGATCAATGTGCCGACTGAAGAGTGACCTTCGTGCGAAAGCATTGGATTGGAAATATGATATGATGAGCAAGACACAGTCAAAGCAACTCTAGAATGGGCCTCATGCATCGATGTCGGCACCTAGGTGTACTCTGTGAACCGTTTTGTGCGTCCGTCGAATCTGTCATATGTACAGGAAAAGAACTACTGGACATAGCGCCATTTCTCAAGCTGAAATGAGTTCGACACATGGTGCCCTGGATTCGTTGCATACCATGTACGGTATCAAAAGCGAATTTATTTAATTGAAAAGTATACTACAGTTATGACTTGAATATGATAATATATATATTTGATTACTTACGAAACGAGAACTATTTTCACGAGTCTAGATCTAAAATAATGTAAAAACAATCAAACACATCACTAACGTATTTCTCGGATAAGGCATGTCGAGCACTCATAAGATTACACACCATAATCTAAAAATCTACACGACTTTACCGAAGATGTTTGATGGATGCGTTGCACGCTCATTCCGTCGACCATTTCCTCTCATTGCATCGTACATGGAGTTATAAGTAGTTGGCCAAAAATGCATCACCAAGAGCTAGGGCAGTCGGCCATCGCCGAATCAGAAGCGTTCAAAACATCGAATGCCTCAGCTATAATGATACTGGATAGGTCTTTTATGCAGACAGGTACTGTAGGCATCGGCGTAGACGATAATGCTGGACGTCATTTAATCTGGCCCTTTCCGAACAGTGACATTGTAAAGCTTTTGGATTATTTTGTTTTGGCAGGAACACTCCTGCCACAGGTCCAGGTAAGCTTTGAGGCTAGTGAGAACCCATAAAGCAAAACCTTTGCAGTTTTGTTGGTACTGGTATTACCCATAAACAGGCACCGGTTCATCTGCACATGTACGTACTCTTCAATAGCTTTTAAGTATCTTAAAATTGTTGCGTATTTCGCAACGCGTGATCCCAGAGTGCCCGTGATACGTCATTTCGAGCAGAGCCACTATGCGCCTTCTCAGTACCGCTATGTATTGGCTGGTCAGCTTCTTCTTCTACTGTCGTTTTGTGATCGCGTTTAGCTGGATGTAAACGACTTTGTATCGAGCAAAACATCAGTGGATAGCAACGACTATTGATATCATAGAATTACGACGACCAGACTCCGCTTTTTCGATTGATATCAATGTTAATTCCAGAACGCTTGTTTATTTTTACAATTAGCGATCGTATCAATGACGCTAAAGTGAAGCCCTATTGAAATGGTCTGCTTGCTTCGTAATGATTTTTTAATCTCAATAGGAGGGTTGACGTATGGCGATGACACTACCAGGCAATACTCCTAATGAATAAATGTTGAGTGTTGAGAGCAATACAAAAGAAATCTAATACAAGTGCATCAGCGAAACAGATGCTGTATGCACAACATACGTTGGAACCACCGATGGTCAGGAGAATGAATTCATACATAATCATCAAATGCACGTTGGGAAATCTGCTCTGGTACTGTCAAACACGATCAGCAAAAGTGCGCCGCTTTCGATTGTGTGCACATAACGCTTCAACATCGGTCCATATCTTAACTAAAGCATCATTTTGTTCAATATTACAATGTGTAAAGTGTACGTCATGTACTCCTAGCATCCTCACTGTACTGCGTCGATTCTGGCTTCACCAAGAAGTCAAAATCTAGTTTCCTGATAGGACTTCGTGTGATCCATTTACGATGTAATTGTAAAGGTGGTTAAAGGAAATTGCTAACATACAGCACATCAATGAGTATCTACCACCTTCATTATACAGCGACCTTATTTGTGCATTTTGTATTCATAAGATATGCGTATACACTCATTTTACTAATTTGTCTCCACCTACCTGTCTTCACCGGCAATATCACTCATACACGAAACGAAGAAAAAAAGACTGCGTCTTGTATTTGTATAATTGCAACAACTAACGGTCCATTGATATCAAGCATACCCTTTAAATGATAATTCGTTAGGCAGACGTTATAGAATGCCCTACGTAGAAGACACCAATGTAGTTGGAATGCACCGTATGCGTTCCTACTACTTACTATTTCTACTTGTGTAGTGACGTGGATCAGAAAGTCGAAGATTTAGTCATTAGTAGCATGGGTATCGAGAAAAGCCTCCATTACTTACCAACGGAGATACACAGGTCTACGCGTTAGTCCTTTTCAAATTCATTCACAAGCAGAAAAACCACACACTCGTTCTAGGTTGTAGTGTTCGGCTTTTTACGATAATAGCTCGCAGTTCTTCGCCTTTAAGTATTATCTCGATTTATCTGAATGGTGCACTGTCTCAGTGAATGAATCAACGTATGCGAGGTGTCGCGAGGGTTAGCCCTGATCCGTTGTATGTCGTTGAGCCCACGTTTCCAGAATACTGCGGACATTTCTAGAGCGTCTATTGAGATGTCATGTTTGATTACTCTTTTTTGCTATCGAGCAAGTACAATCGGCACGACCCTCGAACAGTCTGATATCTTTTCCAGTTCTCGCACGCTACAATTTTAATTGCTACATTAAACACAGCAGGTTTGACGCCCGATATAGTTTGTGCTATTTTTTACGCATCGGCATATGCATTCAGATCGATTGTAATCTCCCGGTCGAAAGAAGGTATTAAAATGTTACTGATTTTATTGAGTCATTTTGAATGGCTTATACTGTTGTAAAAGGCACCTCAACGCCTCGAGCTCAAACGAATGGCCACGATAGCTGTCTGGTAGATCGCTGGAAGTCTGGCTTGGGAAAGTGTATGACATCGCTAAATTATCCGTAAGGCTCACAGGCTGTTCTGTATACAAATGACTTGCATGGACGAAACACTATGCAGCGTAACTAGCTCGATGGATAAACGTAGTCTATCGATTGCACTGGTGCGAACTTCGCATGCATCAAAGCCTGAGCACCCTTTTCTTGTAAGAGAAATGGCATACAACACTGTATCGCGTTGCAGCTGGGAGGATGAGCATGTTTTTACACACCATATGAGAAGCAGAGCTAATCCTGCTGAGTGGACATGCTGCAGCAAGCGAATGGTTTTGGACTTGAAGTTGTCACTGGCCTATCAATGATAATAGCCATTCCATACAATATTATCATCATGAGTGAGAGCTAAGAATCAAAAGGTAGGCACGCGTATGAAATCTAGGGAACGACGCAACGTGGCTTGAACTGAAGCATGCTTTGACATGCTCATATAGACAGAGGTTGACGTACTGATTGAACCTCTAATGATTGGAGGATGTCTAATATATTCATACTCGCAAGAGGAACCAGCGGTTATCAACGCTGGTTCCTCTTGTGAGTCCGGTGGGTGTTTGGGGCTTGTGACCTCGGGTAGGGGCTCTCAGGTTTTCTAACTATCTTGATGCGTCATAACAGCAGACAGCTCTTGTATTTCGTGTCGGCACTCGGTGCTCCTTCTTTACTGCAGCTCGGAGTTGCCGCATACCTTTTCCTCTGAACTCTTGACACAGCCTTCGAGGGAGACGTCTGTATGTAGGAACGCTACTTGATTTCGTTGTGCTCTCAAACGGCTGATGCAAACACTGCTCAGTATATGACACAGTCACTGCCGTCCATATGTGATTCTCTCACCTCGACTAAATGGTCTACAAGTAGATGTTCCTGTCTTCGCTCTTTCATCATGAAGTTCATACTTTCCTAAGCGATAACATCCAAAAACCGTCTGACACATGGAGGTACTTACCGGAGACATGAGGTAGAGCAGTACGAGCCAACGTTAAACGATTACTCACAAGCGTAGAAAGCCGACTGTCGCAGTGAAATCGGGAGCCTTGCACAAAGGTTGCTAGTGTTTGGCTTGAGAAATGACGTAATAGACAAAGACCCGACTGCGTGTACCCGTCAATTAGAAGAATGATACGACAAGCTTGCGCAGCCCTCGTGTAACCTTAGCAAAGACACAGCAATGACGAAACGAATGCGGTACCAGCTTGCATGCGTCAGTGGTCCCGTCCCGACTGCAACCTCATGAATAGATCCCATATCAGCTGCTCTGGTAGCAGGTGTGCGATACGCGCATGATCACCAACATCGTACAAAAGCAGTTGATATTTCAGCATGAAACTCGATTGTATTTCAGCCTAAACAGCAGAGGCCTACTTCTAGTACAGTAAAGTGTTCGGACCTCAACCGACTTGTCGCGGCTGAACCTCCTCATGATCTTCCCGCATTGAGCCATCGTAATCGTCAAACAGCAGAGAACGCCGCGATTGTGCCTATAACCCCCTTGGCAGTTTTGCAACGCGCGTCCTGTCCTTGCATTTAATTGCGAACGACGACGCTTGTCGGTTTTCGGTGAAGTTGTGACTTGCCCGCTCGATGGCCCACTTTTTCTCAGTCGTGTTCTCGTCCATCGTTGAGCTCTTTTAAGTGTAAATCACACGGTCAAAGCTTCTACCCATCGTCGAATATCGTAAAATGTAAACTAAACCTTGAGACCCACTTACAAGCTACCGATACAACAATCATAGCGTCCAAAGAGCTGCAGACATCCCTTCCAATAGCCAGTAAAGTGTCAATTGGAGCTTTCTTAAAACGCAAGTCGCGTCAATCCTCTGCGGCGCTTCACATTAGACACGGGCACTCGGTTGTGCTGACTATATCCACGTAGCTCACAAACTCAGGATTGGTGATTGTTTGCCTCTACAGGAAGTGAAGAAGAGCCTCGCTGAAAGTCTCGCCGTGGCAGTCCACACGGCGACAAGGACGAGGCACTTTACCGTCTGGCAGAGGTCCTTCATCAAGTCATTTGTCGTCCGTCTTCTCCTGCTTCTTCCAAAGCCCGCGATTAGGTCCGTAAAAGGGCATGACGTTCTGTGACGGAAGAGAAGACGACGATGTTTCTCGTCGCGCCAGCGGCTGGCAGGTTAACGGCTGGACAGTGTCTGCTGTCGACAAGCGGGAGCAATGGGGTCTATTCAGCAATCAACTGGACGAAGACGAAGCGGACGAGGCAGAGATGAGGGACTTGTTCGCAGAGCAGCTTACGGACGTGCCCCTGGACCCAATGGATAGACTCTCGTGGGATGTCTCGAGTGAGGGATCGAGTGAAGGAGACGAAGGAACGTGCGAGTTCGTGCTGCCATTGCATCCTCTGCCACTTCCAGTCGGCACAACACTAGAAGTCGATCAGCTGCAGTGGGGTCTCGTCTCGCCGTGCTCGGACACGTCGTCACCTCGATCTCCCGTCTTGACCTCGTCTTTAGTTAGCCAGCTAATGGGTTCCGAGCCTGAGCTCGAAGTTATGGACGAGTTGTTGGAAGTGGAGGATCATCATAATGTTAAGGTGGAGGAGGAGGTGACGGCGACATGTGACTCGGAGATGTGCTGGGCACCTGACATCGGCAGCGTCTTATCATCATCTGCAATCACTCAAGTGCTGGTGAACCCGTTCGAGGATAGTCCACTTACTGAACCTGCGGAGACTCATCACCAGTCAATCAACGAAGTCGGCGGTGATTGTGACGAAGCCAAGATACCGCGTCGCCCGAGCCTCTTACCTCGAGTTCCCATCGCTGCGCACTGGAGACGACCCAAAGCTCGAACGTGCTCGGGAGCGGGATTGGCACCGATGTCTCTTGTTACACTTAAGGCGTGTGCACGCTCAGTGTCACGTGCTCGGAACCAAACTGTCGTCGATAACGACAAAGACGACGGCGACTTTTCCAGTGATGATGAAGGGTATGCACCAGAGTCGAGTCGCTGCAGTGTGGATGAGATGGAGTCCAGTCACGCGGGGCAATGGCGACGAGCAAGTGTGAGCTTTGCGAGTCGTCGGCTAAGCGTGAGCGTTAGTATGAAACCAGCTCAAGTGACCAAGCACCTGCAGGAAGCGATGGACAAGTTGAATGGCCAATTGCACTTGCTACGATCAGGTTCGAGTGCTTCGACAGTCATGAGTGAGGAGAGCTATCTAGAGAGTCCGGCTTATCAAGAGGTGACGGCCTCCCCGACTCGTGCATCCAGTATTTGCTCGGACGATGCAACACCAATGCGTCTTGCAAGCGCGTGCACCGCTGAGAGCGACAAACAACATTCGACACGTCAGCAGAAACTGCGTGCAGGCGTGTTCAAGGCTGCTGGGCTTCTGAATGTTGTGTCAGCTGAAGCCGCACGTAAGCTCAAGTCGCGTAGCTTCCGTGCTAGGCAGAAGGCCGCGAGTGAGACGGAGGAAGAAGATTCAGGGTTTTCGTCACCGTATTCCGGTACGCTGGACATTTGAGAAGCCTAGACATGGCAGGTATAAGCGTGAATGATACGTGGACGTTGTTTATGTAAAGTACTCACTTCCCTTCGGCGTTGCATGCGTGCGGACGGCTATTCGTCTTTGTCGTCCTCTTCTACCTCTTCTTCGTCTGTGTCCTCGCTCTGGACAACCATGATTTCGATCTCGTTCTCCAGGTCACAGCCAGCGTAGCCATCGCAGATCACGTAGAGCTGGAAGGTGTGGGCACCAATTTCGTCTGGTGCAGTAAATTGTAGAGCTACGTTTGCCCGTGCACTTGCGAAAGGTACACGCTTGATGCTCAATAACGTGTTCTTCGAGGAATCACCTAGAACCACCCACCAGTTTTCAGCTTTCTTCACGGGATAATGACATGCATTCACAAGACCTAGCTCCTTCGACTCGTCCCGTTCCACCTCTTCATCGTCTTCTTCGTCAACTCCTTCCCGTTCGAGCTGCACCTTGACACTCACGATAGAGCCCTGCGGCAGATCTTTGCCATCCCGCTGAATCGTCGTTTGCACAGTCACATCCGGAAAAGCGTTACAGAACTTTGCAACAGCTGACATCTTCTGCGTGTCTAAAGGCAAAAGCTTCATTCGAGCATCATCTTCCATACTCAATATATCGACAGGAGTCTCGATGTCCTCTTTCAGATCCATAGTGCCTAGTTTCTCGAGCGTTTCTCGATTGAAATAAGGAATCTGAAGCAACGGCGAATCACTGCTCCATTGTGCTTGCACGACCATCTGTGCAAGGTCCATGGCTGCAAGCGCGGGTTTGAGCCACCCGTTGGAACTGATCACGTCCACCATAGCATGCAAAAGACGGACGGCGTGGCGCAGAATGAAGTCCAAATCCTGGCGTAGCGCTGGGCTCAGGCGGTCGTGTTGCTTACTAAAGTGAACCTGCAGCAGCACATTCGTTTTCACATGGGCCTGTCCGTAGTCTCCCCCAGCTGCTACAGGAAACTTGAGATGCTTGGCTAAACCCTCCAGCTTATTGTCTTCACCGAATCGACTAGGCAGGTCGCTGAACTCGGTAGCAGATGACAGAATGGTCAAAAGTGCACGCACTTTCGAATCTGCCTTTAGGCTGCATGCGAACAGCTCAATCGTGACGTACTTGATGTAGTAATACGCTGCGATCATACCAAGGTTCAGAGGCATAAGACGTTCCTCACCTTCGTTTTCTTCATCCCCCTCTTCTTCGACAACCTGAATACAGCGAGACTCTTCTAATGCATTGACAGTGGTCTCCACAAGCTCTGATAAGTGGTCGGATAAGTGCACATTGGTAGCGCCCTGTAAGTTGTAGTAATTGGGATTCTTCATGAACCGACGATACATAAAGGTCCACGTGAGGTAGTCCACTGCGTCCTGCTTGCTCTCAATGCTCTTCGTCACAATCTCAGCATTGATGTGGTCGCTCAGAAAGTGTTCAAGTTGCGATTCCACCGGTAGAGGGTCGTATAGGAAATTTGCATAAAACTTCTTCTTTGAAGCGTGACAAAAAAGGACACACTTCACTGCAGAAGAAGCAGCATGGTTGGCAAACTTGGTCATACGGAATACGTCAGCGAGTTGGTAATCCACATACCGGTGTTCTCGGCCGTCGTAATATTGCGTACCCATGATAGCTACCATATATGCATTGATCTGAGCACTTCGTAGTCCCCATGCCATTGATTGCGGAACAACCAACACTTGTAGTTTGCCGGCTGCAAACCTGTTCAGCACATAGTCACGATTTTGCGAAGCCATCGTGTCGGTGCAATAGCCCACGCCATTTTCCATCGTGTGTAGCAACGCAGCTTCGTCCAACGGCAACTTAACCTTGTCCTTCGCGGAGTGAGCCACAAACTTTCGCGGGTCGTTCTCAGCCAAAGAAAAGGTGATCAAATCGATCGCGCTTAGCTGGGCCTGCTTAGCTGACGGTACAAAAATTACAACAGGCTTCCTTTCTGCTTGATTTACGACAGCGTTGTACAAAGGCTTAGCCATTGCTAGCATGCGGGACGAAAAGTCGGAGATTTCAAAGCCTTGTACTCGAATTTCCATCGGCTGCGGGCGGACATTAGGGTGGAAATTGAAAATACCATCCGATTCACTGGCGCCGAGCCACTCACCGACGTCGCGGGCGTTCGCGATGGAATTACTCAGAGCCAAAATGCGCATTCGCTCACCCCGCTCACCGGCTGCTTTCTTCTTTTTGTCCATGTCAGCAGCAATAAACCTCATGCGCGACATAACGATTTCAATGGTAGGTCCATATTCGCCGCCACCCACAAAGTGAGCTTCATCCAAAAGGAACAAGCTGATATTTTGGATGCGCTTACGCTGCTTCCAGCGGCGGGAGAGCATGTCCCACTGAGCGGGTGTTGCAATCAGAATGTTTGCACTGGCAAGCAATCGCAAATCGGCGGTCGAGTCACTAGTGAGCTCGACGACCTTTTGTCGCCAAAAACTCTCCTCGCCAAATTTAGCATACCAGTCAGCTTTTTTTTCATGACAAATGGCTTCTTTTGGACTCAAATATACGATCAAGTGTTCACCGTACTCGTTGCTCTTCGTGTCAGGTTGGCCCAGGTAAAGCAGTGTTTTAACAATAGCAAGCTCTGCTAAAACACTCTTGCCACTTCCGGGTGGAGAGCCAATAAGAAGATTGCTCTCAGATTCGAGCAAGCGAGGCAAAATCTGCGTTTGGATAGGATTAAAGCGCTTAAACCGC
>ABWE02003241.1:0-15375 GCA_000173235.2 Hyaloperonospora arabidopsidis Emoy2
ACACAGGGAGCGGGTACGACCGGCGTAAATGTAGCTGTCCGACGCAGCATATGGCTTCAGTAGCAAAATGGTATCTCAGTCTCCGACTTAAGGATTTGCATATGCTTATGCAGACATTTATTTGTTTTATCAAGGGAGCTGCTAATGAGCCTTCAGTTTCGCTAATAATGCTTCCAGGCGTTTATTGAATATGGTACACCATATCCGTGTTTTCGAGATTGTCGAGTAGTGCTTGGAGCGGTGGACGACCAGCAAGCATCTCGACTCTGTGCAAGCGACGCACATAGTAGATATCTTGGGATGTCGCACGAAGGTCAGTGTGTTCCTGTCTTAACGAGGTGAAAATACGTCTTGGTTGAATGCCTGCTTGCCCTAAAGCTATAACATAAGCCTTATCTCTTGGCGTTATCTCCCTCCCCCTCGGATGAGTCGAAGGGTGTTCAAAAGCTTCGTGGTTATGGTTCGCACAAACGACTGCGACCTTCTACTTAGCTTGCTCCATTTTAATCAGAACACGAAACGGACACCCTATCCTGCGGCTGGCGGACACGCGCATGCGGGCACGATTATCGTCTGTACAGCGGCTCCAGGCTCTGAGAATTTGAGGTATTTGCCCTTCACGTCGCCGTCGTTACGGTTACCAACTCTACGCGTACGCAGTGCGCGTACTGCGTAGTCTTGTTCGAGCGCGTGCCCATCAATCGCCTTCTCCGCCTTATCCAGTGTGCCATAATCAACCTCTTTGGGAGGTGCGAGAGCGTTCATTGCCGTACAGGTGTAGGTAAATGTATAATGAACAGATTAGAAAGACTCTGTCAAAAAGACGAATCGCAGAGGACAGAAGTGATATAGGTTGTCTTTCCAGTCGATAGGGGCAAATATTTACCCATGAATTAGCTAATCATGTGTCGGTATATCAGATGAGGGGGTTTACCAGAAAACTGAGGGGAGATTAACGGTTCCCTCTTTGTTTCTCATAAGGACATTCAATACTTGAGTAAGAGAGCATGGATCGATCTGTCGTAGACAATAAAAGAAAATTGTTGCCTGTACGATAACGATTGTCATTCCAGCATTGTCAGAAACTCAGAGCGTAAACTCTCATCACTACAGATCTAACTTCGTTAGTTGAAGAGCGATTTAGGTGTCGTGCCACAACAACAGCATCGCGATCCGTTTACTGATGCGTGATGGAACCATTCTCCACCAGACTCAGGACAGTCCGCAAATCCCAATGTAAAACTTCGGATGAACCGTGATGACGTGGCAAAGTCTCTTTTAGAAATTATGCTAACGGTTCCTGGCTACCAAAGGTGAAAAATAAGATCCGGATACGTGGTGGAAATTGCAGGAAAAATTCAATTGAATGCTTGTCTCAGATGGACGGAAGCTCAAGTACCCTGATCTCGATCTGGGACCAGGGACCATAGAGTTTACCAAGGTAAATCTGGGACCAGGACCGAAATGGTTTGCCAAGGTGAATCTGGGACCGGGACCGAATGGTTTACAAAGATGATTCTGGGACCAGATGATTTGGAGAAACTGAGCGTGACCTAACAACGATGATTCGACTTAATGTAAATAGATGGTACTAATTATCGATCTGACGAGTTGAGTACTGATATCGGTTAATTGCACCCCGATATGAGTTTACGGCTACTCATATGGGTGGATGAAGCATACATTGGGAAGCGCAAATGATGTTGTCAACTGGACATGTCCTGGAATGTGACGTTTGAGCTGGGACATCGGTCGAATGAATGCAGATCGTAGATCTGTATCCTGTCGATGTTGATATTTCGTAATGGGAGTATTAGATCAGTCATATTCTCCACTAATAATAGATACATCGTTAATGAAGCTGTCTGATTATGAAGAATGTGCTCCACGGATGATCTTGAATGATATCCCAAAGTTCAGATCAAGGAAGTCAGCGGAAGGTGTCCAAGTTGACGTCAGAACGTTCGTTGATCGCAATATTGGGCATTGTGTACGATATTGGGTATTTAGTACCATATTTGATATTGGATACCATATTTGGTACTGGGTCGTGATATCGGGGGTATCGTATCTATCATTGGAGTACGGGCGACACAATTTGGGCACGCGTTTCAAGAAGGCGACCTGGCTGAAGAGGGTATCCGCTTGAAAAATATTTCGCAGGGTAGGGTAGGCATAGTGACGATTCCACTATTAATTTAATTGGTAATGAAGAGACTTGAATTCCACTCCTTCTGCAAACGACTCGCGTCCCCCTTCTCCGGGCAACACATTTATGGATTACCGACGACTGAAGGAGGCCGTGTTCCAAGGCACAAAAGTCTGATCTTGGATCATTCGGCCAAGATCACGAAGGCCGATCCCAGATTGTTTGGTCTGGATCGCGCAAGATCTCAAGACAAGACAACTGATATCGGACGCAGCAGACGAAGAAAGGACTGGGTGACCAATATCGACAGGGCGATCTGGCACATACCGATCTTACAACCTTGAAGTGATCGATATGTGAGATCAGCGTACAAGTAAGCGAGGGCCGAGATCAAGCGTCTGCGACAAGACCAAGAAATTTCAAGTCAGATTGGAGCTATCTCAAGTGTGATTGATACAAGAAAACCCCGATTGCTGTGTGAAGAGGTTTACACAGTGATCAGCCTCAATACCAAACTCCGAGCGAGATCTACACCTCCCAAGGCCGTGAAGAAGAGCTCAAACCAGCCTAACCGACGGGTACACGAGGTGAGCACAAGGCTATGCAACAAGGCGCGAATCGTAGTACCCCCCCCCCCCCGTAAAAGTCAGCATGTTCGGGTAAATAGAAGATCGAGACTCTTATCAGAAATCTTGTGAGATAGACTTAGCCACAATGATGAATTACTCATTATGCCATTTCTCTGCTGCTTCCTTTGTGATTTTGATTAAACGCTTGCCGTTAGAAGCCGATGACTCTAAAGCAGAGAAAATGAGTCGTACAAAATGAATCCCGACGTCCTTGATCATACCATTTTACGCATAAATGACATCAAGAGGTGCTTCGTAGGCTTCTTCGACGACAATAGTTTGGCCTATTTGCCAGCTCGGACATGTGGAGAGTCTTTTCACATGTCCGAGCAACAAAACTGGTGCCAGCCTTAAAGTTTTCACAGTTTTCTGTGGTAAGAGAGTTGCTAATGATATAAGTCACTCTAAGTAAAACAAGTAGATTGCTTTTGAAAAGACAAAGAGCACATCACGTAGAAGCTGATTTTCTTTGAGTAATTAATATCTTTACCTATGAATCCGCACTTCGAGTCAATACGATTACTCTTGATGTGTTATCTCCAAGATGCGTACGTTTAACAGAAATCGTCACGTCTTTATTCTTTAATCACTTTAAATGAGAGAAAAAGACGTCGGTATCGACGGTCAGTTACTTGAGAAGGTTCCGTTTGTGGGTTTGTCGGAGTTCGGCGGGGTCAGTGTTCTGAGGGACAAGCTAAGAAGCCATATAAATAGCTTGGCAATTTTGCACATAATGGTCCATCTGGCAAACATGCATCTCTCTTGGTCGCAATGTTAAGAATTATCCGGTGTGTGACTTTCGGGGAAGTATTTCCGCTGACTTTGTTTGGGCAAGATGGTGTGTAGTGCCCTTCCTCTCTGCACGTTCAACAGATTCGTCGCTTCTTGGGTTCAGACTTCTGTTCCTCAGTACATTCTAACGCTTCTACCTCACGCTCAACGCGCTGGAACGCGCAGCACTGAGGCGCTCGCTTTCCTACGCTCCCTGGGCGGAGATCAGTCGCCATGGCATATTCGATCGCGCCTTGGCTCTTAATCTTTTTTCTCTTTATAACGGATAAATTACTGTAAAAAAGCAATCTTAACATCGGGCTTCCAGCGGTCGATTATGTCTTCCATGATAAAGGGCCGTCCCTCGCGTTGGCGACGTGCTACCTCATGTTTACACGGGATAACATAACGCTTCTGCAGTTACCGTGCAGCTATTCCACGCATCATCTATCCATGTTTTTAATAAACAACCCGCGCGTCTTGCTTCTCGATGATACTCAAAGCTTAACGAAACAGCAACTTATTGTACTGGCCGCTGGCGTACAAGCCATCGCGGTTGGGCAATCCGTGAAGGTTGGTGCTCCATCTTTGCTGTCGGTGCTCTGCGGAGATTAGATCATAGTTTTTTTGCGTAGCATCTCTCAAGGCTCAGAAGCATAAAAGCATATTCGGATTCTTCGGCAACTTAATAACCAACTGATTACCAATTATTCCCAATTCGGTGATGAAATAGCCCAAGAGGCTAGAGCTGAAGGAATAAGTCCCCAACAGACTGTGTGAATACGTTCCCATGAGATAACAGAGACATAGAATGTCCTACTTAATAACAGATCGAGCTTAGGTAGTCACACTTGATCTGATCGCGCCTCGAAGTTAACTTCGTAGATCACGCAGTTACCACCGCTGAACCAAAAGAGGTTCTAGTATGATCTGCATAGTGGAAAAATCAAAAAGATCTGCGTACTCGTCGCGGACGATGAGCACGTCAGTAATATCCGATCGGAAATGGTCTTTGCCAAGGATGAAAGAGTTCTCAGTAGCTGCTCATAAATGGACGAGATTGTTCTTAATGAGAAGACTCGGATTGAGCTATATACACCCCAATCGTGATAATAACTCAAAGCAAATCCTCTCTACGATGATTTTATAGAATTCAGGTATGTATTCCCAGATACAGTGCCGTTCAAGATAGCTGAGAACAAACGTACTCGTCACGAAAGCGACCTGAAACCGGTTCCGAGATACTGTGTTATGAAGTAGTGGTCATTGCCTCGCGAAAGTACTAGCGATCGACAAATTCTTTGCAGATCGCTTAGTGGTCGGCCATTTGATGGAGTCGACCTGCCTACTAGCGATCGACAAATTCTTTGCAGATCGCTTAGTGGTCGGCCCATTTGATGGAGTCGACCTGCCTACATAGCTCTCCGACCTTCTGTGTGCGGAAAGCCGGAGGGCGGTGGTGGATTATACATGCCTTCAGCTAGTTGAATGCTGCAATTGTACCGGCTCAAACACCAATACCAAGGAAAGACGTCTTCGTCGATGGTATAGCAAAGAGTACCGTCTTTTTATCAGTGAATATGATGGATAAATTCTATCAGATCCGTATGCGCAAAAGTGACATTTTCTATGCTGCAGTCAGCACCCCACGCGGTATGATTTGGGAGTGGCTAGTGATGCCACAAGGGATAAGTAATGACCCTGCCACATTCAACAGATGTGTGACAAATCTATTGATATCTGTACGAGAATTCTCACTCAGCTACTTCGATAATGTTCGTCCATATTCGGGCTATGGAATGACAGACGGATGTGCAAATACACCGACTCCACATTAAGAAGGTTCTTACACTAATGTGCGAGCATAAGTTGTACGCTAACCTTAAGAAGTGCATATTTGCTGCTAGCGAAATACCACTTCTTGGTTGCATCGTGTGTAAGCATGAAGTCCGGTCCGATCAGGAAAAGATAAAAGCGACCTCTGGTTGGCCGGTGCCTACAGATGTCAAAAGACTTCGAAAGTTCGTTGGCCTCGCGGCGTATTTGCACAAATACTCGCAGAATAAGCCGAGACGACTGTTCACCACTCTCGTTTATCAAACAATACCAGAAGTGGGTATGGAGTGCCGATTGTCAGCGCCCCTTCGAAGGTATAAATCAAAAATTGATACAATCGCCAGGTTCGGCAATTGCAGAGCAAGACAGGCCATTCCATGTGGTCTGGGATGCCAGTGACTTTGCAATCGGCTGCGCACTAATGCAATAGGATACAGACGATGCGGAGCGTGTCGTCTGTTATCACTCACGCCAGCTGCAACGAGCAGAAAATCAACTACCCCGTCCATGACAAGGAATTCCTGTCATGAAGTACGCATTGGCAAAATTCAGAGTCTATCTGCTAGGCAATAGACCCTTTATTGTATTTACGGATCATGCGTCTTTGCGCATTGCCGTAAGCAGTCCATCTCGCAGCGGATGGCGATATGGCTGACATTCTTCGCGGAGTATAATTTCTCCGCCAAAGATAATCCAGGACGACTTGATATCGTCGCTGACGCACTCTCGCCCGGCCAAATTAAGAACCGGCTGCGCCACCCGACAGTAGTCCGACCACTGTTGCAGTACTGACTTCGATTGTCCCAACGGCAACCTTCTTGGACGACATACGGAAGTTTTATGATCCGAAGATGGTGTATTGATGAATCATCTCTCGCACCCGTCTCAACCAGCTTTCGGAAATATATCGATCCTCAGCAGTTAGACATACAATTTGCCACGCCTTTCTAAATATTCAGCTATTGTTGGCGACACGCCCCGTGTGTCGTACCAAGTCATGGTGATCTGAGTTGTGAATCATGTATGAAAACCACGACGCACCTGTTTGTAGACATCTTGGTCGCGAGAAAACATATCTTACGGTGAGCCGAGACTTCTACTGGCATCGCCAGTCTCATGCATGCGAGATCTGTCAACGTGTAAATTCTAGCCCTTGCCTTCGTTCCCGGTTGCATCCTCCGATTGTCACGAATGAGTGCTGGAAAATCGTCTAATGGATTTTGTCTTCGGTTTCCTCGCTGATACGCACAAGAATACTATTATTCTTGTGTTCGCTGACAGATTCAGAAGATGGTATACCTGATCGCTATGCTCGAATCAATTAACGCATCGAGTTGTGCTCGTGTATATATCGACACGATCTTCCGACTTCATGACCTGCCTCGTGAAGTCGCGTTCGATCGGTTGCGGCGATTCACAGCTGAGTTCTGGAGCAAGTGAAGTCATTCGCGCCAATTCAGCGACGACAGCATCACTATTATGCAATGATTTAAAGTTTTTTTCTACTCAGTACAGATCGACAGAGCAACAGATCAGTGCTCCAAACGAAAATGAGCAGTTTTTCGCACAGAAGACGATATACTACCTCGCCTGCATTGATCGGCTAAAATACCAAAATCGTGGTCTGTTGCACAATGGTGACTGAGCCAAATGTCGCGTTGCCGTAGTTGCTTCTAAAATAGTGGGGGAAATCGAGAAATGCCACGTTTGATTTTCATCACTGCTTTTGTTATCACATCTTGCGATACATTAACTCCGGGGCGCGAGCTTAGAACATCGTTGTTGCACAACGCAAGGCATATAGCAGCCTTTTCAGGCACGGAAGAGCAAATTTTATAAATGTAACTTCGTCCTCTTCGTTAAGAGATTGAAGGAATTGGCTAGTAAAGGCTGCAGCTCCTCTGCGCTACAAAAATGAAGGTTGGCGATATAATGGAAAAATTCGCTCAAAGAAATCACCAGCGTTTTAGTGCTGAATTGTCTCAATACCTAAGATAAGGAGTGCTGCGATGCATTGAGCTGAAAACGTACGAACGGCCGTTTCCGAGCCCGCCAAACATCTTGCCTACTCATCCAGCATTGCTGAATACTCAAAAGGAAGTCGCCTTTCTTTTTGCTTGCCAGCGATGTAGCTGGAAAAACAATGGCTTGAAAAGGGGGCCTGCAAATTTGCCATGAATCTGTAGTCAAACACACCATGTGATCCAGATATGTGAGACCGCGGTATCGTCTTGCCACGTAAGTAGCAAACAAGGACATGATAGCCTTCACTTGCATTGTCTTTTTAAGTGTCGAACGGAACTGTAGGCTTACAATTCCTCGAGATGCAACAAAATAGGTTCCATCGTAGCGACAGTGACGCCCTACCGACTTGAAGTTTCAATTGAAAAAAAGTAAAGGAATTCACCTCATCTTTTCACTGCTATTGGTAATGGGAGGGGGGTTGCTCATCAAGAGTGACACTGTTCCACCACATTTTGCTAAAAGCATCAATATACGGCACTGTAACTGGGCAAGATCCAATGCATCGATAGTATCAGCGTTTGTGCCATCCTTCCCAATTGACGTCATGGAGACATTTCTCCAATACTTCGGTTTAGGTCTTCTTGATCGAGATACATCGAGACGTGTGGCACGAATTCTTTCACCATACCTTCGAACTTGCTCAATCACTGTATTTGTCGGTGTTCTAATACTGTCACGGCGACAATAGCGGACGGTAGATACAATCTACCAAGTTCCAGGATAGACTTTAACAGAGTCAGCCATCGTATCAATACTCACGAGTTCTAGTGACGATATTAAAACGAATTCAGCATACGCCAACAATGGCTCATCCAGGTGAAAACGTGCTTGGGCACAAACCCTGTAGAAGAAACTCGTCCAGCCATTACAGAAGCAAGACAGAGGCCAAGCGCCAGATTTGCTGGACCCCGACACGGATCCAACGTAATTCAGATCGCCTATTGCCTTTTGCAACTAAAGTTCCAATTTGGTAGAAACATGATACTAGTGGTAGTTTCGTAGCAGTGGTGAATACTTGGTACAATGATGAGGAAATATACTTCATCATTACCAACAAGCACTGAATGAGTGTCAGCCTGCCAGGCTAGCAATCTTTTAAGGCCAACGTACGCATGAAAGCAGTAGGGGGCTCGAAATATTCTTAATGATTTATTCTACAAATCCTGTCAGGGTGAGCATGATAAAGTGGTCGTGAGGTATAGCTGCTATACATTATGGCATGAGAAATATTAATTGATGTTCGTAGCGTGCACGCGCTGCCATATGAATACATACTATGTATCTAGATACTTATTAACTGTTTCCGCTGCCTGGAATGAAATGGTAGGTAAGATCAAGCTGGGTGGTGATGCCGAAGACATGTTAATTAGTTAAAAGAGGTACAGGTGGGCGCTTAAAGCTGTCATACACTACCTTCACACACACCTTCAGGCACCTGCGAGTAATCGGTTTTACCGTCTTCTCTAGGGTGCAGTGAGGTTCAGGTGGGCGTCTTACGACTGCCTCACCGATTTATGTACGCTTGTCGTTAGGTGCGGCTCGGACGCGGTTTCCCGTCCTCTGGCACACTCGTTACAAATAGGTTAAAAATGAAAAAATGTTTTCTATTAAACTAATTTAACAGAAATCTGAATTTCTATTGGCTAAAAGACAAACGATTAGACGCGCACTCTGATAAGAAGCCGTCTCTACAGCGCACTTAAACTGTATATAAACGCGCTGATGACGTACTTCAATGACATCATGTAATGACGTCAAGTAGTGACGCCGTCCGTGTGTGACACACACTTTGGTGGTAGGTACGCAATTGCTGTACTCCAACCACATGAAAAGTCTAAGTGCGGTACGCACTTAGAACCTTTCTCAGAATTTCCGTGCCCTTACACGGAAAGTCTCGTGCAACGGTTCGACCTCGTAATACAAAGGGTACTCTCTGCAGCGATCTTCGATCGACCATTGACTGTTTCATCTCAATGTCATCATGTTGCTGACTGTTGAGTCCAGTAATATCCCACAATAATTTCTGAGTCGCGGTGTATTAATGCCAGACAAAAAGCTTTGTAGTCATATAGAAGCCTTGTCCCTGACTCGCCTGTGTCAGGATTGTAAATTAGCTTTATTAGGTGAAGCGTGGTCAGAACCAATATAATAGTAAGTAAAAGCTTTTGCGTGGTGCAACAGGGATTTTGTAACGCTTTATCTGAGGCTGTGATACTCGTTATACACATCAGTAATGCGCGTGGCACTAGCGATTAACCAGAGGATCTGGCAATGTCTAAGTCGACTAACCCAATAATTGCGAGTCCGAAGGGTGAAGCTATTAGTGACCGTGCGCGAGGTTAAATGCCGAAGTTTTAAATCGTACTTATCTGTCTGTGTGTGTGTCTGTCAGTAAATAACGCGGTTAAGTTTACCTTACTCGTAATAAGTGCGATCTAACATGTCCCCCTTCATAGGTCGATTAGCATGATAGGTGTCACTCTATGGCTAGGTCAATATTGTGATGCACGCATGTGATTAGCTTGACATCGATCAGAGGTGAATATGATCACATAAGCAAATGCTGGACGCTCATAAGCAAAGACTGATCGCGTTGCATGAGTATACATATGGGTTAATTTAGACATTAACAGCACTATTCTTCTTCCTCAGCGACTGCTGCTGCTGCTGCTGCGAGCCCGAAGGGTGAAGCTATTAGTGACTGTGCGCAAGGTTGAATGCCGAAATTTTAAATCGTCCTTACCTGTCTGTCTGTATCTTTAGATAGCGCGGTTAGGTGTAGCTTACCCGTACTAAGTGCGATCTAGCCTGTCCCCACCACATAGGTACACTCCAGGTCATAATGAAACGGGCACCTTCATTGGTGCTCATAACGCCATAACTAATGCGAGTTAGACGCTGTCGTTTGAGTATGGTATGCGTAAAAATTTAATATACCCCTTTGCAGTTTAAAAAATCCGATAATATTAATCGATCTCATAGCTCACATACAAAAAACCGCTTTTTGTGCCCGGCAAAAAGTATACGGCCACACCGAGCATTCAAATTTCAAGTATAAAAGAATGTTTGTTGAATGCTCAGGGCCATCATATATTCTTTTATACTTAAAATTTGTAAAGAGCGCGAAGTAAGTTGAAGTGAACGGAGTATGCCCGGCATTCTTGACGCAATCGACTAAGGAAAAGTGTGCTAAGGCAACGATAGTAGCTGAATCATGATAGCGCATAACGTAGGTGTTCGTGCTTGTGCCATCCAGTGCGCGAAAATATGCTCCCGTGACGATGCTTTACGCGTTTGGTAAGTAAACGAACGCGGCTTTTTAAGCCGCTATTATGTCTGATCGTGCGATCTATCTGCTCATTCACTCGGTAGTGAGCTCTAATATTCAGTTATATGGCTGTAGCTGTGTACTGAGTAGCCACTGCTGGCTGCCAAGTGCATATGTTAACATAATCGATGCTTGTGGAATGATCACGTTTGTTGCCTTTCCAAACGCGTAAAGCATCGTCACGGGAGCATATTTTCGCGCACTGGATGGCACAAGCACGAACACCTACGTTATGCGCTATCATGATTCAGCTACTATCGTTGCCTTAGCACACTTTTCCTTAGTCGATTGCGTCAAGAATGCCGGGCATACTCCGTTCACTTCAACTTACTTCGCGCTCTTTACAAATTTTAAGTATAAAAGAATATATGATGGCCCTGAGCATTCAACAAACATTCTTTTATACTTGAAATTTGAATGCTCGGTGTGGCCGTATACTTTTTGCCGGGCACAAAAAGCGGTTTTTTGTATGTGAGCTATGAGATCGATTAATATTATCGGATTTTTTAAACTGCAAAGGGGTATATTAAATTTTTACGCATACCATACTCAAACGACAGCGTCTAACTCGCATTAGTTATGGCGTTATGAGCACCAATGAAGGTGCCCGTTTCATTATAACCTGGAGTGTATATAGGTATATCCGAAGTCACTCTTTGGGTAGGTCAATTTTGGGACGCGTGCTTATGATTGGCCTAAAATCGATAAAAGGTGAATATGATCCCATAAGCAAATGCTGGCTGCTCATAAGCGAAGACTGATCGCGTTGCCCAAGTATACCGTACTGGGTTACTACAGACGTTAACAGCACCATACTGCTTATTCAGTCACTGCTGTTGTATAGTGTTTTGCAACTTGATTCATGTTTTCGAACTGGATTACTTATATCAAAGGGCGAGATCCGGAGCTTGTTCCCCTATATTATTTACGTATTCTTACACGATATATAGTGGTGCAGTGGCTACGCGGTAATCTCTGCTAGCTTGTGCCCGTAGCCCTCAACCACCGACTTCTGTAAAAAAGAATACTGATGTAGTGGAGTGCCGTCTGATTGGGGCGGTGCACGTGGCTTTTGCGAAACAATGAAAATCTTACCATGACTGGTCTGCATCGTCAGACCTGATCATCACCGATTCTGTGCTGACAGCCTACGTCGACCCCTCACTACCTTTGTAAGTACATCACCCGTTAAACCCGATGCATCACCATCATCACCAGCACGCCCGGTGGACACGGTGGCAGTCAAATTGTACATCACACACCACAAGGGTCGTAACCATGGAACAACGTAATCCCTGGCTCACACGCACTTTGTCCACCCCACCGCCTCCGTCGCTACTGACATCCGAATAGACGCACGATTTCTTCTAGCGTCTACTGCTCATTTCCTCGTTTGATCACGATGGCGCCCAAGCAAAAAGTGACAGAGCGCACGCCGCTCGTCCATGTCACGCCAACTTTTGCAAACGGACACGACGGCGGTCTCTCCCGACCACGCTCGCCATTACGCCGGGCTCCAGCGTGGCAGTGTTGGAGTACTACGTCTCCGTCCCATCGCTTCTACCTGTTGATCCTCATGAGCTGCATCCCATTCGGTGGGCACTTTGTCAAAGTGCGTTTTTGCAGTACTTTTGCTGTATCTCAAGTTAAAATAACTGATTCCGATTCTGATTCCTGGTCCGGTTGGGTAATATTCTGATTCCTATTCCTGGCATGTACGTGATACACAGAACGGCATGTCGTCACTCGAGCAGCTCATGCTGGACGATAAGGACTTTCCGATCACGAACGTAATGTACGGCGCGCTGCTGTCGGCCGTCTCGGTTCCCAGCATGTTCCTGCCGTTGCTGGGGGGCCGACTTTTGGACAAAAGCGGCCACCACAGCATCCGCTTTTTTCTCGCCTGGATCTGCGTGGGTCAAGCTATCTTTGCCATTGGCATGCAGCTTAAGCTCTACTGGCTTGCACTCTTTGGTCGCGTCTTCTTCGGCGTTGGTGAGGGAAGTGTCGTCGTGGGTGCCCGCGTCTTCATTGCCTCGTGGTTTCGAAACAAGGAGCTCACTTTTGCCATGGGTGTCAGTGTGGCAATCGCGAACGTCTCCAAGATGCTGGCTAAAGCCACAGTCGCTCCCATCGCTCTCTATTTTAGTGGATACGTGCAAGCTCTGTGGTACGGAGTGGCTGTCTGTGTAGCGTCGGCCCTCATCGGTGTCTTGGTATGTTATCACACGCTGAACTTAAAGCGCATCGTCAAGAACCGCGTGATTAGTGAGGAAGCTTTAGACCCAGGTTTCCACTGGCTGAACGATTACGCCGAGAAAAAGCGGCATGAACATCGTTGCCGCGAATCGCAAGCTCGCACCAAGCGGATCTCGTGCGATAGTGTACATGACTTCTCGCGCATGTTCTGGATCATTGCCACGCTGCACGTGAACTTTATCAACGTCTTCCACCTATTCCAGAACGTCAGTGCGAGCTACCTATTCCAGCGCTATGACTACTCCGTCGTGGAGGCAGGCGTCGTGAGCAGTTTTTCTCATTTGTTTGTGGTGTTCGCGCCTGTCATCGGCCTCGCCGTTGACCAGTTTGGCGGACGTAGTCTGCTTATCATCCTGGCTGCTATGATGTCGATCATGGCTTACGTGCTCATGATATTCACGGATATCACCCCGCTCGTGTCGATGCTACTGATTTCCATCTGCCTGTCGTTCACGCCGACTATCCTGATGGCTGCGATCCCGAGCTCCGTGAGCTGCAAAAGTTTTGGCACGGCGTTTGGCATCGTTGAGATCATAGACGCCGTTGGGGCCACATTCGGCAATCTTCTGGTCGGATATTTGCGTGATGAAACGGGTAGCTACCGCAATGTCATGTTCATGCTCTTGGGTATGTCAGTTCTTGTACTGCTGCTTGCTTTCTTCCTCGTCTTTGAAGACAGTCGCCAAGGCTGGCTGCTTAGTGCTTCCAGTAGACGTTCGCGTGCGTTTACGGGCGACGGCGAAGATTTTACGGATAATCCAGCAATGCTCGAGGCTCGTTATAGCGCCAACGGAGAATCGCCTCCAGTACGCGAGGGGCGTACTGTGTAGGCATGGGGTCGTGTACTTACTCGTATCGATTACTCGGTTGATCCTCAGAACGAGTGTGACGAAATGACTGAAAGTCGCTGTGCCACCTGCCACGCGACAACTAAGTTGTTAGCGCGCGAGTTCTGCAATAGCTTGGACTTCGTGAGGATCATGCATTGCTGTAACATGTATTTAGTTCACAAGAACACGGGATGATGAAAGACAATCGGGGCCTGCTTCTACACAATGGGGATAGATTGAGCTGCAGCGTTGTTCCAGGGATCGGGAAGCTAGTGGATATACGACGAGAAAGTGGCACGACAATCGCGTAGCATGGTGCGGAACTCTACGCGCAAATAATTACCGCGAATACAAGTGACGGCCTCGTCGGACCGAGTCCCACTGGAATGGCAAAGCATATATTAGATGAAGCAGGTGGATGTTCTACAGAGACCAAAGTATAGCTCGACCTTTCTGTCATGTCCCTTGGAAGTAAAATGGCTTCTGTATTCTCCTCTACCTCATCTCGCTTTCTGCTGTCGTATATTCTCTCGTCCCCTCGAACTTTATCTAATTATCTCTCTCTCTATCTGTCGATCTTCTCTTGTTTTGTGTATGTAAATCAGACGTGACGCTACGCAAGCAGGCAGAAGAGTTCCTGAACAATGCGCTGCAGCAGCAGATGGAACAGCTCATGGTGACGCTCGTCCAGGCGCTGGCGGCCGAGGACTTTGCCGTCGTGGGTCGCCAGGCTGCCGGTCTCTACCTCAAGAACGTGCTGGACGCCAAGGACGACGCGCTGCAGCAGCAGAAAATCAACGCGTGGATGGCCATTGATCCGGCTCTACGCACGCTGATCAAGGACGGCTCGCTCGGTGTGTTGCAGTCGAGCGACCCCGTGGCGCGCCACACGAGCGCACAGCTAGTGGCCAAGATTGGTAGCATCGAGCTGCCTGCCAAGCAGTGGCCGACGCTGCTCGAGTCGCTGCTGCAGAACGGGACGAACAGCAGCGAGGGCTGCATCCACGCTACGCTCGAGTGTCTCGGCTACTTGTGCGACGAGCTGGAAGAAAATACGATTGACGAGCAGGATACCAACCGTATCCTTACGGCTATTGTGGATGGCATTCGTGCCGACCGACCGGCCGCTATTCGCCTTGCAGCGGTCACGGCCTTGCGGAACAGTCTGGAGTTCGTGAGTGAGAACTTCAAGCGGAAGCAAGAGCGCGATCACCTGATGCAGAAAATCTGTGAAGCCACACAGTCTTCGGATTTGCGCACCCGCGTGGTAGCCTACGAGTGCATTGCTGCCATTGCGACAATGTACTACGAATACCTGGCAGAGTACATGGAGACTCTGTGCAAGCTGACGTTCAACGCTATTACGAGCGACCAGGACGAAGTGGGCCTGCAGTCGCTTGAATTTTGGTCGTCTATGTGCGATGTGGAACTCGACCTGATCGAGGAAATGAACTACGCAGAGCTTGAGGGCCGCACCGATTTTATTCCCTGCAACTATTACGTGCAGACAGTGCTAAACACACTCATCCCTCTGCTGACTGAAACGTT
>ABWE02003242.1:0-15363 GCA_000173235.2 Hyaloperonospora arabidopsidis Emoy2
CGTCATGCGGGTGGCAGTGCACAGTAGATCTCCGGAAAGATCTACATTGTATCGATGTTGACTTGCCGAGAGGTTATGGGAACAGAATAACACCTCGTAACAGTCACAGTTACGGTCTTGTCGATGAAACACTTCTTTCTACCTTTACCGTTATCGTTATCGTTGAAGGCTGTTTGTGGCCCGCTGACAATGCCGTTACTCGCACGGAGAGAGATCAGAACAGTCGGATTGCTGCCGCACAGGATAGAGAAGCTAAGGGCGTTGCTAAACTCGTGACAAGCCTCGAATATATTTTCGGGGCCGTCCGATGGTACGCTTCAAAATATGACATTCGATAAGGTTACGTCAATGCTTTGCGGGCCAATACAGCTCGTGGTCGACAGCTAGCCGCCTTTTGAATGGTTCGTACATATATTGTCCGATAATCGAATGCTAGTTTACAGTGATGCTGCAGCCGAACTCTTTCCACTGAAGATGCCATTCGTAGTGCTAGATGCCATTTGTTGTGCTATGCAGAAACCAAGTAAAGCTTTAATTCAGGAAATGCATGGACGTTGCAACAAAGGGAACGCTTGTATCGACAAGTACCTGGAGAACGCTGTCGCATACTGCCAGTACTTTTTTATCCTCATGCTAAAGATTACTGTGAAACACCGCTGATCTTACGTATCCCGTTGTCAGATGGATCTACCAACTCAAACGTGCTCGCGTGCGGTTTAGGTACATGTTGAACTCGGAAGCTGCTCCTATCCGCCGAAAAGCAAAGGCGGATGTTCAGCTGCGCTCGCGCGTGTTGTATACGTAGGGTTATATGCTCTCGCGACGTATCCAACAGGCCCTAATTTTTAGTTTGTTAGTTATCCGTACGATGAGACGTTGAGACTTACCAAGGCTTCACACCAGAGGATGTTTGCAAACGAACAATTAATGTTATCCTATTTCAAAACCCACATACATGTAAATCTAGCATCGCGCCCGGCGTTGAGCTCTTTGCAGCGCGCGCTGGACGTGCCGAGATTTTTTGCGCTTACGGATGCGTTCCTCGCGCTTTGCAGCCTCACGCTTCTGCTCTGCAGTTTTCTTCACGACCTGTTCTTTCTTTCGAAATTGCTCCTTCAGCTTCTCTTCTGCACGTTGCCACTGCGGCTTTTTCTTCTTTGTACCTTCGCCGTCATCTTCGGCATCATTGTCATCGTCAGAATCATCTGCCTTGCCCAGCAGCGATTTCTCGTACTCCTTCTCCGAGATCTTGCCCTTCTTCATCTTTTTGTACAGCGCTTCTTCCTCGGCCAACTCCTCCCATTCCTCAACAATTTGCTGGTGCAAACCTTTCTTCTTCTCACGCCGACGTGGGTGCCTCCGATCCTCTTCCTCTAGCGTCCGCTTACGTTTCTTCCCTTGCATCTCAGCATCCTTTCTATCGCGAGCTTCATTCTCCTTCGCAATGGCGACAAGCTTCTTCTGACGCTCTTTTTCACGGGCCTTGTCCTTAAATTTGATGTCAGTGATCTTTACGTCAGTCTTCTTGAACTTGATGCGCACGTTACGCAGCTCATTAATTTTCGGCAATTGCAGCAGACAGAATCCACGAGCTACAGCACCCAAATCGAGCTCCTTGAAGCGAAAGATGAACTGGCATTGGTGCTCCTTGTACGAGCGCACAAATGATATGAAGGCCTTCGTGCCTTTTTCAAGGAAATCCCGGTCCTTCAATATCATAGACTTTACCTTGGGCAGGACATCCTCCATCGTGTCGACCGGAAGCGTCATCTCTTCACACGGTACTTTACGAATTTTCAGAAAATTCACATACGCGTCTTCGTTCGAAGACAAGAAAGAAAGCGCGCAGCCAGAGCGTCCTGCACGGGCTGTACGCCCCACACGGTGCACGAAAAAGTTTGGATCCTGCGGCGGGTCATACTGCACGATCCAATCTACGTCTGGCAGGTCAATGCCACGCGCAACGACGTCCGTGCACACCAAAAGTCCCGCTTTTAGCGTCGAAAAGTGATCATAATTTGTCGTCCGCTTCTTCTGCGGCATCTTACCATGCAACGACACAACTGGAACCTTCGTGTGTCCGCTAAACAACTCTTCTAGCACGCGTCCAAAGAAATCGACAGACCCACACGTCGAGAAGAAAACAATGAGCTTCTCATCCTTCTTGGTCTGCACAAAGTGGTGTAACGCCGACAGTCGTTGATCGTGGCCAACTAAACAAAAGTAATTCTTCAATGTAGCTGGCGTCACTTGTGTGTTGTTTGCCACTTGCACCGAGATTGTCGCCGGATTCCGTAACCCTGCACGTGCGAGCGCCTTCACCTCCTGGGTCTGCGTGGCCGAAAACAACCCGGTACGTCGTTGTTTAGGCAAGTGTGCTAGAATCTTATTTAGACTCACTTCAAAGCCCATGTCCAGGATAGTATCTGCTTCATCCAAAATGAGCACCTCAAACTCGCGCGTCTCGACACTAGAGCCCACACAGCGGTTCAGCAAGTCCTCCGTTCTGCCTGGTGTGCCAACCACTACGGAGCATTTGCCCACGGCTCCCCGGATGAGCGACAAGTCTTCGTCCACACTCGTACCGCCTACAAACAGCAGCAGCTGCACCTTAGGCAACGCACTAGCAAAGAACTTCTCGGCGCACTCGAAAATCTGACGCGCCAGCTCGCGCGTGGGAGAGATTATCATAGCCACGAGCTTCGTGAGGTCAGCACGACGTGGTGTCGTGATGCTTCCGTCTGCCAGCTTTGCCTTGAGCAGCTGCACAATGGGCAGGACGAAGGCCAGCGTCTTCCCGCTGCCCGTGCACGCATCGACACACACGTCCTTGTTCGATAGCAGGAGAGGCAGTGTAGCTGCCTGTACGGGGGTCATGTATTCAAATCCAAGAGCATCGGTCTCTGCCAGGATCTCGGCGCAAAGCGGCGGCTGGAACTCGGTGAACCGCATAACGACGATGTTAAGACCTGTTTGACTGGACAAGAAAACAATAGAATGTAAAAACAATAAGTAGTGAGCTCATGAATTTTAAATGAACGCGAGCAAACGAACAACGTGGAATATTAACTTACGATTGTTCGTACCGCATTCGACCCCTTTGTGCTACTTCACGATCTGGTTTTATCAGATTGTGTGCAAGACATATTTTTCGTCGAGTTTTCTGCGCACATGAGACGCGTACAGCTAATCCTTAAGCAAAGTAAGATAGAGGAGAGAATTTTTTATTACACTTTAATTTAACTTGAGGCCTAACTACCGTACTTCCATCTAAGATATAATATAGTAAGCAAGCTCAGGAACTCGCCCGATGTTATAAGAGCTGAATTAGCTTCTGTACATGCACGTTCCATTATGGTGGTTCGTGGCTAAGAAATGAGTTGAACGTCGTGTTAGAAAAGTTAAAGTGCTGATAAATTGTGTGTCAAAGCGACTCGTTCATAATGTTGATGATCCAACGATACGAATATGAGAAAAGGGGATCTGCCCGGTAACGCCTATGAGCGATTCCCAGAAGCGATAAGACTGGGAAAGGGAAGCTCACGTTTGGCGAAAGCCTGATCCCTAACGAAGAGATTGGGAGTGACCTGCTGCTCCCAGTATTGTACGACCTATTGATTGAGTGATTGAGTGATGAGGTCGACAGGATTATGTATGGTTAAAGGGGTTTTTCCGTGTAACAGCGTTTCTCCTCGCGCTACAAGCACGTTACATATATGTACATGGTAAATGAGGGTAAGAAAGAATATATCACTTTGGTTTTTGCCACCTTCAATACAATCGAATTCACTTGCCGTACTTGCAACGAGGGCGGCTTCAAGGCATCAAGGACGTAAGGGTGCTTTTAACGCCGCTAACAACAAAGTGCGGCCGAGGAAAAATGGGTGTTAAGTAAAACAATTGGGAATTGTCAAATCCACCACATCTTTTTACTAAATCCACCACATTATTGTACGTCACACCACATTGACTTTACTGTATGATCAATTAAGGGAGTTGTTAGATTCACTCCCTTTTTGGTTAGATTCACTCCGTTTTTCTTTCATTAAGTAAACACATGTAGCAATAAGTTTTCATTGGTTAGTATTTAGCTCCTTAGTATACCTATTTTCTCCTTTATACCCTTGCAAGTCAAATTATTGACATGACTATATGGCATCACCGGGTGGCCTAACGGTCCCACCAATTGTCATTACCCTAACACAGGGTGATGACATGAGCAGATAAGATGGCGGCAACGCTCCTGCGTAGACATTATCCTATACATATAATTATATGGATAAGAACTCGTCTACGTCTAGTAATAGTATACTAGGTCTACTAACTTCTACATAGAAAGATAATCAAGGCCTCAATAGTGCACCCTTAAGAGCAATCACTCCTATCGATATACAAAATCGACAAAACGGTCACGAGTAGCTTTGAATGGCATTCAACGGGCAAGGATAATAATATATCTTAATATAAATATGGAATGGAAAAAGGGGAAAGCAGAAGACAAAAAAGAGAGGAATGTTGGCGATTAAGGCAATGAAGGGAAATTATGCACGTTTACAGATCAGCTAAATCAGCGATAAAGATGTCACACGACGAATAAAATGAGTCCGTATAGAATCATGACAAAGTGTAGTATCGCGTGGCTATTATTATAATTAGCTATTATCATAACACCGCGCGAAACCGCACTTTGCTATTCTTCTTCTTATCGACACATTTAAGTGTCTAAAACGATAGGAATACGCGTTTACATGATAATGCTTCCGCTCGTAATTCAGTCATATATTACATTTTTTTAATGGTTATGCAATCGTCAAACCTCCGCAAAAAATTGAGAGCCGCTGTGGCATCTACTCCACTCTCAACAAGTTCAAGACACGTCGTTTAAAGCGGTGGTTAGTTTTGTGTCACGAATACGGCGAGTGCAATGATTAAATTGTACTAACAGAACATGCCCTAGAATGAGAGCTAGAGATGAGAGACTTGCGGACGACAGTAATACCAGGTACGACATTGACGAGTATGCATTATCGTGACTTCTCGTTCAAGCAGGACGGTACTGTATTATATGGTATGCTAAACTGGTAGATTTTACACATGTAAGGAGGTCACACGACAGTTACTGCCCTAAAGGGATATACCTTGTATATGCGATATACAACCCCAAGTTTTATTTGTGATAATTGATGAGGTTGATAACCTCAGTCATCCATTGATGACAGATTCATGTACCATCCATCAATCTTTAATTGACTGAAGATTACTATGCTAATTAGTTTAAACTCAGTATTAGGTAGTTGAATGAGGTTTATTACAGATAAAACTAAGAAAGAAAAGTTCATTTCCCCTTTTGATCTTCAATCGACACGTGTGTAGCTTAGGCGTCAGTGGATCGTTAAAAGGAAGAGCCAGATTGTGGCGTATACTCTAGAGCACATCGTGCGTACAATTCTTAGAGTCGTTATAAGTCCCTTGAACCAGAACTAGAAGCTCTACGAGCTTAAAGACTCTCCGAGTATTTGTTGATTAGTTCTAAGAGCTAAAGACTTTTTAAACTAATAGAAACTCAGCTCGTAGAACTAAGTGAGTTCTAGAGTCGTAAGTCTTCCTCTGACTAAGAGCTGTGTAGATCCACTACAACATATCTAATAACAAATTAGAATTTGCTATTTTAAATGTTTACTTAATGAAAGAATAGGAGTGAATCTAACCTAAAAGGAAATGTATTTAATAGTCCCCTCAATTAATCATGGCAAATGCCAAACGGCTGGGGTCATTTTTTTCGGCTGGGTCATTCCGAAAAGTTCTCATAAGTATCTCAGATAAATTCAAAAATAAATCAGAAGTACGCCTAACTTCGTCAACATTAGATCCCATATACTCATTTTACTATCATTATTTACTCACTTGCCCGTTCAAAGCTTATGATGACGATATCGGTGCATAACAGACTAATACCCTGCTCCAGTCCCCTTCTTCTGATGTTAGCATTTCAGATCGAGAAAGATGTCGCTTTTGACGCCATCATAGCTACACAGTCTACTAATCCACCAAAAATGATGCATCCGCGCGATCGCGAACGCTTATCGTAGGGCGGTATATCCCGCTTGGAATATATATTAGTGGTGCGCTCTTACGTAATTTTTCAACTACAATTGGTATAACCAAGATACTTGCACCGTTTGATTTGCCGGAGGTTAGAGGTTCCATTTGTGTCGAAATATGCAGCCTACAGTGTTTGCTATCTGGACGAGAGCCTCTGCTAGTTTTGGAAATGGGCGCACATATTAGAACACCAGCGCTTCGCCAAACAGGATGTAACCATGCTATATAGCTGAGTAGTCACTAGCCAAAGGAAAGACATTAACAGCGCCGTGGTAAAAGGATTCTACCAGTTTTTGTTGCGCCTGAATTATCTGTCTTGTCTCCCTATCGCTTATGTCCAGCCAAGCTGATTTTTGCAGCCGATGCTGACCAAAGCTGATAAACCTACAGGCTCTAGGTCGTTAGCTGCTATTTTAGCTGCCCTTGCATTTCTTCCCAAGCATGTTCGTAAAAAATGTGAAGTGACTATCCAACACTACATAGACGTACCTTTAAAAATTTCATTGTAGCTGAAATGGGAGTGTTATCACAAGAAACACCTTTTGGCGAGGGGGTCACCGATAGTCAATTTTTGAAATAAACTGGTAATTTGACGATATTTAACAACATACGCACTAACAGACGACTTCTTTTTACCAAATACCCAGCCGTTTAGCATTTGCCTTAATTATGCTCTTGAAAAAAGGGATTCATGTTAGAAATAGATCTGTGGCCATGTGGCATTCCGGTGCGCGTGAAAAGGCGCGCCAATTCGTGTGCACAAGTCACCATATTCTTGTGTAGAGAGAGATAAGAAAGATGCGTTTGAGTGGCTTGCAGCGGAGCTGGAAAGTGAGTGGCATCTAAGATAGCTGGTAGCTAGTGCATCAGAAGCCACAGAAGAGTTATATCAATACAGAATTTATTCACCCTTCCAACACTCAAGCGCAAGCCAATCGAACACTGCCAACGAGTTATACGAACTTGGAAGTGTGGCATCCACAACCATCGTTGTTCTGGAGTAGAATGATGTTTCCATGTAGCATCAATCGGGGGGAGTACACTGTCTGGGGTAAGCTCTGCCGCGCGCCAGTGGTTACTGTTTACATGCAGCAATGTTAGTTCCGCATCCTTTGCTGCCGTGGAATACGGTAATAATATAGGTGGATGGCCCTCATCGGTCGATTTACGACAGGTCGCCTTTATGCAGTACCTTTCAGGATACACGATCTGGAGCAGTCGGCCTGTTGGCTTGCCGCTATGCCATATTTTTATTATGCTGCCATAGCAAGATTAAGACTGCAAAATGAAGTACCGCTTCCGAACTCTCTAGCTATACACTCCTGCTGAGTAGTCAAGGTCTTGATAAAAGCAGTTACAATTCGACCCGAATCGGAGTTTGTTTTGTGACGGGGTCCAGATCGCTGTACGGTACTCTATCGCTCTCGCTCCCGATGTAGGCTGTATGATGTTGCTGAACGGGCTTACTATACGGTCCGTTGTACACTGTCGATTTCGCTGGTGCTGTACGCTCCGTTTAGTGCAAAGTTTCAATTCAATGTGAATAAACAGTCACCTGTCGCATTTAATAGAACTGTAGTATGTGGTTTAGCGTACAACAATGTGGTGCATTTAGTAAAAAGTGTGATGGATTCACGTAATTTCATTTATTTTAGGGAGTCTACACTACTGAAAGAGAACAATGTACATATAATCTTACTATTTCAGTATATGAAGTACTAATGATAAAAATCACATTTACTGTTTGCAAAGGCGCGAGGGTAGGGCGTGATGCGCCGGCTTACGACGGATACCAGATTTTCCTGTTCAAGCGATAGTGATCCCGCAGACGAATGGGGGCAGGCGAAGGATGATACCTTGTTTAGGGTATCCACTAAATTAAAAATGCAGACTTAGGTTATCACAGAGCTTTAAACTAAGGACTTAACTGAATTTACGATTGTCTTTACAAGTTCGTAGATTATATGTGTTAGCACTTGTTGGTCCAGAGACCAACCCTTCCCCTATCCTTGATCCTAACTCCTGACTTGACCCTAACCCGGACCTGCTCCTGACGCTGATTGATAAAGGATCGCATTTCTGGGACAGAGTTCTATAATGTCGATTACTGCACCAACATATGGGTAAAAACCTTGGGCGTGGGTGGGCTCTACCTACCCACACCCACCCGAAATGTTTTTCCAGTTGTTCATCCGGTATATTTTGTCTCAAATTAAATCGTTGTAACTTGGCTTTTAGGGGGTTTACGCGAAAAACGATGGAGTTACCCGGAAGACTGCTGATGCTGGGGTATTTTTCCTGGGGGTGAAGTCTACCCGTTTGGCAAGGACATCACGGATGAGTTCATGTACAGCAACGGCATCATGTTCATTTTACGTACTTATCCTCTGTCCAGGAGGGGTATCAATGGAACCAAAAGTTTGGTGTCGTGACGATCTAAGTGCGCCCAAGTATTGCTATCGGTAAGTTAATCATGCGGCGCTGATGAATTTTCAATAAGTCATGAGCGGACCGCAGTGGGAACGATGTTTTTTGAGACATGCAAGTGACCGATAATTTCTTCCGGATCCGTTTAAAGGCACATTTAACGAGTGCACGCCAGAATAATTCTTATAGGCCAACGCGTGTGGATAAGAGATGAGCTACCTATGGGGAACGCGTGCGTGTGAACAACATAGATAGAAGAGGGGTTCAAGCAAGCATGAAAACAGAGATGAATCGTCGGAGAAGTTGATCAGTTAAACAAAGGCCTGGACGCGATATGAAAGATTAGAGACAAGAGAAGCAGGACCGATATTACATGTTAATAAAATGAATTCTTCCCTCTTTTAACTGTTAAAGCGTTAGTTAAGCGTACAGAATAAACATACGATCAAACAACTCTCGTACTATTGCAAGGACGGTGAGTTGCGACCGAGGTTTGACCGAAGAAACGACAGATAGTTTACAACGCTGGGTTAGGCGGTTCCTCTTTTGGTGATTGCGTTGCCCGCGTCAGAGAAATTACATTAGTACTTCAAACTAAATGCTGGAACGCAAAGAATGGAACGCGCTATGCGGGCCGTAACGGAAAATAGAGACCGTCCTAACAACAACAATTTCAAGTTGAGTTCAGTAACCTTGTCGGTTTTTCTTCACATTCGCCTTCTCTCTAGAAGAACTGTCTACAAGCTCTAGCTCGTTTTGCGAGACTTGTAACAGATAAATTTTTTAAGCTCTATATTGACAAGAGCCTCCAGATCAACATCGTCGGTATAGGGATCGTTTTGGTTCTGATCATAATCATATTACTCGCTCTATCCGTCGAAGAGCACTGAAGAAAATATTAAAATTCTAACGCGTATCATATATTGCTTGAGCTCCTCGCGGCCGTGCGCTAGACACTGGATCGAAATTCCAGATGCTGTAAACGATGCTTCTGGCATGAATCAAATAGGGCTGCGTCAATGTGGATCGTTGCACCTTCAGATTGTCGTTTAAGATCGAGGAGATCAGGTACTTGAATTCGATGATCTGCTTGTCATATGCCTTTCGGTGATTACTGAGTTGGCACACCCAGTCGAATGATGCAGGGTTACTGTCTTTACGAGTTTCAGGTGGTGGGAATATGACGATGAAGTCAGTACATAAACTTGTGCAATGTGGGCTCTTTGAAATTCTTCAAGGCCAATATATTCAAACCAGAATTGCTAAGGAATACAATTAGCCTGTTCAGAAGATTTCGCTCGATCACAGCAATCTTAGAGAGCTTGTTATGATGGACATAGCATTAGTTACCTTCTGCATCATACCATGAACACCCGTGAGCGTAGAAGGGATTCCATTGTGTCGCATTCTCTTGCGTCAGTGTCTTAAACAACTTGGACTTTAGATTAGCGTTCTTAAAGTACGCATTCAATTTCTTGAACCTGCATGCAACACTAAGAGAAGGACGCAAAATTGTGCCAGCTCTACTATAAACGCTTGCACAGTCAGCGAACAACGTCTTGCTCATGATAATACTTCATCTTTATCAGAAGGGAGGAGAGAGGCAAAATTGAATGAGAGAGCTGCCGTAAGATCCTTGTGGAGCACCAAGGGTTGTGATGCTCAGCCAAGTTGCCAGTTGTTTCGTACTAGTCAGTGTGTGGTCTGAGATGCTGCAAATATCTTCACGCCAATGGTCAACCCAACATGTCTTCTGCTATCGCGAAAAAACTTATATTAGCGATAACACGCATCCCAGTACAGGTAATCTGCATGTTGAAAGAAGAGCTGCGCTTTCCACCTTTATTGGTCCCTTTTGTTAAGCACTGTCCCAAGAATATTCGAAATTTGTGGGCAAGGGTACCACAGAAGAAATTAATCCTACGCTGCTGTTGTTTGAATCACTACCCGAGACGATGATGATTTGGTCGTCTTTTTAAACTCTAGCAAACCAAAGACATTTTGTCGTTCCTGAATGTCGTCCAAAACAAAAATTGGGGTGTGGCTTGAGTCACGGACTGGATTGACGTGTTTAGCGTGCGGACGTTCATATCATAGTTTTTGCAAAGAAGTGAGCTGTTATTGACATGTATGATACTTTCTCAACATGTTCAGTCCAGATACTGAAGGAACATCCAACAAAGACGCCTGGCGCCAGGTACTCCTATAAAATAAACTTAATCTTCAAGCGACCGTCTTCGGCGCGCTTCTGCATTTGTAGACTAATTTTCGTGGATGTAGGTAGAAGATCAGTAGTGATGAGACGCTTCTTGGACCTGACCCATATATCGAGCATGGTTTGGAGAAGGTTTCTGAAGTCAATTTCTTTGACGACATTGAATGACCGGATATAGAGGGCATAGAAATCAGCGAGTGCGTCTGTTACTCATGTCCTTTGTGAGGTCGTGGCAGGAGTATACTTCGCGTACTCAGTCATCGATCTAGAACTTTCCTGATTGACTCGGCACTTGTGATCTCTCATCGTTCTCGTTCCAGGACTTTTAGCAAACATGCCTGTTTTGCAAGCAAAGCAGACGGCTAATTCCTTGGACTCTTTTGTCTTGAAATGGCTTCTTGGTGTCGGTGCTGTAGACCATACCAAACCTCTGGTAGATATCACTCCGCATCTTTCCAGGCATAAAATTCTTGGTCGTATACAGGCGATTGTCTGCGCTTGAGTTCTTGCGCTTTATCTAGAGCTCCACGTTAAACTTGACCGACTACATGGTGCTTTTTTGTCTTTGGTATATTGTAGCAGCCTTAGACGGAATATGAACGCTAACATAACAAAGTGATTATAAGATTGAACGATCAGTTACTGTTGAACAGCTGTTTCTTTTCTCTTATCAAATGAATAAAAAGGTGGTAGAGGATAAGGTCAAATTTACGGGCAAAATATGGCTAAGACTACTATCTAGAGAAGGACTGTAAAAAGTTGAAAAAAATACAGCATATACAAGTAAGCCTCGTACACCGTAATAAATATTTTGATAAGAAATTATGAAGCTAAACAAAAGTTAAGTCAGCGGTGTCGCGCCCACCCACGCCCACCACTGATGTCGGTCCCACCCATGACCATACAAAACATGGGAGAGGTCGTGGGTGTGGACGCCCGATTTAAAACTCTGTTCAGGGAGAAAAAGCGATGATCATGCCTCTCAACTCGGAGCTCATGCAAAATATGCTTGCGATGATAACGCAGCAACAAGAGATGACGCGAAAAATGACCAAGCGACGACGATTTAGTACTTCCGACTAGACACAGCGAAGGTGTCTCTTTACATAGACAAAAATACGAGAGTATCTTTATTTGTTCAAGGAATAAGTGCATCAATATTTTGAATTGATGCACGATAAGTGGAAGAGCACAACTATGGCAGCCACGATTATTACGACTATCTGAAGCATTCTCACAGGCACATCGGCAGATTGGTTTTTCTGATCACGCAATAGAATTAACACCGTCGACTAATTGTTCCATCACGTAGAGCAAGAGTTTGTACCCGCAGACCTAAATATCCGGCTTCGTGACCAACTTCGTGATCGCACTCAAGCGGAGTATCGAGATATTGGAGACTTTGTAATCCGCTTTTGGCAGTCGTTGATTCAAGTGAGTAACGTGAGTGACGTCGACTCCATATTTTACTTCATGCAAGTCCTGAAGCACCAGACACGTACCGAAGTTAAGTATCGCTGTTGCTCGTCTTTTAGAGCGCGCTTATAAAGGTAATTGAGCGGCATTTCAACTACTACTTAAATTACTGTTTTAACGAGAGGTTCAGCAAGAGGTTCAACTAACGGTGCTGTTTATAAAGCACATCTAAAAAGCTCATTACACATTCAACCTCCATTTTATTTTGGCGATACTACTTTTTCCCCTTAAACCACCACGAAAAATCCAGCTCGGGACAGTGGTGGTCACCATGACCACTTTGTGCTCGAGATCGCCGTCAGCGACCCCGCCACATATCTTTCTCTCTCACAGAGCCGAGGGATTCTGCCAAAGCCAACTTCGTGGATCGATGAAGTTGGCTTTGGCGTACTGTGGCCTTGTTCACGGCAGTACTTACAGTTTGTGTGATGGGTGTGATGTCGTTCATGGTGTCTAGGTGAGCAGCTTGGGCAGCTGTACTGTAAATCTTCATAATCATCGTGATAGGGTACGTCCTGTCGTTCATGTTTCTTACGTAAGAGTGCTAGGCGTTTACTAAGCTTACAAATGAGGTGCAATTGGATCATTATGTGCACACGCAGCGAAGGAGTGAGACATTTCAAGCGCAAGCGAACAAGCCCTGACGAAGGATAAAGCAGGTTGGTCATGAAATGCTCTTTTTAGTGCCACATATCTGTATTTATGTCGAGTGTGTGCAGCAGGCTTGTAGACGATCAAGAGATCTAAGTTCATGTATTACTACCGAGTCCCACCAGCGATAGAAGCTGCAGCATGTCCACGCTTGTGACGAAACCATACGAGTACACCCCATTATAGACTACATAATGAAAGCAGTGACAGACATAAGCTATTGAACATCTAGCCACAGACGATTTAGCATCAATCTTCAGTCCCTTCGATCAATGTTATCGTCGTCACCAATTAACACGATTGTAAACATCTTTCCCCTCGATAACTGCATACAAGCATGCACACCGAAAGCGCAAAGGCGTCGGTGCATCTGGAATTTTGTGCTGAATAATGCAGCTCTAAAATAAATAAATCAACCAAAGATCACAACGTCAGCAGCCACGTATAATGACTCCTTCTGCGATCTCGAGGTACAGCATTTGATTGTCAGAATCTGTAATTTTTGCTGGTATCTTTTTGTGCACTACAGCCGGGCTGGCACAACAGCAAAAACCTTACGAGCTCGCTGACATTAGCATAAGTCCAGAAAAACAGAGGTCTTATCTTGGAAATGATCAAGCACACTTCAAGTAGCGAGGTCACTTTATCGCTCAACTATTAGTTAAATTTTCAAAGTACCTAGGGGAGGTACTTCGAGTCAACTCAAAGTTCAATCAGAGGTTCAATCAGAGGTTCAATCAGAGGATCAACGAATGTTTCAATTACCTTTATAAACGCGCTCTTAGTCAGGTAATAAACATAGCATTCGACTTTTTCGGACGTTCACAGTATGGAGTCGGGAGTCCAAGTCGCATGCAACAATAGCGTCGACCAGAAAATAGTACTTCGCAACGCTTCGGGGACAAGGATCCGGGCCAATAGAAATTAAAATCCAAGTAGTGTCACGGAAAGAGTGCTTTCAACGTAAGTTGTGCTAATATTGCAATAAGCCAGGACATCGACTAGCAAAACGTTCGATGAATCCACACTTTCAAACAGCATGGAGGCCGAGAGCGTGTAAAATGACAGAAAGTGTTCAAGATAGAAGTGAAGCTGCTTACGAAGCTTTCGTGTGTAGATCAATATACGGTCAGCGCGGTAAAATTCAACTTGGTCAATAATATGCCTTCCATGGTGCATGATACCGGTATCATTAATGGCGTACCAGCTACGAACCTGCTAGATTGTGAGACACCGACTAATTTGATTTTTCTCTCCGCTGGCCTCTTGTTTTTTTAGTACACAACGAGGTCACTTAATGAGGTTCTATGGGTCGCTAACCTCGTCGGCTGAGCTAGCTACGGTTGAGGCGACCGTGCACACCATTGAAGGAGTGGTTTTGAACATGACCTTCAAGGATACGATCAATATGTGATTTTTTGGTCTTTCGAGAATATGGCCGCAATTTGACTGGATGTCAGTCAAATACCTGCTTCAGACTCAGCTGAGAAATACTTAGCAGAAAGCCCCAGCGATGGTACAGCAGATCCCCCGCAACAACGCCCCCGAGCCATGTGGTCAACCGCGCAGATACTATGTTCGCAGGAACGTAAACGCAGAGATATGTTTGGTCTAGGTCGCTTCCATCAAATGGAATGCAAGGTCCCACATTGTATTTGCGGTTCTATTAAAGTTTATGCCAACATATTTCTAGTGAAATTGCCAGGGCTACCACCGGCACGTGCGGTTGCAGTTCGACATAGAAATGAAATTCAGATGCAATTCACACATTCGTCTATTTAAAGACTGAACAAGAAACAATTGAAATCTTCACTCCTAACTTGAAGAAAGGCTAGGTCTAGGTGTCAAGCGTCCCATGGTGTCAAACATCTTTGGAATTCTAAAGAAGGTCTACGTAGTAGGATAATCTGTAACCCTCGGCATGTGGCTTCTGTCGGGAAACCGATTTCAACCAATTTGATGGGTAACGATCATCTCTACGTGATAGCTGGACCAATGTTCCCAAAATTCCGCTTCTTCTCATAGAGATAATCTTTGATAGGTTGTCAGGGTACTCAGCGCTCACAGTAATTGATTTGGCACATGTATTACCAGATTCAAGTTGTCAGTACAATGCATTCCGAATGCACAAGGAACGTACCAGTGGTGCGTCGCACCGATGGGATAATCCGGGATGCTAGGTGTGTGGTCACGCCTACTGCGCGTGTTTTTCAGCAGATTTGACTTTTTCTTTGTCTACCTATTCAATACAACGAAGAACACACAATACGCCTGTTTAATGTGATTAAAGTGCTTCGTGGCTAAAAGCTATACGCTCATAGAAGCAAGTGATCATTTGGCAAGGACAGTATCGAGTTCCTAAGCCACATTGTTTTCAAAAATGGTCTCTGCTTCGACAAGCGTAAGATAACGAAGATTGAAACAAGGACCGCTCCAACCACGCATAAGGAGCTCAGTCTCTCCAGCTACTACCTACGCTCTATTTGTGATTT
>ABWE02003253.1:0-15063 GCA_000173235.2 Hyaloperonospora arabidopsidis Emoy2
TGGTTTATAGCGGTCAATTGCGAGGCTATAACCAGGTGATGATGTGGTGGATTGGAATTCGCTCATTTTATGAAGCGACCCCAACTCTCCACTTACGCCCGGACGACCGATCAACGGAGGGGGTACTCCGAACCGCGTGTCTTGTCTCGTTCCTTCTCAACTTGTGTACCCGTCGGCGTGCGGGTTGCACTCTTTTATGTGGCTTGAGTTCGATGTGTGTACTGGCCGAGTTGGGGATAGGTGGGGTGTAGTCGCGTGGGAATTCTTCACACGACCAAGAGTTACTTGTGGAGCTCTTCCAGAGTCGCCCTGACTTTCCTTGAGGTCGCCTTGCCCAAATGTGGATACTTGATCCCCTTGTTCTTCTTACCACTTGATCACCTTGTTCTTCTGATCACTTGAGCCGTCCGAAGACCTTGCCTTTATATGCTTTCCGCGTCCGATAGCAGGCCAACTTGAGTGAGTATCTTCGTCACTAGCCAAGAAACCTAGGGACAAACCTTGAGCAAACACATGAAGCAGTAAACCGTGAACGTCGGGTGGTCACAAGTATTCCATTTCGGAGGGATGCTGACGTGAGTCTTTTGTATGAAAATTAATACTGTTCGTTATTGACTATTAGTGCTAGAAATACGCTTAAACTTCTCTATATCTCAGTTTGTTACGTCATTCACCCCCCGCCACCCATTCCCTGTGCATGAAGTGACCCACCTCAACTGCCAACATGACCGTTGGTAATCCATAGTGACCATGACCGCTGGTCATCCATAGTGACTATGACCACTAGTCGCCAACCGTGCCATAACCGCTGGTCACCGTATGTGAATGCGACTGATGACTTGTCAACTTTCCACCGTACCGTTGAAGGTTTCTAGCGGTCAGTACCAAGGCCGGCGTGACCAGTCCCACATGTACTCATAATGTGAAATGCGATTGGTCAGGATTTCTCCCGACCACTTCACCACAGTCGTCCCCTGCTCAGGTAATCGGCAACCGATGCTGATCTGGCTGAGCACTTTTTCACTTACCTGCTCCGTTCAACTCTCGCATCTTTAACAATCCGAGAAGCTTAAAAGATATGTTGCTTCCAAACCGCTCCGACGCTTATCAACCTCTGGCTTCAGGTTCAGCACCCCTTCATCCGGCCCCGCTGCGATCAGCCATCCCTGTTCTCGATGATGAAAAACGTGCTGGTCGTACGCTAGACGCGACCGGTGAAACTGGAGCTCTTAATGATCGTAACTTGCCCCAAGTTGGCACACTGTCTGATGACTCCGAATTCGTCTCAGCCGAACCCGGAAGCGCTGCGACTTATCTTCCCGTTGACTCAACCGACGTGGCGTCTCAACCGTTTGAACTCGCCGTGGAACTTGGCTCATATCGCAGTGGTGTGACGACCAGCTAGCAAGTACCCCGCCCTGTCGGAAACGAAGATGTTCCAGCTGACCACCTTGTCGACCCGGTCGGCTTCATTGCCGTGCCTGTTGACGTCCCCGCGAACTTTGTCTCACCTCCTAATGTCGAGGTGGGTGTCGACCAAGCATGCAACACGGTCGGGCTGAAGCCGTTCCTGTCGATCACCCGGCCGACCTTGTCGACATTGATACCGGACGACCATCTCTGATTACCCAGAATCATCCATCAATCGCCTCAAGAACAAGATCGTAGAGAAGTGGTTGACCGTTTCTGGTATTAAGGGCCATTGTGTTTGTGGCCGCAGTCGTGACCGCATGTCGTAACTACTCAATTCGCCTTTGTTGTTCGTTCCATAATCGTTACGTTCGTTAACCATGTAAAATCCCCCCTTTGCCGGCTCGCGTGGTCATTGTTGCTTTCCGCTCGCCAACCAGACGATCACCATTTGTCGTATCAAGGTAAGCACCTCTGGTCACCCTAACATCTAGATTCTTCTTTGTGTACTTGCATCACTTCAAACCGATTCCGTCTAGCTCGATCGCATTCAATATATGCAACAATGCACCACAATTGAGGTTCGCTTCATCCACCCAGGTTTCATCATTATGACCCCTTCACCGAACCAGGAACTGTCGGTGTATTCTTCCATACCGAGTTTTTCGCCCCGACCTCACATCCATAATGCTTCCCACCTCGTATTCCTCTTCGGCTAAATTGCCTTTCCAACTATTATCCGGCAGTAGGGCTTCATCAAAATCCACTCGCTCGTTTTTTTCCACCTCCAGCCGTGTAACAGGTCGGTCAGGAAAACTTCGTACCAATTGAACTTAGAGATGTGCACGAGCGGGAATAATCGGTATGGGGTTCCTTGCAATTCCAGCCACACTACATGTTCTCCACACTATTCGATCACCCGGAATGGGCCATGCCACATGTGATTCAGGTTCCTGGCATATCCTTCTTTCACTTGGTCCAAATATAGCCACACTTGGCTACCACAGCTTATTCATGTGGCCCTTGATCATTGTTGTGTTGGTCATCCCGGTCCTGAATAGCTTCCTTCAGCCGGTCATTCACGGTGGCCCGAGCACGTTAGTATTGTCGCTGTATGTGATAGCGCCATCTCCTGGGGTCACGATCACGTGTTTTGGTGCATCCCAACGGAAGGGTTACTTCCAACGTCGACCGCGGGTCCCATCCGTGGATGAGATAGAACGAAGTATCACCCCGGAATTGTTCATATTGATGGCGAAGGTCAATCGCTCGGCGTAGTCATCCCAGTCTTGTTGGTTCACGTCCATGACATACATCTTGAGCGTCCTGGTCAACGTTTGGACCATCTGTTCGGCGGTGCCATTTTCCTGAGGCCGATACGCCATTGTAGCACGCTGCTTTTGACCGGAAATACGGTTGAATGTGTGATAGAAATCCGACATGAATCCAGGTTCGCGATCATGACGAATATATTCGCTCTCTCCAAATAGCCGGAAGACGCATTTTTCATATCCTTCCGCGATCGTTTGAGCCATCCTCGACGAGCTAGCCTTAGCGATCACGTAGCTGGAGACAAATTAACCCAAAAACGTAATTCAGTGTCTCCTTTGAATGACTGGGGAAAAGAAGGGATATGATCAATTGCGATAATCTGGAACGGGCACGTAGCTTGCATGTTCCCCGGGGATTCTCCTCGTAGCGCCTGAAATCCCTTTCCGGTTTCTCGGTCGAAGCACTTCTCCATATACTGCTGCACGCTTCTGAACAAACCTCTCCAATGGAAGTGTGATCTCACACGATGATACGTGTGGCCTACCCCTTGGTGACCACCTTCCAGACTTGCGTGGTAGTGGTGTAGAATATCATCTTAAAGCAACTCCGGGATTACTAAACGAAAGAGCCCAGCACGGTCACCGGGGTTTGTCGCCGATCGTGGGAAAAAATACGACAATCCGTCTTCATTTACCACGTAGACTGAGGCAATCACAGCACTTGATTTTTCTTCTGTAGCACCCAGTTCCGTTGCATCTCCGACTAGGTAAAGTTTGAGGTTAGCAATCCAACTTTATTCGTCTTGCGCCTGTTTTATATGGTAGAGTCACATCTGCTGTATTACGTCTTTTTGTATAATGGTGAGTGCCTCACGCCTTCGCATGGTCGATCGCTTCATCGCCTCCATCTTGATCACTTGATCATTGCCCGCTGGCATCAATATTTCGTCTAGACGGTTGATAGATTTCGGATCATGGTGGTCCTGATCCGTTAGCATAACCATGCCCTTTTCTAGATGTAAGACAGTGCTAGCCAGTCGATCCGCACTTTAATTCCAATCGCGCTTGACGTGTAAGAATTCATGTGTCGGCCACGAAATAAGTTGATCTAGGGCTCTGAGACGCAATAATTGTAGTCCTGGTGCTTTGCTATCAATTTCACCCCGCATCTGCCTGATGACCAGGTTGGAATCCCCACAAATGACCACTCGTCCCTTGTCTGTTTCACTAGCAGCTCGCAGCTCAGCAGTAACCCGTGATACTCTGCCTCGTTCACTTTTAATCCAGTGTCGAAGCGCGACGCAGCCGATAATATGGCCCACTCGGGTAATTTCCGTATCACTGCACTGAAGGCTCCTCCCTTTTTTCTTGATACGTGCTGATCCGTTAACGCTGACGACCAGAAGCACTTCGCCACGTCTGACCGTAGGGAGAGGCATACTGATAGTCGGTATCGGTTGCTTCCGTGGTGTGATCGCGATCAACATGTCATCCATATCTTCCCGCGGTGTGATACTCACTGCGAGGGTGCCGAAGATTTCGTCCTCCTCTTTGTTACATCGACTAATCTCCAAAGTCCAAGTCGACAGTAAAGCTGCCCATCTGCCAATTCGTCCATTGAAACCTGACGACTGCATCAACCATGCTAAGGTAGAATATCTCGTGAGAACCTTGACATCCCGAGAGACCAATAGCGTATAAAAATATCCAACATCCGGAGCAGGGCCAGAACTTCCTTCTCTACCGCTCCATAATTACATTAATTTGGTTTTAACGTTCTACTTGTGAACATAACGGACCAATTCACTCCATCATGTTCCTGTAGCAAAGCTGCGGATACCGCCCATTTGCTATCGTAAACCACGATCACTGGTCGGCGGTCTGGATCAAAATGTTTGAGTACCGAGGTTTGGGCTACTTTAGCCTTCAACATGGTGAACGCAATCATGGCCTTCCCCCAACGATGAGCACCAGTATGTTCTTTATAGGACTCTTTCACTTTAACTGGAGCCTGATTATTCGTTGTCACCAGTGGATGATCGTGATCACTTGCTGGTCGCTGCCCACTGTCATCATCAATCTGGGTATTATAGCCATGATCATTGCTGGGTGAGCCTTCAACTTCCGTGCTGTGAGAACGCCTGATCTCATGTAAAACAGCTTCCATCAATTTGTACAAAACCGAGGCGTATATGGCGAAGTCTTCAATGAACTGGCTGTAATAATTCAGGCTTCCGAGGAAGGACTGTATTGAACGCAGTGCCTGAGGAAAAATAATACTCACCAACGACCCCAAATCCGTCGGGTCAGCTTCGATTCGTTTTATTGACACTTCGTGCCCGAGGTACTCAACCTTGTTTCGTCCCCAGACGCTCTTAGGTAGGCTGATCGACAACTTCCAATGATCACACACTACCAACAATCTTTCCACCTTCCGATAGAGAGACGTCCAGGATGACGCTGGGATTAGAATGTCATCAATGTAGGACCTTCGTCCTAGAATCGAAGGGTTCCTGTGAGGGTTTGGTTCGCCGTCCTAAACACATCGACCTGTTGAGACGCCTCGTGGTCATTTGACTTTGGCCGATCTCCGATCATAAAATATCCATATAACGAGTTATCCACAGTACGTTGATATATTTGCGGCACGTTCTTCAGAACGAACTCCATGCGTAACCATTCATACAGACCAGAGGCGTGAATAAAGCAGAGATCATTCGTGCTATTTCCGTCATCTCCACAGCCCAGAATCCGCTGGCCATATCCAATGAACAGTACCATAGCGCTTTGTCGAGATCCTGCAGCAAGTCGTTGATCAGGGGCATACGATATATTATCAGTATCATCAATTGGTTAACTCTTCGGTAGTCTATACACAGTCGCATATCCACCCCATTATTTTACACGATCACTACGATCGGCGACGCCCATGGCGAAGTTCAGAGACACATGATTCTTGCTGATAGTAACCCTTTAATCAGGTCCGCCAACTTTTCACAGAACTTTGGGGCGACTGGCCTTACTCGTTGTGCGATTGGGATTGCTCCTCCAACATCTACATCGCAGATTACACCTCGAGCAGCATGTGAGAAATCATTGTCTTTGCCCATCAAAGGGTATAGTTTTTTCCAGATCAGCTGACGTAATTCTTCTTGCTCTTTGGTCAATTGGACCCCTGGGTCGCCCACCTGTATGTCGTCAATTTTTACCTCGCTCAGCATCACGTCTACATCTGGTAAGACTGCCATGTGTTGGCCAACGTCTTCCTCGAACAACACTCCACTTTCGTGCTGGTATGACGAGCATTCGCGTGCTCCTTAGCTAGTGATCTCTGCCTTTTGGTTCGTCGGATGGTCGGACGGTCGATGCACCTCACCATCCTTAACAGTAGTCTCGTCTGGGTGATTGGTGGACTGGTCGTGCATACGATCAGTACCATATACTTGATCGGTTCGAGAGTGAGTTTCCCCTTACACTCGTTTGGCTGCGTTTCTGACTGGTTCCGCACCAACGCGATGTCTTCCATCTCGTTAACGGGGGTGTCTATGTCGACAGTTGCTGGTAATCGCGTCGATATTTCTCTCTGGGGTTCACTCTTTTTCTACAGCTGATCAGACACCGAATCACAAACCACATCACCGTCATCCCCGTCACTAGTCCTACCAGGTATGGTGATCGCGTTAATAACCACTGGCGATTGTCCTGGTTGTGGTCCTTCAAGGTTATTATGGTCGTCCACGTGATCACATATCGGCTTCCAACTCTGCTTCCTCTTATTCCACGGCCGTCTCTGCGATATCCTTCGGCGGTCGTTTAGAATGCGCGTTGGCGTTGGATATGACGAGTGTTCGACCAACGGTTCATCTACTTCAGGTAATTCTTCTTCTTCTTCCTCCGTAGTAGCTTCAAACGCGAGTGTCTCCCAATCCTAATATCACCGTGACCCCACGGACACATCCCCAGGTGATCCCGGTATCATATCCGCCGGTATCCATAACCCGAATGGCGTCCCCTGTTGGATAATCACCTCTTGATTATTCAGATTGGTCAAGCGAAGGTACGTTAGACTTTCATGTCCAGTCGTTACCTGTAGGTACCCAGCGTGAGTGGCGTGTTAGCCACAATTTCGACTGCAGTGGTCCTCGACCAACGTTGACTTCCACGGAGTTATCCACTGGGATCGCCAAGTAATTTTCGTCCGCAGCGATTCGTTTTATCTTCGCCCCATACGGTGGTCTTCTACCTTCTGTTAAAAGTTAGCGGAGCGTAAAAGTGAAGGACACTTGTTGGTTGAAGCAGCAAAACCAAAAGTGCATTACGTTATGAATGGAAACTCGTTCCTACCGTTTTTACTTATCTTTCCAGGTACATTCTTCATTCCAACGTCCCATCAATCCAGAAGCTCCTTTCCCATGTTCCTTTACCATATTCCTTTCCCATACAACTGTTTCTCTGATGTGGCCACACAGCTCTTCCACACAGCTCTTCCGTTGACAAAAATGGGGGACGTCACTGTCTGGCAGGAAAGTGCTGGTAAACCCCGGCACACCAGTACCCGAAGGTTTTAACTTTTTATTTCGTCATAGATATCGAACCAATGAACTCTCGCTTACCACTTGAGCTACGAGTTCATATAGATGGCGCACTCTGTTGTCCTATAATTGTAGTACTACTTAAAGCATGTTCTGACTCATGGACACGCTTATCCCTACGCATGTCCATAACACATATGTCGTATCACCTATTCTTAAGACATTCCAGTTGAATTCTGGCTTCGTCCGGCAAAGAAAACTGTCCCGTCCGCCAGGTCAAGGCGTATTCCGGCCGGTACCATGAAATCCATTCCTAGAATTACTTCTTGTACCACTTGGTCACCGACCCATACATCAAAGTAGTAGACTACTAGTGACCCATTCAGCGTGATCTTCACTTTCGTGCGGCCTTCAGCCATGTATGAATTCTCTCCAATACCCATACATTCTTTCTTCTGACTCTCGTCTATGACACAGCAAACCTTACGAGCAAAGGTGGCGTCGATGATTGAGACTTCAGCTCCCGAGTCAAACAGTAGGGCGGCCTTCTCATTGTTGATTTCCCCCCTGCCTTCGTTCGCCTAAACCACTTGTTTGGAGTATGATACTTCCAGTAACCACGTGATTCGCCAGGAGACAACTTGAGCTCCATCTTTGTGGGTGATCGTGCGTATTCGTCCGGTCGCCGCAGACTTGCAATTGAAGGAAACAACTAGAATCCAAAACACATGTACTGAAATTCCGGCCGGTCAGGTGATTAACACTGTTATCAACCCCATCTCTCTCAATGAAGCATATATGCATAGTCTAGAACGCTCGGCTCGTACCAGGTTCCAACCTGGCGAGCGTCCTACTTTAACATCTTCTCAGCGTCAGGAGGAAGCATTCCGGTATGTTTGGTCAGCACGTACCACTTGCGGAGCATGTTGTTAAACTTTTCCATCGGGCATTTGCCTCCGTCGTGTAACTCTCCACACGTTGCACACCCGTAGAAACACTTGTCAGAGGGGTGACCTCGGCGTCCGCACTTCTGACAAGTCAATCGTTTGCAGCATCCACGATCATCATGTCTTTTCGACCCACAATGAGTGCACGACTTGTGTCCTCCTGCATGATCCTGATCACGCTCCCGGTCACCAAGTCTTGGCTTGGTCGGACGTTCATTTGCTCGATCCATCGTTTGGTCGGCTGCCGTGGCGCTGTAAACACGTCGTTGTTCTTCGTCTGAGTCTGAACCGCTTATATCTGATTCCGAAGAACTGCTCTCGCCCACCACGTGGATTGCACGCACAAATAGTGCCGTTTTAGATGGACTTGGGGTGTATGGTGATGCTGATCGTGAGCGGAACTTGCTTGAATTGGTCGGGAGGTTGCCTTTGCGTTTCTGCATACGTTCGTATGTGTGTAGCGTTGCTTCCAGTGTATCTACGTCATCTAATCGCAGCAGCGTTAATTGTTTCGCGATGTATTGATCGTCCAGTGTTTCGATATAGTGTTCCACATGGTCACTGCGATTAGCGAGATTCCCGTCTTTTTCACGCGAATCTTCGCTCGTATCCCAGCAACGTTCAATCGGTATAGATATTCTAACGGAGTTTCATCGGCACGCTTGCAGGCATGATAATAATGGCGACCAGCAGAGACGCCGCGTCCGCAGTATTGCAAGAGGAAGCTCTCGAGTAAGTCTTTCCACTTATTGCGTGTCGGTCGACCCAATTGGGAATACAAGTTTCGTGTTGGGCTCGTTACAGCAGATCACCAAAAACCAGACACTTCTCCGAGTTGGGGGCTTGGTCACGCAAGAAAGCTGACCTGACTTTGCGTACTCATCCTCAAGCGCGGTCATCGTCGTGATCGCGGCCTGAAAATTCTATTAACTCGGCAATCGCAGACATGCGAATACGCTGCGCAGAAAAACCTTCTCCTGCCTGTTATGGCCTCTGTGGTAGCCAAGTGGGGTCGTCGAAGGCCGTCGATATCGAGATCGTCAGTGTCGAATGCGTTGCCGCGGCTGTCATACGAGTCAGCTGATTCCATGTCGGTGTCCGGCATACACGCCCCGAACACATTGTGGTTGGGGGTAGGGCGACCGGTTGGCACGATACGGGGCGGTTGACGGTGTTGGTCCTGTTAGAAACTTTTCCATGGCTTTTGCAAAGTAGATTTGCAACTAGTCGGATTTATCCGTAGCAGGGACTTGCGTAGTGGTTGAATCCATCGCCCTGGTGGTTGGTGCCGTATGCTCGTGGTGGTCACGCAAAAATGCTGATCCGGAAGGTCCCAACAACATTCGTTTGATCTCCATGTCATCGATTTCCTCTGCATCCGACTCCGCAGAGGCGTAATGCGACGACACAGCCAAGGGATGTTCTTTCTCTTTGAATTTGACGGTGGTCGTGAGTTCTTGATCAGCGGAGTCATAATTATCGGCCAGTGGGACCAGCGCTTTGAACAGTGATCGGATGGCCGTGATCACCTGATCCAGGTCGCAGTCAAGCAAAACCTTCGCATCGAACGCCCCCGGTTTAAATCCTGCGCCTTGTAGTATTCTAATGATATGTTGTCCCGCTTCCATTTTGCTTGTGGCAGCTTGTGGTGCTATTGTAGGTCCTTGGATCGGTCCAATCAGCTCCGGTTCCAAGATCGTGAGTACTGGATCTGTTAATAGCAAAGTTTGCAGCTGGGTCCATGGTAAACGACGTTGTAGCTGATCCATCTTTCAACATTCCATCTTGATCTCTGCTGCCCCGCTCGTTTCCTGATTGTCACCCTCGGAGTCAGGTGCTCGTATCTTTTGAGCCGTAGCGTTCGGTCTATTTTCTTTGTATATAGTTTTCTTTTTAGACAAAACATATCATGCTTTGGCTGGACGTGTTCCATCTAGCGGGTCGTACTTTGCAGTACGACCCGCGGTGGTCCCTGAAGGGACCTCAGGAGATAATAGAGGTTTTTCTTCGAGATCACCTGATTGATCTTCCTCCTTAATTTTCGGTTCACCCGAGCGCCTCCAAAACTCTGACGACCCGAGGATCCTTGATGATCAGGTGTATGAGACAATCCCTTCTTCGCCGACACTTCCATCTCCGGTTCAACCTTGACCTTTCCATCTTCGCTCTGGGATTCAAGGTGAAATCCCGAGTCAACAGAAAATCCGGGCACGCGGACCATTGCGGTGGAGTGGGATTCATTCATTTTATGAAGCGATCCCAACTCTCTACTTGCGCCCGGACGACCGATCAACGGAGGGGGTACTCCGAACCGTGTGTCTTGTCTTGTTCCTTCTCACCTTGTGTACCCGTCGGCGAGCGGGTTGCACTCTTCTATGTGGCTTGAGTTCGATGTGTGTACTGACCGAGTTGGGGATAGGTGGGGTGTAGTCGCGTGGGAATTCTTCACACGACCAAGAGTTACTTGTGGAGCTCTTCCAGAGTCGCCCTGACTTTCCTTGAGGTCGCCTTGCCCAAATGTGGATACTTGATCCCCTCGTTCTTCTGACCACTTGAGCCGTCCGAAGACCTTGCCTTTATATGCTTTCCGCGTCCGATAGCAGGCCAACTTGAGTGAGTATCTTCGTCACTAGCCAAGAAACCTAGGGACAAACCTTGAGCAAACACATGAAGCAGTAAACCGTGAACGTCGGGTGGTCACAAGTATTCCATTTCGGAGGGATGCTGACGTGAGTCTTTTGTATGAAAATTAATACTGTTCGCTATTGACTATTAGGAGCTAGAAATACGCTTAAACTTCTCTATATCTCAGTTTGTTACGTCATTCACCCCCCGCCACCCATTCCCTGTGCATGAAGTGACCCACCTCAACTGCCAACATGACCGTTGGTAATCCATAGTGACCATGACCGCTGGTCATCCATAGTGACTATGACCACTAGTCGCCAACCGTGCCATAACCGCTGGTCACCGTATGTGAATGCGACTGATGACTTGTCAACTTTCCACCGTACCGTTGAAGATTTCTAGCGGTCAGTACCAAGGCCGGCGTGACTAGTCCCACATGTACCCATAATGTGAAATGCGATTGGTCAGGATTTCTCCCGACCACTTTATCACAATGACCCTTCGCATATTTTCGGGTGCATCACAGGACTTTTCAAATCTAGCGGCTCTGAAAAGGAGACCGATAATATATGAGACGATTTACCGAGATGGCAAGCGTGAAGAAACGACCGTTCGTCCAGTAGACGTTACGCTAGTGAAATCAGAGAGAGTTTACGTTGAGCTCGCCTTCAGTTTCAGTGACTTCTCGTGCAAAGAGAATTTCACAGTGCGAGGCATGGAGAGTCCGTATGACCTCATCCTAGGCATACCTTGGTTGATAAAAAACAACCACCGATAGACTGGCGAACACGCACAGTCGCTAGATCTACGCAAGACACCGGAAAGGATGTGCTCTTGCGAGAGGATAATGTAACTAATGCTGTGTTTAATGTAGTTAAGGGTTCTTTGACAGTGATTCACACGTCACCAAGGACTAATCAACTCGATGGCAGAAACCGGCACAGATCCAAGGAACTGGTGCGGTTGTAAGGAATACGTTAGCTACAACAGCAACAATACCTGATTCCAAGCCAAAGAATGTCGTGATGCGACGTGTGACGCGTACCAGACGAATTGTAAAGACGATCATAGGCGCGTCAAAAGGAGTGACCTTTGGATCAGTCTCGGTCCAAGAGGACGGACCTACGAACGAAATGTTCAAGGCCGTAGAAGACAAGATGCCGGAAGCATCCTAGACGGAGGTTCTCCAGCATGTCTTGGGATCTGCCGAAGATAGTTAATATCTCGGAGATGACGTGGGATCTGTTCCTGTCCGAAATTAAGGAAGGAAAGATCCACGAGATAGTCGCACCAGTTCCAATGGAGAACTTGGTGGACTGCTGCTCTTCGTCCACCATGGACGAGAGCGTCTTGGAGACCGACAAGACAACCTGATTTGCTGCTAAAGGCTGGGACGACTTGAAAAGCAGCCCGTTTTACGAAGTTCTGTGGAAGCACCGTGGTGTCTTTCCTACAGAAGTGCTGAACCGCCTACCGGCCGATAGGAAAATCTGACACGAAATTGACTTGGAACCTGACACCAAGTATTGTGTGCCAGGCAGTGGCCATTGCCTAAGAAACAGGTCAACTGCATCGACCACTTTATCAACAAGAGAGCCAAGACGCGACATGTACTGAGAGCGAATCACCTCACTGGAGTCCGAACTGTTATGTGCGTAAGGCAACAGGTGGTTGGAGCGTAGTTCATGCTTACAATAAGTTTAACACGGCCACCATTCCTGCACAAACACCGATCCCGCGAAAAGATGTCCTATTGAACTTAATGGAGAAGTCAACTATATTTTCCGCGTTAGATTTGAAGGATGGCGACTATCAGGTACTCATGAATGAGACCGATGTAGCTAAGAAATCAGCTAGCACTCCAAGCGGTATGCTGCGGGAGTGGCTAGTGATGCCGCAAGGGTTGAAAAACGCACCTACGACATTCAACGGGGTGGTCCCTCATGTGATGCGTCCACACCGTGCCTACGCGCCTCATTACTTTGATGATATATTCGTTCATAGTAGGGACGAGGATGGATTGAGTGAGATAGAATTGTACAAACGTCATTTGGACGTTGTGCTGAAGACTCTGGGCGACGCCCAATTGTACGCTAGCTTGCAAAAGTACGTCATAGGTGTCCCCAAAATACCTGTACTGGGCTGCATCGTAAGAAAACACGGTGTTAGAGCAGACCCAGAAAAAATTAAAGCTATTAAGAAATGGCTGGTCCCACGACATGTGAAGGATATGCGTCAATTCCTTGGGCGTGCTAATTGCTTGCACAAATACGGCAAGAATTATGCAAACCAAACCAAACCAATGTCTGACCTCCTGAAAAAGGATGCAGAATGGACTTCCTCTGAGGCTCGAGTAGATGCTTTCACTTCAGTGAAGCAATCACTTGTAGAGGCTCCGGTCTTGGCTTTGACAGACGTGTTTAAGACCTTTAGTGATGTCTGCGATGCGAGTAATTTAGCTATCGGCAGTGCACTTATGCAAAAATATGATAGCGGCATTGAACGTGTCATCTCGTATCAGTTCCGACTTTTAAAGGCCACGGATATGAATTACCCCGTGCACGACAAGGATCTACTTTTTATAAAGTATGATCTTGTTAAGCTTCGATTGCACCTATTGGGCACCGAACGTTTTGTAGTTTACACGGATCACGCGTCACTGCGGACCACGATAAATCCGCCGCACCTATCACCTAGGATGGCGAGGTGACTCACTTTCTTCTCAGAATTATATTCTCGAGTTGAATACAAGCCGGGGAAGTCGAATGTCTTGGCTGACGCTTTTTCGCGCAGACCAGACTTCGAGGAACGACATTTGAATACGTGTCAAGCACGAATTGAGTTGTCAACACTGGCAGCCCTACGGGTTGACCATGTGCAAAACACTCTGGACTCTGATATAAAAGAGAGCTACATGCAAGGCAAACACTGTTGTCTGCTTATAGATCACTTTGGTGGACAAAACGTTACTCTTTCATCGCACCTCAAGACGAAACTGAACCGTTTTAGTTATAATGATGGACTGTTATGAAATCAACTGTCACCTTGTAATCCATTGAAAAACCATGACATAGGTCTCAATCAAAAGATTCTCTACGATCTCCACGATGCACCATCGAGTGGTCATCTGGGCCGTGAGAAGACATTATTACGTGTGTCAGATAAATTTTGGTGGCCACACCTATATTGGTGGGTAGCCAATTATATTTGATGATGCGAAGAGTGTCAGCGCGTAAAGCCTGCACCTTCTAGTAGTGCACCACTGAAGCCAATATCGATACCAACGGATTGTTGGAAGTCGGTCAGTTTGCACTTCATGATTGGCTTGCCGCCTAACCATAAAGTCAGGGCCGGTCTCGTCATCTTTGTTGACAGACTGATTGTGCATTTAGCACTGTGTAGCACTAAGATCTCAGACAAGCAGGCAGTGTTTTGTTCCTGGATCACATGTATCGACTACACGGGATGCCCGAGTCCATAGTTTTGGACCAGGATCCACGTTTTACGTCTGGGTTTTGGTGCCATGTTTGAGCTGCTTGGTAGCAAGCTCCATATGTCTACCGCCGATCATCTCCAAACCGATGGCCAGGCCGAAAGGGCCAATCGTGTTGTGGCGGATGTATTGCGCACAATCGCAACTCCAAAGGAATAGAGCAAACATTTACCATTGGTGGAGTTTACTATTAACAACAGTGTTCACGCTAGTACGGATGAAACACCGTTTTATTTTAACGGACTGCGCCATCCTCGGATGCCAGTCTCGTTTGTGCGCAGCCCGAGTCTTAGTGGGGGATGCCCCTTATTACGCTCGGAGTAAATGCGGAAGAGCGTAATGGTTTCGCCAATGTTATGGCAGAAACTCGCTTTAGTGACACTGCCAGCGCCGCAGTGGTCACGACACAAGAAAGTATCAAGTATGAGTCACGACACACGTTGTCTGTGATTCAAAGCAATGACGATGTGTCGTCATTAGCAGCAAAGAACCATGACCGACCTCTTGGTGGTGTCATTGGCGAGCTGGATGCAAAGAGTGTTAGAGAAGCTCAACGCTCTGTGGATGAGCGGTTAGCCATCACACGTAATCTCCGTGACGCTATGTCAAGCGCACAGGACAAGAAAATATAATTTGCAGACCAAACTGGTCGCAGAAATCATGAGCACTTTAGTGTAAGAGACAAAGTACTATAAGTACTGACACTCTACCTAAACATGCAGTTCAGTACTACCTGATGGTACTACAACACTATTGCCACGCTTTATCGGGCCTTTTACTGT